>JASDDO010000022.1:445324436-445806678 GCA_030015575.1 Agapanthus africanus
AAAGGAGAGAGGCTACAACCTTTATAGATCCGTTTCTCCACTTCCTAAGCTCCACGTAGGCGTCCTCTCGCTGTCCATCTCGAATCCCGAACTGAAACGTCGGCTTCATCGGAGAATTGGGCGGACTAGGTCGTCGGCATCGTGCCGAAGATGATCTACGTCGAGGCATCACAAGTTCAAGCTCCAACTTCACAAATTTGTGAAACTTGTGAAGAAAACACCCAGGACAACTTGGCAAGAGGTAGAGGGTGAAGAAATAGGAGGTGGGTTCACTTTAGAATTGGATTTCTCACTTTAGATCTCAAGTTGCCATTGATGGCATCAAGCTTTCTCTTTGAAGAAGAAGAAGAAAATGAAGATAGAATATGATAAGTCTTAATTTTAAAATGAAAAGTAAAATGAATACTTATCATATACTAACTAGGGTAGAGTGTAGAGAATAGACCATGGTTACTTGGATGAGTTAGGGTTAAGCATGAAGACAAGAATGGTTAAGAAGTCAAAGCTTCATGAAGCTTCAACTAGAAACAAAGAAAGCCACCATTCTTATCTAAATCATTTCCAAATAAATAAATGAACAAATAAATAAATGAATGAATAAGCAAAACCCTAATCATCAAATTAACCATGGTTTACTTCTATACACTTAACTAAATGATCAAGTATCATCAAACATGATACAGATATGTGCACAAAAGTATATCACATATACTTCTTGCACATCAAGTGAGAAAATCCATATATAAAGTGAAACAATACTAATTAATGCAAAGTAATATATCAAATATATATAATTATACATTAAATCATTAAATCAACATTTGATTCAATGGTCCGGTCATGTCGCACATAACTGACTAGTATCTAATGTATCGATTTATCGAATCAATGATTCGATAAGTAGGTCATATCGCATACAACCAATCGAAACATTCATCGCGAGAATGAAATGCGGTATCACATACACGCATTATTCTCGGTCCCGCACATATCTCATATGCGCTCCTATTTCGTTTCGCTTGAGCCAGGAAACCTCTGTGTAGGACTCTAAAGGCTCGTCAATATGCCGGTAGCAGATGATGATCATATCAAGCACCCACAAGCCGCAAGCGGTCTGCTAAACGTAACGGCCATCCGGGTATTGAGCGATCAGAAGATCGACGAGCCAGCCCGATCATACTCCTGTGAATCCAACCAGTAACACTTTCCGTACAGTCCGGTCTGTTCGTCTGATATGTCGCATATCAAGTCTAGGGGTGGTAAACGTCAGACCCCAATAACCGATAAGTCGTGCCGATGTGAGGCTCATAACGGGTCGAGAAACTACCGGTAACACTTACCAGCAAATCTCTGATCATCCCTTGCCAGGGACTTCCCTGTTATGGCCAATCGAGCACAGCGCAACATCAACCCCTAATACCGGGAGAGACGAAACCCCTCCTATCGCTCATTGCCTCCATGTGACTCGGGACTGTACCCAAAGACCACCGTTTTGCACGCCCTCATGGACGTGGTAAGGTGGAGATCAAAGCATAATGGGAATCACACAAGACTCTATGACGATCTCGGGTCTACGGACTAACCTGTACAAGTGTCACCTGAGAACTGCCATCTGACGTGAGGTATAATACCATCTGGGAGTTCTCGGCGAGTCCGTCCAGTGTACCCAGTCTCCACCGAGCACCCGTATACCATCTCTGATGTCAAACACCAATGGATATGGGATCATCCATCGCCCATCTCATGGGTCGAGAGGCGTATACGCTAGTCTACACTGGTATATCGATGCCCCGTCTCGATACACCCACGACTAGGGACCTTGAAAGATGTACTTATGGACTACCATGTCCCCACTAGTATGATCTGCATCATAGTCCAGGTAGTCAAGTACACATCCTAAGGGCTTTACCAACATGTAACTATAAGACAGTTTAAAGAGACTAGTATAAGATAAAGAGTAACCAGATAGCATACTATCATATCGAGCAAGAAAGTCATCTCTATATATGTCCAAGCATCCAATATAATATACATCATCTGTACAATACTGGCCTCTAGGGCATACATACAACTAACAATCTCCCACTTGCACTAGGGCCAGCTGCTGTAGTATCGCATACCGAGCATCCCGAAGAGTCTCTCAAACTGTATCTGGGGAATGGCCTTCGTGAGTGGATCCGCCGTGTTGTTCTTCGTGTCAACTCTCCTGACCTCGATCTCCCGGCGATCAACTATCTCCCGGATCCGGTGATACTGCCTCAGAATATGCCTGGATCGCTGATGGGACCTGGGTTCCTTGGCCAAAGCCACCGCTCCATTGTTATCGCAATACAAAGGTATTAGATGCTCAATGGATGGAACCACTCCAAGTTCAGTAATGAACTTCTTGATCCAGACATCCTCTTTGGCAGCATCATTGGCAGCGATGTATTCAACCTCCAACGTCGAGTCTGTCACGGTTTCCTGCTTGGAACTCTTCCAGCTAACCTCCCCTCCGTAAAGGGTAAAGACAAATCCCGAATGCGACTTAGAGTCGTCCTTATCACTCTGGAAGCTCGAATCGGTAAAGGACTCCACTTGGAGTTCTCCGTTACCATACACCAAGAGCATCTCTTTAGTCCTTCTTAAGTACTTGAGAATGCTCTTCACAGCTGTCCAGTGACTCTCTCCAGGATCAGCTTGATACCTGCTCACTACACTTAGTGAGTATGCAACATCGGGTCTGGTACATAGCATCGCGTACATGATAGAGCCTACTGCTGAAGCATAGGGTATCCCTTGCATGCGAGCTCTCTCCAAATCAGTCTTGGGAGACATCTCTTTGGAGAGAGTGACTCCAGAGATCGTGGGCAAGTTCCCACGTTTGGATTCTTCCATACTAAACCTCTTTAGTATGGTGTCAATGTACCTGGATTGGGACAATCCCAAAATCCGTTTGGATCTATCTCTATAGATCCTAATTCCCAATATGCAGGAGGCATCACCAAGATCTTTCATTGAGAATCTTTGTGATAAGAAGAGCTTAACTGATTGCAGCATAGGAATATTATTTCCTATCAAGAGTATGTCGACCACGTACAATACGAGGAAGACAACCTTACTCTCTGCTACCTTCTTGTAAATACAAGGTTCATCTGGGTTTTTGACGAAATCAAACTCTTTGATAACGACGTCAAAGCAGATGTTCCAACTCCGCGATGCTTGCTTTAATCCATGGATGGATTTAAGCAGCTTGCACACCTTCCCGCTGCTCCCACTGTCTACGAAGCCCTCTGGCTGAGTCATGTACACGCACTCTTCTAAATCACCATTTAGAAAGGCGGTCTTAACATCCATTTGCCAGATTTCGTAATCATGATATGCAGCGATGGCAAGCATGATCCGGATGGATTTAAGCATAGCCACTGGAGAAAAGGTCTCGTCATAGTCCACACCTGGTCTTTGACGAAAACCCTTTGCTACAAGTCTAGCTTTGAAAGTCTCCACTTTCCCATCTACACCAAGTTTTTTCTTGAAGATCCACTTGCTCCCAATGGGTTTTACCCCTTCAGGAGCAACTTCCAAAGTCCATACTTTGTTGGTGTACATGGATTCCATCTTGGACCGCATAGCATCCAGCCATTTCACTGAGTCCCTACTCGTGATGGCCTGCTCGAAGCTAGTTGGGTCGTCATCCTCCATGATGCAATCCTCGCTCCCACCATCCATGAGAAAACCGTAGTATCTCTCAGGTGGGCGAGGAACCCTACTAGATCGGCGGAGAGGCTGAGGTTCATCGGGAGCTACTGAATCCTCTGGTTCAACCAAATCTTCTGTTGTAGTCTGTTTTGCTGGTACCTCTTCCAGATCTACCTCTTTGCCACTAATCTCTTTTTCAAGAAATTCCTTTTCTAAAAAGGTGGCATGTCGAGAAACAAACACCTTTTGTTCCTCGGTGTGGTAGAAGATATACCCTCGCGAATGTTTGGGATATCCAATAAACTTACACAGAAAGGACCTTGCCGCGAGTTTGTCCGGATTTTGCGTTTTTACATATGCCGGACAACCCCATATCTTAACATAATTAAGACATGGTCTCTTTCCTTTCCATATCTCATATGGAGTGGTTGGCACGGTTTTGGTGGGAACCATATTCAATAGGTCTGCAGCTGTTTCCAGTGCATATCCCCAGAAGGAAATAGGTAACTCAGCTGTGCTCATCATAGAGCGCACCATATCCAATAGGGTGCGGTTCCTCCGTTCTGATACACCGTTGTGCTGTGGTGTATATGGAGGAGTCAGCTGAGAGAGAATCCCATTCTCTTTTAGGAAGTCCAGGAATTCATTGCTTAAGTATTCTCCTCCTCGATCAGATTGAAGGATTTTAATAGTTTTTCCGGTTTGGTTCTCGACTTCTTGTTTATATTCTCTAAATTTCTCAAAAGCTTCTGATTTGTGTTTCATCAGGAACACATATCCGAATCTAGAGAGATCGTCAGTGAATGTAATGAAGTACGAAGAACCATCCCTGGCATGTGTAGACATGGGACCGCATACATCACTATGTATCAGTCCCAAGAGTTCAGTAACTCTTTCTCCGTGTCCCGTAAACGGAGTTTTGGTCATCTTGCCTTTGAGACATGACTGGCAAGTGTCATAAGATGAAAATTCAAACGGATTTAAATATCCATCCTTATGCAACTTAGCTAGTCGTGTCGCATTGATGTGACCCAGTCTACAATGCCACAAGAAGGATTCGTTCAGTTCAGAACTCTTCCTCTTGTGTGTGTTAGTTATGCTCAGAACTGTTGATTGATTTAGAACATAAATGCCATTACACAACGTGCCTGATCCAACCAACTTTTGGTTACGGAAAATGTTCATAACATTGTCCTGTAATACAAAATTATATCCCTCTTTACTCAATAAAGAAACCGATATAATGTTGCATATCAGGTTCGGCATGTAATAGCATTCGTTCAGAACCAATGTATTACCAGTTGGTAATACAAGGTGATATTCCCCGATAGTCTTAGCTGCAACAATTGCACCATTTCCAACTCTAATGTCTATATCACCTTCTCCAAGTTCTTTACCTTTCCTTAGCCCATGTAACTGATTACATATATGGGATCCTGACCCGGTATCTAATACCCAGGACGTAGAGCAAATGGAGAAACAGTTCTCTGTAACGAACACACCCGAAGAAAATGCATCAACATGTACTTTCTTCATTCGGGTGGCATGGGAATCCTGGTATTCCTCTATATCCTGTTCATTCCTATAACTCTTATAAAAAAGAACGGAACCAACGTTCCCCAGCACAGTATAACATGCGGGTTCGGTCAATACATCCATATTATTATCTTCATTAGGGCATGAAATGGTCGCTACCTGGAGAGAGAGAGAAGAAAACACTTTAGCGTATGCTCGTGCAAGATCAGATTGGTTAATATCTTATCTAATCAGGATGGCTCCCACTGGTTTTTATCAAATCTTCCTTCAAACCCTAAAAGGAAAGACTAGCCGGGATTAATTACACCCTACAACTTCATCGATCTTTCAGCCAGGCCAGTGTCGGTACTTTAAGGGAGGTTCCCCGTGCTTTCGCACGGACCTAATTAAAGTAAACCTCGTTTTCCCAGAGGCGTAACCCCATTGACACCTTTCTAGACACCTACTTGATCAGTTAATTGTAGTGTGCAAAACTCTCCCAGGAGTAACTCTTACTCGCAGTGGGTATCGGGATCCAACTATCTCATAGAAGGTATGCAATCTCATTGCAAATTTCAATACTTGAAATTCCCGATAATATTTTGCCCCTAGCGTCCTATAACCTTGACGCAGGCCAACAAATCATAGTGCGCTAGTCAAGTTCAACCCGTCATTTCCTGATTGAATTAAACCCACCCGTACGACCCTTGACGCAGGCCAACAAAGTCGCACGACTACCCTAATCCAATCTGCATCATATGCATAAGCAGATAAATACTAGTTAGCTACCGCACACTACGCCTTGACGCAGGCCAACAAACGTAGCACGAATACTAACTACTACTCATCTGAAATGACGGAGGGCTACGACAGGTTTTTCTGAAAACCTATTGCGTAATGAACTTGATATCGTTGTAGAATCAAAATGAAGTTTTAAAAATGGAGTGATTTTGAGGCTTTTCTAGTTTTGCTAAAGGAGTCACTCCCGGTGAAGGGATCTCGGTCCTTTCCTTATCGAATGAGGTGCGGGATATATCATATATATCGCTGTGCAAAGCATAAACTCTTAAAAGCAATCAAAACCAAACCGAGTGTGTAGCATCTGCCAGTTACTGCTAAAGGAGTCACTCCCGGTGAAGGGATCTCGGTCCTTTCCTCATCGAATAAGGTGCGGGATATATCATATATATCTCTGTGCAAAGCAAGAACTGTAGCTACCCTTTTTTATTTAAAATTTGATTCTACAACATCTTAGGTTTCGTTTCTTTCATTAATCACATTAATGATGTCCCATCATTTAAGTACCTAAACATCACAGATAAATACGACGTACACTTATGCCATCCGCATTCGCCTCGATGTCCCCTCGTGCACCGTTAGGTTAGGTAACTAACGACAGAGCAGGGCAGGGCTAGTGCGGGTGCAAAACATAAGTAACGTCTATATAATATATCATATATACTATATACTGTATCCATCACAGAACATCACATGATCACATCACAGATATCGCAGCAGAAGAAACATATGAAACATTGGATATACTAGGACGTCCGTGTTTTCAATACGAGCCAGTATAAAACACGGATTCCACGGTCGTGATGAATAGCCAATCCCACACCCCTAGACCCCTACGAGAGCGGCAAGCAACCCTACCAATTCTAGGGTTAGGAGACCCGGACTCGACTCCTCGAGATGGTCTCCCACTGGACCCTAGAACCCGGTTACTTGTGCTCCCCTCCTTGGGTCTATCCTAATGCGGAAAAGTAAATAATATACAAAAGGTGACAACTTCCGCATCCTGGAAGTGCCCCAAATAAAAGAATATTACATACAAATTTTTACATGAATGAAAATGAAAAACACTCATCTCACATAAAAACCCCCGGCTATTCAAACACGACGATCCAATATAATATATCCAGCAACACATAACATCACATGTCATCAACGTAAGTAAATATGTGCATCCCAATTGTCGTTGACATATAGCAACGAAACCGGCGATATCATATATTACACTTACGGTCACAGAAAAGAAAGTGTAAAACTACAACAGTTGGAATCCGCAATCTCTTTAGACATCGCATGCCTAATCAAATGAAATACTTAGACATCACATGCCTAACAATTATAAAACCCGCATTTTAGTCCCATTATCGAAAACCCTTTTCAATATCAAGTGAGACTAAACCGCTAGATTTATAACATTCATTCAGTTATCTCATAACTGTTTGTGAATTCCAATTATTGTATCCCATTCCGAATAAATAGAATATATTAAACTTTCTGATCGAACATTCGAACACCCAAGTTTTCCGAAACCGTTCAACACATGAAATAGGTTCAAAGACATTCACTTCATGCCTCAGTACCAACGGTCCAACCGTAGAAGGGTCAAGCCAACGCCTCACATGTGGCACGTCGTACTTCCCCAAACCCGATGGTTCAAAGGGCAGTTCAAGACGGTCACATAATCGAGTTAAGGTTTGTTGTCTTCTAGAGGGACCATCGCGTTACTTGCACTACTCAGAACGTCCTTAAACCACACAAAAATCCAACACTTGGATATTTTCCGGCAGGGGAAAAGTTGGGTATTTATATCCGGTCGAACCTTTTAACATATTCTAAAGTTATCCGGAAAGCCACATAGACAAGATTTGATAATCTGATCGAATCGTCGATTCCCAATACAACCCCAGAACACTCAACTCTTGAGTCAAAATAAAAATTCCCAGAAAATTCAGCATAATAAAATAGTAATTACTGTGCAAAATGGGAGTGATGATGTCATCATATTGCCGCGGAACCGCCGCAGAAGCCATGCTTCTGCCGCTGTTCCGCCGCACTCTTTACTGTTCATGGGATAAATTTTGCATCGTAATTCTTATATTTCCCTGCTGAATTTTTTAAGCATTTTTAATATGGAAAAATCCCAGATTTTAGAAAAAGTCCAGCGAGCACTTGGGTTTTAGGGTTTCGGGTTCGTTCGGGTTTCAAACGTCGTCTAGACTTCGCCTAAGGCTCTAGCTAGGCTCTGATACCACTGTAGGGTTCCTAGGCACTAAATAGATGTCTCACAAGGCATCAACCATGCCAATTTCAAAATTTATGGGTGCCGAGAAACCCTAATACGGATCGTTAACTAGAAATCTAGGCGATAAACGAAACTAGTTAACATCTTAACTAAAGGAGAGAGGCTACAACCTTTGTAGATCCGTTTCTCCACTTCCTAAGCTCCACGTAGGCGTCCTCTCGCTGTCCATCTCGAATCCCGAACTCAAACATCGGCTTCATCGGAGAATTGGGCGGACTAGGTCGTCGGCTTCATGCCGAAGATGATCTACGTCGAGGCATCACAAGTTCAAGATCCAACTTCACAAATTTGTGAAACTTGTGAAGAAAACACCCAAGACAACTTGGCAAGAGGTAGAGGGTGAAGAAATAGGAGGTGGGTTCACTTTAGAATTGGATTTCTCACTTTAGATCTCAAGTTGCCATTGATGGCATCAAGCTTTCTCTTTGAAGAAGAAGAAGAAGATGAAGATAGAATATGATAAGTCTTAATTTTAAAATGAAAAGTAAAATGAATACTTATCATATACTAACTAGGGTAGAGTGTAGAGAATAGACCATGGTTACTTGGATGAGTTAGGGTTAATCATGAAGACAAGAATGGTTAAGAAGTCAAAACTTCATGAAGCTTCAACTAGAAATAAAGAAAGCCACCATTCTTATCTAAATCATTTCCAAATAAATAAATGAACAAATAAATAAATAAATGAATAAGCAAAACCCTAATCATCAAATTAACCATGGTTTACTTCTATACACTTAACTAAATGATCAAGTATCATCAAACATGATACAAATATGTGCACAAAAGTATATCGCATATACTTCTTGCACATCAGGTGAGAAAATCCATATATAAAGTGAACCAATACTAGTTAATGCAAAGTAATATATCAAATATATATAATTATACATTAAATCATTAAATCAACATTTGATTCAATGATCCGGTCATGTCGCACAAAACCGACTAGTATCTAATGTATCGATTTATCGAATCAATGATTCGATAACTAGGTCATATCGCATACAACCAATCGAAACATTCATCGCGAGAATGAAATGCGGTATCACATACACGCATTATTCTCGGTCCCGCACATATCTCATATGCGCTCCTATTTCGTTTCGCTTGAGCCAGGAAACCTCTGTGTAGGACTCTAAAGACTCGTCAATACGCCGGTAGCAGATGATGATCATATCAAGCACCCACAAGCCGCAAGCGGTCTGCTAAACATAACGGCCATCCGGGTATTGAGCGATCAGAAGATCGACGAGCCAGCCCGCTCATACTCCTGTGAATCCAACCAGTAACACTTTCCGTACAGTCCGGTCTGTTCGTCTGATATGTCGCATATCAAGTCTAGGGGTGGTAAACGTCAGACCCCAATAACCGATAAGTCGTGCCGATGTGAGGCTCATAACGGGTCGAGAAACTTCTGGTAACACTTACCAGCAAATCTCTGATCAGCCCTGGCCAGGGACTTCCCTGTTACGGCCAATCGAGCACAGCGCAACATCAACCCCCAATACCGGGAGAGACAAAATCCCTCCTATCGCTCATTGCCTCCATGTGACTCTGGACTGTACCCAAAGACCACCGTTTTGCACGCCCTCATGGACGTGGTAAGGTGGAGATCAAAGCACAGTGGGAATCACACAAGACTCTATGACGATCTCGGGTCTACAGACTAACCTGTACAAGTGTCACCTGAGAACTGCCATCTAACGTGAGGTATAATACCATCTGGGAGTTCTCGGCGAGTTCGTCCAATGTACCCAGTCTCCACTGAGCACCCGTATACCATCTCTGATGTCAAACACCAATGGATATGGGATCATCCATCGCCCATCTTATGGGTCGAGAGGCGTATATGCTAGTCTACACTGGTATATCGATGCCCCGTCTCGATACACCCACGACTAGGGACCTTGAAGGATGTACTTATGGACTACCATGTCCCCACTAGTATGATCTGCATCATAGTCCAAGTAGTCAAGTACACATCCTAAGGGCTTTACCAACATGTAACTATAAGACAGTTTAAAGAGACTAGTATACATGTTAAGATAAAGAGTAACCAGATAGCATACTATCATATCGAGCAAGAAAGTCATCTCTATATATGTCCAAGCATCCAATATAATATACATCATCTGTACATTACTGGCCTCTAGGGCATACATACAACTAACAACTTGCGCCAAGGTCTAAAAGAGCACGATTTATGTTTTTACCCCCAATAGAAATCGATATTGTAGGACATCCTGGGTCCTTTCGTTTCTTTGGCAGCTGGGGAATAAAAGCAGTGCTGATATTATTAGCCATGAAGACCTTCTTTGGCACTTGGGTCTTCCTCTTCCTAGTGCACAAGTCCTTAAGAATTTTCGCATAAGCGGGGACTTGTTGAAATGCATTTAGGAGAGGGATATTGATGTTAACCTGTTTGAACATTTCTATAATTTTTTCCATATGAGGACTCGTTCTATTACCCCTTAACCGGTGCGGGTAAGGAGCTTTTGCAAAAAGCGCTGGGTCCATCATAGGAAGAGGGGGTAGACGAGGTCCCAAAAGAGGTGTGGGGACCGTCTGTGGAGAACTATAAGGGTTGGGAGAAGGTGTTGAGCCTAGTGGGAAATGGAGAATAGGCTCTCGAGAAGATGGTGTGGTGGAAGAAGAAGGATCAGAAGGAGAAGTGTGTGTGTGTGGAAAGGTCTCAGCCGGGGTGTTGACATGATTTTCAGTATCATCAATACCTTCCCCGACATGATTGTTCAGCACTCTTCCCGATCTCAACATTGTGATGGCATTTATATTGTAATGCCCAGGATTCTGTAGGGGTTGAGAGGGAAGTTTCCCTTTTTCTCTCGCACTCATTTCGGCTTTAAGGCGTGCGATTTCAGCTTCCATCGATATGATACTCTCAGCTTGAGACGCTGAGTTTTTCTTTATCTCACTGACGGAAGATCTAACCTCAGTAGAAACCTCTATGAAATTTGATAAAAGTGATTTCATGGTTTGAGTGAATTGAGAGAATTCGTCGGAACAGGAAAACTGCATAGGATTAGACTGTGCAGGATTGTTGACCTGATTTTGGAAGTTTTGTGACTGGTAGGGGTGCTGAGTGATTTGAAGTGGTTGCTGTTGTGGTGGAGGAAGAGCCCTTTGAAAATTATTCGTGTTTGGAACCGTGTTTTGAGATTGGTTTTGGTTCCAAGCGAAATTTGGGTGATTCCTCCAACCCTGATTGTACGTGGAAGAATATGGATCGTTTCTAGGTCGTTGAAATGCGGCATTAGAATGCTCGTGACCTTGAAACGCAGAGTTTAATGGACATTCTTCCGTTAAATGAGACGGATCAGAACAGCACCCACAAACAGTTTTGGGGAGCGACATTGGGTTTAGGGAGGCTGCAGAAAATTTGTGTTCCATAGCGTCGAGCTTCTTTTGCATTGCTGCCATCTCAGCTCGAACACCTATGGATACATCTATTTGGTGTACGCCACCCCTATTCAATGGTTGGGTTCCACTTTCCCACTGTAGTGATTTTTCAGCGAACTCTTCTAAATACTTCCATGCTTCCCCATCATCCTTGGTCATAAAAGTACCTTGACACATGTTTTCAAGGCTCTGTTTAGTGTTTGGGTTAATGCCCTCATAAATGATTCGGCAAAGCTCCCATCTCGGGATGCCGTGATGAGGACACTGAACCAATAGATCCTTGAAACGTTCAAAGCATTTTGAAAATGGTTCGGTAGGGAGCTGGGCAAATTGATTCAGTTCGCTACGGATTCCAGCTGTCTTTTGGATTGGGTAAAATTTCTTAAGGAATGCAGCGACGAATTCTTCCCAATTCGTAATAGAGTGTGCAGTAGTGTTATATAGCCACTTCTCGGCTATATCGCACAATGTAAATGGAAGAAGTAGTAGACGCATCGTATCCACTGAAAGTTGTGACGTACCCATCATTGCGCATACGTTTTCAAATTTGGTAATGAAAACGTAAGCGTCCTCAGTCTCGAGTCCGTGGAATTTGGGTAAAAGATTGATATACTGGGGCTTAATCTCAAAGTTATCCCCATTGGCTGGTGGTGTGGATAAGCAGGTCGAAAGAGGACCTCTAAGTGGATAGCACCTCTCCTGGAGAGAGATGCGCGGTGGATTCTGCGCACCAACGGACGGCGGCAGATTAGGGTTAAAGAAGTTTGATGGAGTTGGATCCATCAGAGTTGGTGTGGTAGTGGGTAAAGAAGAAGTAAATGGAGAAATATCGACTTCGGAGTCGATAAAGGGTACGCGGACTAAACGGGCACTAGAATCCCGTGTCCAGCCTATCTTGTACTAAAAAGGATTAGTACAAGTGGCATCGTTGGCTTATAATTAGGGGTAAATGAATGAATGCGGTGTTTGCTTTTGAAAAAGGGACGGATTTTTGAAAAATTGATGCGACACAACAAATGCAGTACACAAACCCTAGAATATAGTGGTCACCTAGGTCCGGCTCTAGACCGCTCCTAACTGCTAAAAGACAAGTCGCAGGATAGAATCCTCCACTGCCTCTTTGTTCCCCTGTGGCCAGGTAAGTGCCAGGTAAGTGGGAAGGTACTCCACTACGTAAGTAGTGGGCCTAATTAATAACCACTAGCCTTCGACACACTAGCCCAGACACCACAAGAAAACGCGGATAAGCAATGAATTAACCACGACCTTCTCTTGTCCTAAGTGAGCGCGACGGTCCTTAGAGTCATCTCTAGATTTCTTTTAGTTAATGTGGGTCAATGCGGATGCAAGTTTTGTGGTTTTCGGGGCCTAGGAAAGGTAATGAAATCCCCACCTAATTTGGATTTGGCCGTGCCCCTTAATATCCGTATTTTGAATGCAAACAACCAAGAAACAAAATCACGCACAAATTTACTTTTGCAATTTGCGAGCTGCGATTATTTGCAAAGAATCCTGCAGAAATTATTAGTTGGAGCTAAAAAGAGGAGAGAGGAGAAGGTCAGAAAGTACCTGAAGCAAAAATTTTGCAGAGAGCCCCCAAACTTGCCGCGGTTCCGCCGCAAATGGGCACTTAGGCCGCGCTTCCGAGGTTGGGTAGTGTGATCACTTCACCAAAAATTACCAGGGAGCTTCTGTAGACTCCCTCTGCTCTTTGGTATATTCCAAAAAAAAATTCCAATTTCCAGCAAGCTCCAGATCGCCTTGCAATGAAACACAGCAAATTGTTTAGGGTTTGCACGAATTTTGATCTCAAAAAATCACAATGAAATAAATCTTTCAATTCAAACTTTGATATAAAACGAATTAGCGCGCGATCCCCGGCAACGGCGCCATTTGATTGTTCATAAATTTCCGATTGTGTAAGTAACTCAAATGGTCCCCGGCAACGGCGTCATTTGATTGTTAAGAAATTCTTGTTTGTGTAAATCGAATAAAGCGAATAAGTTTCTTTGTGTCGGTAATTAGAGAATTGAATAAAATTCACAATCAAAGAATTATATTTGACCGCAATCAATTACGGTGTCGGTTGTAGATCGTAAGCGAGTGCGGAACGTCCACAGGGATTGTGCGATTCGTTTCTGTATTTAATTTGTTTGAATTGAAAAGTTAATCGAAAAGAAAAGAAAACATGATTCAAGATTTTATCAAATGTTCATGTGTCACTAATCTAAGCAAGAATCAAGAACTGATAAACAAATCAAGAATCGAGTTTCAATAGAATTCCAATCACTTTAGGGTTTCAAGATTTGAAGTAAAACTCGTAGGAATCGATTAGATTGTAGATGTGATGAAGATTAGAAATCAACGTTTCTTATCCATTAACGAATTGATGCTAAAACGATGTCGATTGATCGAGGTTTAAGGATCTTGCGAAGAATTAGGGTTCTTCGTCCTATCCTTTGTCCTTTCGATGAATCACATTCACTAGATAGCTTCTCGTAAATACAATGATCGATCATTAATTCTCTAGATCGTGCGAAAAAGAATCAAGAACCCATTTCACATTGATTTAGATCATCGATCATTCTATTTCCAAGAATTCACAACCGTTTTAGGACTTAAGAAAACGTTTAAAGATTTATCAACATCATCGTTCTACGATCATCTCGATTCCTCCACGAGCGGAGTTTATTCACACATCATCGCAAAGAATACATTCAAGAATCGAAATGAAATCATGATGCTAGAATTAAAATGTAAACAAGTTTAAAGAATCTTCACCTTTATTACATCAACAAGAAGTTACAACTCTCAAGAATTACAAGAGGAAGGAACATCGCTCGTCGAATCTTGCATCGCTCGGCTTCTTGAGTCTTGGATCGCTTCGATCTCGTGCTCCGATGAAGTCCGGCTTTGCTTCTAAAGGGTTGTAGAAGACTTCATTGGCTTGAACTCCATGAATCTTGAAGTGGGTATTTGTGGATTGGATTAGGGTTAGGGTTTGGAGGTGGTTGTTGTTGGGTAGATGAAGAACTAGGGTTTCTACTCAACAACAATGAATGAATCAATGAATGGATCAATCAATAATTGGATGAATTATTGGATAATGTTTTACAAGTGAGCCTAGGGTCTTATTTATAGATCTCCCAAACCCTAGGCCTTGAGTTTGAAAATAGAAGTTCCTTCCAAAAGTTTGTTGAAAGACTTTTAGAAGTAGTTAGTTAGGCTTAGCTTAGGGTTTAAGCTAGGTTTAGGGAGAAGTGTCTAGAATACAAGGCTAGTTTAGTGTAGCTCCAAGGGTTTGCTGATCTGGCTGAAGCTTCTGGGGCTTTCTAGAAAATGTTATGTCTTCATGCAGTGTGGAAGTAGATAGAAGAGTTATCATGCAAAGCAGAGGTGATGAAGACGCAAGACCGCCGCGGAACCGCCGCATTAGCTGGCTTAGGCCGCGGTTCCGCGGCCAAGTTAGCTCTTTGGGGATTCATTTTTCTGGTGTTGGCTTCATATGTCTTCTTATGTATTTTCTGATATGTTGAATCTCTGAATGCCTTTTAGAACAATACCAGATTCTAAATCCTTGAGTTGGTGTATCTTTTAGCAGTCTTGTCTTGTAAATTTTGACCGATCTTCTGATTTTCCTCCACGGACTTCGAAACACGGGTTGCGATATATAGAAATGATGCCATGCTATGAAATGCAGTCAATTTCCCTAGAAATGCCTGTTTTAAGGTCTAACACATGTAATCTGATATTTTGCGACAGATTTGCTAATATGTGAAATATGAATGCCGAACACTTCTATATGAATGCAAATGATGAGGAAATTGCCAGCTAAAAGATGCAATATTTTCGACTAATCATTGGTAAAGCCCTTAGGATGTGTACTTGACTACCAGGACTATGATGCAGATCATACTAGTGGGGCCATGGTAGTCCATAAGTACATCCTTTAATGTCCCTAGTCGTGGGTATATCGAGACGGGGCATCGATATACCAGAGTAGACTAGCGTATACACTTCTCGACCCATGAGATGGGTGATGGATGATCCCATATCCATTGGTGTTTGACATCAGAGATGGTATTCGGGTGCTCAGTGGACACTGGGTACACTGGACGGACTCGCCGAGAACTCGCAGATGGTATTATACCTCATGTCAGATGGCAGTTCTCTGGTGACACTTGTGCAGGTTAGTCTGTAGACCCGAGATCGTCATAGAATCTTGTGTGATTCCCACTGTACTTTGATTTCCACCTTACCGCGTCCAAGAGGGCATGCAAAACGGTGGTTTTTAGGTACAGTCCCGAGTCACATGGAGGCAATGAGCGATAGGAGGGGTTTCGTCTCTCCCGGTATTGGGGGTTGATGTTGCGCTGTGCTTGATTGGCCATAACAGGGAAGTCCCTGGCCAGGGCTGATATAGAGATTTACTGGTAAGTGTTACCAGTAGTTTCTCAACCCGTTATGTTCCTCACATCGGCATGACTTATCGGTTATTGGGGTCTGACGTTTACCACCCCTAGACTTGATATGCCACATATCAGACGAGGAGACCGGACTGTACGGGAAGTGTTACCGTCAGGATTTTTGCAGGAGTTGGAGCGGGCTTGCTTGCTGATCTTCTGATCGCTCAATACTCGGGTAGCCGTTACGTCCAGCTAGTACCGTTGACGGCTTGTAGGTGCTTGATATGATCATCACCTACTGCCGGCGTATTGACTAGTCTTTAGAGTCCTACATAGAGCTTTTACTTGCTCAGGCAAAATGAAATAGGGGCACGTATGTGATATGTGCGGGACCGAGAATAATGCGTGTATTTGATACCGTATTCTACTCTAGCGACTTTTGTATCGGTCGGTTATATGTGATATAGCCGGGTTATCGAATCAAGTGTCGATTCGATAAGTCGATACATTGGATGTTAGTCGGTTATATGAGATATAACCGGATTATTAAGTCAAGTGTTGATTTAATAATTTAGTGTATAATTGTATATATGATATACTAATTTACATTAACTAACATTTGTTCACTTAAGGATTTTTCTCACATGTGCACAACTTTAATATATATGTGATATATATTAAAATGTGTTTTCATTTTGTATCTGTAAGTCCATGTCACGCACCCCACGAACTTGCGGGGAGGCGGAATATATGAAAAACGATTATCAAAGCTTCGTAACACGGACTTGAGCGCATGAATCGTTTCTAAACCATTGCTAACAAAGTACTAGAGGTTTAACTACTCGGATACGAAGTTATACCTCACGTTACTAGTCCTTCGGGTCTTCATCGCGGTCCTCCACTCCTCGTAGACTCCTTGGAACATCGGCACCTCAACGACCTCCTCGAATCAAAGACGATCCACCTGAAAGCTCCTACGCCAAGCTAAATCTCAAACTTGAGATAACTAGGTTGCTTAATGTGCTAATCTAAGCTACCTAGGGGATATAGAGTGAGGTTATGGAAGTATTAGTCTAGCTAACCCTTGATCTCAACACATGAGAGGTTAGGGTTAGGGTTTGAAGAGAGAGTGAGCTTGAGAAGAGAGAATGTGAGAATGATAATGATAAGAATAATGAACTCATATGAATATATCAACTATAACAATTAATCAAATAAATAATATAAATGATTTATCATCATGGTTAGATTCATTCATCTAGTGTGATTCATCATATGACTTATTAACTCATTAATGAATCATTTAATACAAAGCATGAATCACACAAATGAGTCATTAAGCAATTAATGCTCATGCCACCTTAACCCGTTAGTCACCACTCTTCTAGAACCTTCCCGACAAATTACGAGAACACCCCTCCAATCCGTGAAAACACGGAAAAACTTTAGACTGTATAAATCCAGTAACCCTATACTAGAATCTGGCTTAAACCAAAACCTACTAGTATAAACTGTCCGAAAAAGTCGTACGTGCGTAAACACACGTACACATCCGAAAACTTGTCGTAAAACCATACGACCTCTATATCGTTTCGCCTGGAGCAGGGAAACTCTCTGTGTGGGACTCTAAAGACTCGACACAACGTTGGCAGTGGGTTTAACCACAGACCGCAAGCGGTACTAGCTGTACGTAACGGTCCCCAGGTAGATGTCGATAAGAAGGCCGATGAGGAAAACCATCCGAACCCCTACTGAGCCTGATGTGACAATCTCCGTACAGTCCGGTCTGTTCGTCTAAGACTATCGCATATCAAGCCTAGGGGGCGGAAAACGTCAGTCCCCTAATAGCCGTATAAGTCGTGTCGGAGCGTAGCCCATTACACCCTGAGAAGCTACTGGAACCTACCAGTATATCTCGCTTGCCCTGTCCAAGGACTTTGCGTAATGGCTCTCTAACACAAAGTGATATCAACTCCCTATACCGGGAGAGACGAATCCTATCTAACCGCCACTGCCTCCAAGTGCTCGGGACTGCACCCAACTGCTACCTGTTTGCACGACTTCTTTGAGCCGTGGTAGGGTAGCAATCTAAGAACAGTGGGACACACTCGAGGCGAAGTAGCAGTGTCAAGTCTGCGGACTATGCTGTACTCATGTCACCTGGGAACTGTTAACTGACGATGGGTATAATACCAACCAATCAGTTCCCCAGCGAGTCCTGTCCGGTGTACTCGTAACCTAACGAGCACCTGTATACTATCTCCAGTACGACGTACTGATGGCTGTGGAACAGACCATCTCCCCAACTGGGATGAGAAGCGTATACACTTAGTATACTCCGGAATATCGATGCCCTATCTCGATAATCCAACGACCAGGGACCTGTATAGGATGTTGCTTACAGACTACCCAGCCCCCACTAGTATGACTGCCATCACGACGCTGGTAATCAAGCAAAGATCCTATGGGCTCTACTAATATGTATATGTGATACGTTACAAGAAACATATGCACATATTAAAGTAGACACAAACCAAGTAGCATACTACCATTTTAAGCAAGACTGTTATATACAACTGTGAATATCCCAAGTTTCCATTAAGTAATATACAACCTAGTATGATACAATAATGGCCCGTAGGGCATATACCCTAACAATCTCCCACTTGCACTAGGGCCATGAGCTGGTATATCGTAGACCTATCATCTCGAATAGCCTCTCGAACTGCGTCTGAGGAAGGGCTTTTGTGAATGGATCAGCAATGTTATTTTCTGTCTCTACTCTCTTCACCTCGATCTTCCGGCGATCTACGATCTCCCTGATCAGGTGATACTGCCTTAAGATGTGTCTGGACTTCTGATGGGACCTGGGTTCCTTCGCTAAAGCAATAGCGCCGTTGTTGTCACAATACAGAGGTATTAGATCAACACTGGTAGGAACCACCTGATGTTCTGTGAGGAACTTCTTCATCCAGACTGCTTCTTTTGCGGCATCGCAAGCAGCTATGTACTCTGCTTCCATCGTTGAGTCAGCAACGGTCTCCTGTTTGGAACTCTTCCAACAGACCGCCCCTCCATTGAGGGTAAAGACATAACCCGACATGGATTTGGAGTCATCTTTGTCACTCTGGAAGCCGGAGTCGGCAAAGGCCTCCATCTGGAGGTCTTTTCCGCCATATACTAGGAACATCTCCTTAGTCCTTCTCTGGTACTTGAGAATGTTCTTTACGGCTATCCAGTGCTTCTCCCCTGGGTTTGCTTGATACCTGCTTACTACGCTCAATGCGTATGCTACATCTGGTCTGGTACATAACATCGCATACATTATAGAGCCTACCGCAGAAGCGTAGGGTATAATTGATATGCGATCCCTTTCCAAATCAGTCTTGGGAGACATCTCTTTGGAGAGGGTGATTCCGTGACAAGCCGGTAGATTACCGTGCTTAGAATCATCCATACTGAATCTCTTCACTAAGGTGTCTATGTACCTGGACTGCGAAAGTCCCAACATCCTCTTTGATCTATCACGATAGATCCGGATCCCCAGAATGTAGGTGGCATCACCCAGGTCTTTCATAGAGAATTTATGTGACAAGAATCTTTTGACTGACTGTAACATAGGAATATTATTTCATATTAGGAGAATGTCATCCGCGTACAAGACGAGGAATACTACAGTTCTCCCTACAATCTTACTGTATATGCAAGGTTCATCTGGATTTTTGATGAAGTCGAATTCTTTGACAGTATCATCAAAACAGATGTTCCAACTCCGCGATGCCTGCTTTAGTCCATAAATGGACTTAAGCAGCTTGCATACTTTACCGCTGCTCCCACTCTGAATGATCCCTCTGGCTGATCTATATAAACGCTCTCTTCCAAATTGCCATTTAGAAAGGCTGTCTTTACGTCCATCTGCCAGATTTCATAATCGTGGAAGGCAGCAATAGCAAGAAGGACCCGAATGGATTTAAGCATAGCTACTGGAGAAAAGGTTTCGTCATAGTCCAAACCAGGTCTTTGACGGAAACCCTTTGCAACCAGTCTAGCCTTGTATGTTTCAACCTGTCTATCTACACCAATCTTCTTTTTGAAGATCCATTTGTATCCTACGGGTTTTACCCCATCTGGAGCAACGTCCAAAGTCCATACTTTGTTAGTGTACATGGACTCCATTTCGGTCCGCATTGCATCCAGCCATTTTACTGAGTCACCGCTCTGAATGGCTTTCTGGAAACTAGTAGGCTCATCATAGTCAATAGTGCAATCCTCTCTATCCCCGTCTATGAGAAAACCGTAGTATCTCTCGGGCGGATGAGACTGCTTACGTCTCCTGCGGAGTGGTGTGGGAATGTCCAGTTCTTCTTAAACTTCTGGTTCTACCATATTTTCAGTAGTAGTTTGTGGTTCTGGAATTTCTTCCAGTTCTATTGCGCTCCTACTCTTCTGATTTTCCAAAAATTGAGTTTCCAAGAAGCAGGCATGACGAAGAAAAAAAAACCTTTTGTTCCTCTGCGTAATAGAAACAATATCCCATGGAGTTCTTTGGATATCCCACAAACTTGCACTGTACTGAGCGTGCCTCGAGCTTGTCCGCATGCTGCCTTTTTACAAAAGCTGGACATCCCCATGCCTTCAGGTATTTAAGATAGGGTTTCTTTCCACTCCACATCTGATATGGTATGGTAGGCACAGTTTTGGTTGGAACTTTGTTCAAAAGGTATGCAGCTGATTCTAGTGCATATCCCCAGAATGATCGTGGTAACTCTGCCTTACTCATCATGGAACGAACCATATCCAATAGGGTTCGATTCCTCCTTTCTGATACACCATTGTGTTGTGGTGTGTATGGAGGAGTAAGCTGAGAGAGAATTCCATTCTCTTTTAAGTAACCCAGGAACTCGACACTTAAGTATTCACCACCTCGATCAGATCTCAGTGTCTTGATACTTTTGCCTTTTTGGTTTTCTACTTCATTCTTGTATTCCTGGAATTTCTCAAAGGCCTCGGATTTATGTTTCATCAAGAACACATGTCCATACCTAGAGAAATCATCCGTAAAAGTAATGAAGTAGGAATAACCACCTCTCGCATGTGTAGACATTGGACCGCATACATCACTGTGTATGAGTCCCAAGAGCTCGCTTGCTCTTACTCCGTGTCCAGTAAACGGAGTCTTGGTCATCTTTCCTATGAGACAAGATTCACAAGTAGCATAAGATTGATATTCGAACGGATTCAAATATCCTTCTTTATGTAACTTAGTCAACCTTCTTTCATTGATGTGACCTAGTCTACAATGCTACAAGAAAGCCTGATTTAATTCCGGAGACTTTCTTTTAAGTGTATTCTGGACATTGAAAACCTGAGCTTGACTTAATACGTATATACCGTTATCTAATGTATCGGACCCAATCAAAACTTGATTTAGGTGGATGTTAACTACATCGCTTACGAATGTAGAATCATATCCCTCTCTTGACAGTAAAGATACTGATATGATATTACAAGTCATACTAGGTACATACAAACAGTTACGTAGAATCAATATATGCCCACTTGTCAAACCTAGGCGATATTCTCCCACGGATTCAGCGTCTACGCTCATTCCGTTTGCAACTCTGAGAGACCAATCACCTACCTTTATAACTCTACGGTTTCTCAAAGCATGTAATGAATTACAGATATGCGATCCTGCTCCGGTATCTAGAACCCAGGAAGTCGAGTTAATTGACAAACAGTTCTCAATAACAAATACACTTGAGGCTGAAGCTACAACATGCTTCGAATCCTGGCTACTGGCTTTGCTAGCCTTGCAATCATTCTGCCAATGTTCATTCCTGTAACAATAGGACCGTCCCTCTTTTACTATATCCAGTCCCGAAACTTTTGCCGTTCTCTTTCCTTCTTCTTCCCTGGTTTCTTTCAGGGTAGGAGGCAGAGACTGTAGAATCAAGTCAGTATCTGACTCGTTTTCCAACGCGGTCTCCAGGTCCTGGAGCTCATCAATACAGCTAGTCATTGTAAGGACGTTGTCCCCTACAGATGACCCGTCAGCCAACCTCGCTTGAATTAATTCGTTCGAGGTCTCACATCTTGCGATATGAGATTGCTCTCCATATAAATCTTTGTTATGGGGAAAGATGGAAACTAAGTCCATCTTCTCGTGCTGCTTCTGGTATACACCATCAACTGAAGCTAACATGAGGCACTTAGCTTTCGCTTTATCTTTTTCCTTTGTCTGACGGATATCCATATCCGTGACAGTGGAAAATGGACCTGGGACGGCGGGATCTTGAGTAGTAATAGGGTGGTCCAGCTTGTCATAGGCAATGGACATCTGGACAGACCTCTGCCAGTCATATAAGTCAGATTCAGTCAATTTGTTATCTAGATGTATCATATGTGTGGTCACAAGGTTGCTGCATTTTAAGAGAGAGAAGAAAATACTATTAGCATGATGCTCTTCCAAGTTTAGAGTGGTTTTAATTTATCTAAACAGGATGGCTCCCACCGTTTCTCGAATCCCTCCTCAAACCATAAAAGAAGAATTAGCCAGGACTATTCTCACCGTACAATTCTTACTTAACCGTTCAGCCAGGTCAGTGTCGATACTTCGAGGGAGGTTTCCAACGCTTTCGCGAAGTTCCTTAATTAAATAACCTCTTTTCTCTGGGGGCGTAACCCCGCTGACACCTTTCTAGGCACCTACTTGGTTTATAGCATTGATCGTTGAGTGACGAATCTCCTGATAAGTAGTATATACTCACAGTAGGATCGGGATCCAAAATATCATCGTATGATAATGTTGTAGGAATCCTACCAACATTCATCAAACTCCAAAATGGTATGCTCTCACTGCAAATTTCAGTTTCTTTTGAAATTCCCGATGTGGATTTTTGCCCCATGCTCTTATGACCTTGAGGAAAGCCAACAAATCATAAGTCACATGTCAAGTTCTGCCCATCGTTGTCTTAGTTAATTTGAACCCACCCGCACATACCTTTGACGAAAGCCAACAAGGTAATACGACTGTCCCAAACCAACACATCTATCTATGCACCAAATGAATACCCCAGCAGCTACCAAACACTATGCCTTGACGAAGGCCAACAAACATAGCTTGAATACTACTGATCATTCATAAGAAATGACGGAGGGCTACGAATGGTTTTGGCAAAACCGTGAACGTAGTGAACTTGATTTAATCAGAGGAACCTGATACTTTTTAAAAGGAGTGGTTAAAGCTCCGCAATTAAAAAATTCTGATCCTTTTTTTTTAAAATAACCGAGCGGTTTCTTTTAAATTTGTTCCAACGACTTAACTTTGGTTTATTTTCTTTGCATTATAATAATGCGTCCCATCATTTATCCTATCATTGCAGAAAACAACGAAAATACCACGTCCTCTTATGCTATCCGCATTCGCCACGGGGTCCCGTCATCACCCGTTAGGTTACTTAACTAACGACAGAGCGGGGGCTAGGCTAGCGCGGGTGTAAAACATAAGTGACGTCTAATAGCTATCATATATAGATATTGTACATTCGTCAGACGCAATAATAAGCATTCCAGATCACAGATAAACTTTATTGGATTTATTAGCAATCCGCATTTGCTTTGAGCCTGCAATAAAAGACGGATTACACAGTTATGATGAATAGCCATTACCCCACCCTAGACCCCTACGGGTACGGCAAAATACCCGCCACGTACCCGAAGTGAAGCGGTCTCCTTCAACAACGTGAGTAGGCCACTAAACACTTCAACGTACCTGGTAGTTTGTGTACCCCGCCATGGATCTATCCTAGGAGCAAAAAACAGTAAAAAGAAATAATACAACGGTGGCTACAACCGCAACCTGGATGTGCCCCGCAAAAGAATATTACATCAAATTACATTTATATAGAATGAATGAATATTAAACCCATCTCAAACCCCGGCTAATCATCACAACAGTCCAACACAGTTCATATTCACAAACAGTAAACATTACAGAAATGTGCAACCCCTTGCCAACCGACATACTAGCAGTTAGGGGAGGTTTACGAACACATTAAACATTACAGATAAAGACCCAGTTAGCAAATATCTTAGAACATCGTTCGAATACCATATTCCGTGTCTACCCCAAAACCAAACCATCACTGAAGTAACGTGGGAAGAAACAGTATATACAGGAAGACAAAACACCACACAAAATGAATAACAGTGAAAATACGAGTCAAAACCGAGTTGACTCGGCGGCGGATCCGCGGCGCAAAGCACTGTTCTGCCGCGGATCCACGGCGGTCTTGTCGTTTTGTGCACTCGTATTTTCCCAGAATTCATCAAATTCCCTGCTGTGATTTTTAAGACATATCAAATAATTTTTCAGACAGGTTTAAATTTAACAGCAACTAGAAATTTTCATGATTTTGTTTTCGTGTTTTCCGTCGATCGAACTTCTAATTAGTTTCTAACAAGCTAGTAATGGTTTAGTTGGTTCTGATACCACTGTATGTCCATGTCACGCACCCCACGAACTTGCGGGGAGGCGGAATATATGAAAAACGATTATCAAAGCTTCGTAACACGGACTTGAGCGCATGAATCGTTATCTAAACCATTGCTAACAAAGTACTAGAGGTTTAACTACTCGGATACGAAGTTATACGTCACGTTACTAGTCCTTCGGGTCTTCATCGCGGTCCTCCACTCCTCGTAGGCTCCTTGGAACATCGGCACCTCAACGGCCTCCTCGAATCAAAGACGATCCACCTGAAAGCTCCTACGCCAAGCTAAATCTCAAACTTGAGATAACTAGGTTGCTTAAAGTGCTAATCTAAGCTACCTAGGGGATATAGAGTGAGGTTATAGAAGTATTAGTCTAGCTAACCCTTGATCTCAACACATGAGAGGTTAGGGTTAGGGTTTGAAGAGAGAGTGAGCTTGAGGAGAGAGAATGTGAGAATGAAAATGATAAGAATAATGAACTCATATGAATATATCAACCATAAAAATTAATTAAATAAATAATATAAATGATTTATCATCATGGTTAGATTCATTCATCTAGCGTGATTCATCATATGACTCATTAACTCATTAATGAATCATTTAATACAATGCGTCCGCTCTGACTGTCCGTCGGTCTGCGGATGAAATGCTGTGCTGAAACTCAAGCGGGTATCCAAAGCCTCCTGAAGCCTCTGCCATAGTCGGATGCTAAACTGGGTGCCTCTGTCGGAAACGATACATGTCGGAACTCGGTGCAGTCGTACAATCTCATCAATGTAAATCTAGGCATACTGAGCAAATCCGAAAGTCGTCTTCACCGGTAAGAAGTGAGCCGTTTTCGTCAAACGATCCACGATCACCCAGATGGAGTCATACCCTCGACTAGTCCTGGGTAGACCCACAATGAAGTCTATAGAAATCTGTTCCCATTTCCACTCCGGAATAGGCAACGGCTGCAGCTCTCCCGCGGGCCTCTGATGCTCAGCCTTGACTTGCTGACAAGTCAGGCATCTCGACACGAAATCTGCGATGTCCCTCTTCATCCCGTCCCACCAGTAAACATCTCTAATATCGTGGTACATCTTGGTGGAACCTGGATGAACACTGTATACCAATCGATGTGCCTCCTCGAGAATCTCACGCCGCAGTCCCTCAGCATCTGGTACGAACAATCTGGTCCCAAATCGTAGTATCCCCTGATCAGCGATCACAAACTCGGAAAATCTGCCCTGACCTATCTGTGCCATGATCTCTGAACATCGGTCATCACTGGGCTGTGCCTCATATACACGGTCAAGCAACTGTGGGCATGCACGAACATGTGCCATCTGTCCTCCGATCGGCGTGAACTCGAACTGTACCTGGCTGTCGCATAAGATCTTCCAATTTGCCTATGACTGCCTCTGTACTGCGCTCAAGCAAGATAGACTACCCCCGGGCCTCCTGCTCAAAGCATCCGCCACTACATTAGCCCTGCCCGGGTGTTACAAGATCTCGCAGTCGTAGTCCTTCACTAACTCCATCCATCGGCGCTGTCTAAGGTTCAGGTCTCGCTGCTGGAATATATACTTTAAGCTCTTGTGATCAGTGAATATCTGGCACGACTCGCTGTATAGGTAATGTCGCCAGATCTTAAGTGCAAAGACCACTGCAGCCATCTCCAAATCGTGAGTGGGGTAGTTCTATTCATGTTTCTTCAATTGCCGCGAAGCATATGCGATCACCCTATCATGCTGCATCAAAACGCACCCTAGCCCCACTAGAGAAGCATCACAATATACCATAAATCCGCCTGACCCTGAAGGCAGTGATAATACTGGCGCCGTAGTCAGTAGAGCCCGTAACTGCTGAAAACTGTGCTCACACTCCTCTGTCCAAACGAAAGGAACTCCCTTCCGGGTCAACCCAGTCAAAGGTGTAGCAATGCGAGAGAATTCCTGCACAAATCGCCTGTAGTAGCCGGCCGGCCCTAGAAAGCTGCGAATCTCCGTAACTGATGTGGGTCTGGGCCAACTCTGAACGGCCTCGATCTTCCTCGGGTCTATACGTTTACCGTCTCGTGAAATCACGTGCCCCAAGAAGTCTACGCTGTCCAGCCAGAAAGCACACTTGGAGAATTTGGCGAAAAGTTGATGCTCTCTCAAGGTCTGCAGTGTAATTCGCAGGTGCTGCTCGTGCTCCTCTCTACTCCGAGAATACACCAGAATATCGTCAATGAATACAATGATGAACAGATCAAGATACGGCCGGAAAATACGGTTCATCAAATCCATGAATGCTGCTGGCGCATTGGTGAGTCCGAACGACATCACCAAAAACTTGTAATGGCCGTAGCGCGTGCGGAAAGCTGTCCTAGGAATGTCCTCCTGTCGAACCCGCAGCTGATGATAGCCTGATCGCAAATCGATCCTCGAAAAGTATCTTGCCCCCTGAAGCTGGTCGAACAAATCGTCGATACGTGGCAAAGGATATCTGTTCCGCACTGTAACCCTGTTCAGCTGACGATAGTCGATACACAGACGCAAACTGCCGTCCATCTTCTTGACGAACAGGACTGGAGCACCCCAAGGAGAAACACTGGGTCGAATAAGTCCCTTGTCCAGCAAATCTTGCAACTGACCCTTCAATTCTTGAAGTTCCGCCGGGGCCATCCGATACGGCGGTATAGAAATAGGCCCCGTGCCAGGAACCAAATCAATATAGAAAGAAATGTCGTGCTCGGGCGGTAGTCCAGGAAGCTCGTCAGGGAACACATCAGGGAACTCGCTAACAACCGGAACCTGATCCAGAGGAACCTCTGTAGCTTTAGTATCGCAAACATAGGCGATAAATCCCTGACATCCCTTCCTCAAAAGTAGTCCAGCGTGAAAAGAAGAAATCACACTATGAGGGGCGGCACCACTGTCCCCCAACACAACAAAAACCGACTCGCCGGGAAAACAAAATCTAACTGTCTTCTCACGGCAGTCCACAGAAGCATAACACGTGGCTAACCAATCCATGCCCAAAAGAACGTCGAAGTCCAACATCTCAAGAAGGATCAAGTCGACAGGCAACTCTCTCTCGCCAATACAGACGGTACAGAATCGGAACACGTGCCTAGCAACAAACGACTCCTCCACAGGAGTGGTCACAACAAGCGGCTGATCAAACAAGCCGGACTCTCTACCCAAACTCGGCACAAAGTGTGTGGATACGTACGAGTGCGTGGACCCGGGATCGAACAATACATGTGCATCAACAGAATATACTGGAAGGATACCTGAGACCACCGCATTGGACGCCTGCGCGTCCTGATGCGTCAAAGCAAAAACTCGCGCATGTTCTCCACCTGTGACTGACTGTCCTCTGCTTCGGTCATCCCGTCCTTTCTGAGCAACTCCTCCACGCCCACGACCTCTCTTTGTATGAGGCTGACGCGGAGTAACAGTAGGAACAACAGGCAATGCCCTCTGGGGTGGTGAAGGTGGTAGGGTGACATGTGGTGCTGATGTCTCCCTCCGGTGTATCTCAGGACAATCTCGGACGAGGTGAAGTAGACTGCCGCATCTATAGCAACCTCGCGACGACTGCTGACCCTCCCGTGGATATAACTAAACATATGGCCTCGTCCCAAATCTCTGTCACTCCCCGTACCTGAACGATACCTGTCGCGGCGTCTGAATGTCTGTCTCCGTGCTGATATACCAGTACGAACTCTCTTCGGCTCTGGAACTACCGAAGTCTCAGCAAGGCGCTCCTCGACTAATAGAGCTGCATCTAACGCTGCTGCATATGTCTCGTAATGTTGCGTGCTGATCGCAAGGAACAGTGGTGTAAGCAAGCCTCGAACAAATATCTTGACTCGCAACTCCTCAGTAGCCACTAGATACGGGGCATAGATAGATAGCTCTGTGAACAGCACATCATACTCTGCCACTGACATCTCCGGAGTCTGGCGTAAAGACTCGAACCTGCGTGCTCTAGCATCTCTGACGCTCAGTGGAAGAAAGCGGGTAAGGATTAGCGCCACAAACCTTGTCCAGGTCATAGGAGGATACCTGCTGCTTTGCCCTTCTCGACTGATTCGCACCATTTCTGCGCAAGACCTTCCAGGAGAAAGCTCGCGAACTCAACCCATCTCGCATCTGCGCATCTGAGTGAACGACATATCCGAGCCATCCTATCAATGAAGGACTGTGGGTCCTCGGCTGCATCGGTGCCTGTGAAGACCGGAGGCTTCAGCCTCATGAACTCTGATAGCGATACTGTAATCACCTCCGTAGCTGCAGGGGCAACTGGCTGTGCGGTAGGTACCATCGCGGTCTCTGTAACGGGTGGAGCTACATCTGGTCGCTGTGCTCGAAGCGTCTCAACTAGCAATCCTATCATATGGAGCATCTCCTGCATGCTGGATCCCACCGTCTGGTGCATCTCCTGTATACCAGCCCCTAGCGTGGCGATCTGATCTGTCACGGGAGGAATAGCCTGCTCCGGTACAACCGGTGTACTGCCCGGATCAGTCCTCGTCTCAGACGAGTCAACTCGAATCTCGTCCCTCGCGGCCGCTCTCTACGCTCTCGTAGTCTTTGGCGGCATAACGGCTGAAAGTAAAATAGGATTCGATAAGGATGCAGAAATCGAATCGCAAGAATGCATATACTCAAGAAGGAATTTAAATCAATAAGTCCTAAGGTCACTTTGGCAGAGTACCGTGTCATAAGTATGCCGCGGAACATACGCACGCTACGCCACTCTGCTTCAGCTACCTACTCCATCATACCAGGTCATCCTACACTCCGAAAGGTAAAACCTACGCTCTGATACCAACTTTGTCACGACCCGAATATTTCGACTCGTGACCGGCACTTAACCACGCAACGTCTACAGGAGTAACGCGACTAAGTAAGCCGAACGCAGAAATCAAAACCATTAAAAAGTAGTGAGTGTTGAAATCATTCAATTAAAACCTTTAGAAACTTTAAATAGTTCAATAAAGTTCTTTTTTTTTAAAGTTAAGTTATCCTTATAATAATTTTGGCAGCATTTCCTTTGTAAAAGTAACCCCGAAATTCGGGTATAAAACAGGATATAAGTGAAAATGACATATAAAGTAATAAGCATCCCCAACGGGAACAATCACGCCCAACGGCGGCAACCATCACCACAAAAATAATATACGACGCCGTAGCGAAGAATGAGCAATGAGTAAACATCAAAGAATAATAAACTGCAGATATAAAGTCGGCTCCCACGAGCTCGACACCAGAATACAAAATATACATCATCGGCCTTACACTGTCTCTAGGTCCAGTACATATATATATGGTAGATGGAGAATACTAGATACAAAAGTGTGTACAATAAAAGTAACCAGGTACCATAACCCACCTAATAGCAAAATAACTCTCGCACCAGCTGTAGTGGTATCTGTAGCCAAAAGATGTAAAAAGGCAGCCTGCCGCGACTAGTCTGAAGGGCAACCTGCAAATACTGTGGCACAACTGGGGTACGTTGCCAACTCGTGAATAGAGATAACATATAAAGGTAATCGCGAGCATGCACGTACTGCGTTACTCTATCATATGCCAGCAGGTAAAATCTATATGCGACAAGCAGTAGGTGCAATAATCATGCAAGTACTATGTCAGGTAAAATAACTACAGGATGAGATACATGATAATCAATGCTGAGCATGGGATAAACAACATCTACACGGAATATCAATCGTGGAAAATAATCGGTGCCTAAGACTGCACCCAAATCCCAAATAAACTCAGGCGCCGGCACTCTCCTCGGCCCTCAAATCATGTAAATCTCTGAGAATCGCGAGTGCCCAACATTGGCACCCAAAATATCATAAAATACTCGTGTCCAGTATTGACACGCAAATACTCATACATCGGGCTCCGTAAGTCTGGATCAGCCCATGGGCTCCGTCTGCGGTATCGGCCCTCGGCCCCGGTAGTACGGATCATCCCACATCCATCTCTCGACTCTGGTCAGTATCCTCCGGATAACCGCCAGGTCCAACCAATCACCGGTAGGTACTCGCCCACCTCCAGGCTCAATCGACAAAGTCCATCGATCATCTTGCCGAGGGGAACCATACCGGGTCCACCACGAACCCGCAAACGGATCATCCACTCCACGAATCGGGTTTCAAGCACACGTCTCAGCACAGAGAAAATGAGTGGTGGACGCACCAAAATATCATATCACGAGGAACCGGGTTTTTAAATGGTGCATCTTTTCTTAAATAATTCCATGATCCTCAAAACCAGAAATCACATAAAAATCCAACACCAATTAGTAAATCAAATACGATGTGCTATATACATCAAGTCATAATATAGGTACAAGGGAGAAACCGTTTTCTTAAGATAGTTTCAGTTTTCAAAGACAGCATGCGGATTCCAATTTCTATGAAAATCATATCGAATCATATGTGAAATGAACTACAGTATAATGATCATGGCAATTCTACAGTGAGTGTGTCATGGCAATTACTAACGGTGTGTGTGTAACATGCAGATTAGTGCTCGTGCAACATGAACCGTTAGTAATAGTGCGGTGTTCTATCAATTCTAAGTTTACACACATATAGCAGGGAATGCAGTATGCAATAACAGTATCCATAAAAAGTCAATGTAGGTAAATGCAATATGTAGCTATAAGGTGCTATCGGCCCTGACGCATAACGCCATGCGGGCGATATCCCCGTAGATGTTAAATCTACTCACTGAAGTATCGCGCTAAGTGTAGCCGACGACTTGCTTCCCCTTCTTCGCAGCGTCCGTCTCACTCGCCTGGGAACCTAGAATTACATAATATATCACACATAAGCTCAAATCTACAAAAACGCAATATTAAGGTCAAATTAGAAACCCGCGTCGCAAACCAAGCGCGCGTGTGCGCGATACGCTAAAACGTCTAATTACGCGCCTGAAATTACCCCGACGCGTCGCGATACGCAGAAACCCCAAACCCACCCACATGTCACGCGTGCCACGAAGATTTAAAATACGGAAAATAGGGTAATAGGTCCCAGATTTTGATACAGAAATAGTTTTATAAAAATAAATGTACCATAACACCCCATATACCAGCAGACACCAACCACCAAAACCCCAACCCACAATTCTCCCATCTGGCCGCAAATTGCGGCCAGAATGAGTTTTTCGGCGGCGCGGGTAGGGGTGTGTGCTCCCCGATTTGGTGTGTGCATTCCGTACCATAAGAACATACCACAGTAATTATAAAATCATTCTGAAATAATCCGGGCACAAGCAGATCTAACAGAGCCCCAAATTCTAGTTAAAATTCCATTTTTACACTAAATTGATACTTTATGGTACTTTTCTGAAATTTGAAACAACCCAAGTCTAAAATCACCTTTATAACTCATCACCAAGCTAATCAAGCCATAAAGATATCAATTTTAACATAAATTCACTACATCCCCTTAAATAGCATAAAACATGCATAAAAATGTGGCCTTTTTGCCAAAATACAACAAGTTATGGAAAAAGAGGTTTAGATATGAGTTTATACCTTCTAAAGACCCTTCAAACCACCAAAAGTTCCAGATTTATCCTCAAGTATCCAGACTTGCCATCAAACTCCCCCAAAGGTCATTTTTCCATGGTTTTAGTGTAGAAAATGGATTGTTTTGTGTAGGGTTCATGCAAGAATCAAAAGAGAAGTGAAAAGAAAAGAGAAGATGAAGAAAAGTCTCTGGTTTTCTGCAGCTCTTCTGCAGAAATCAGAAATGAGAGAAGAGAGAGAGAAGAGAGGGGAAAAATTGGTCAAAAGAAGTCAACCTTTTACCTAACCACCATACCTCCATTCCTTAATTAAAAATTTGAATTTTATACGGGGTTTGACTTGTTTAAATGGTTGGGATAAATAAAAACCATGCAAGAAAAGAAAAAGGGTTAACATGATACATTTCCCATCTAGTCTAAAAAAAAACTAAGTGTGCATGTGTGCTTCTAACACAAAATTTCACACTTAGGGTAAACCCGACTAAAATAATTAATAACCCTCTAAATATATATAAATATACCTATAAAAACACTTCACAACACAATTTCCACTAGCCAAGAAGGAAAATAAGATATCCGTTTTTACGAAAAACACGCACACTAGCAATTTAACGCGAAAACACCCTAAACGAAGTTCAAGGCGTTACAATATTATTCATATATATTCTTGTTGTACCCGATTTGGGGGCCAGTATTTACAAAGGAGACTCTGCCGAAATTTTCGGAAAAATTGATATTACTTTTAAAAAGGCTTGATATGACTTATTTGATAAATTTGCTTTCAATTGATTGTTTTTTCCTTCACTCTACTGCTTATTTGGTTTTGATTTCTGGGCTTTGGCTTACTTAGATTACGTCCGCCTTGAGACGTTCGTAATTTAAGTCTCAGTCACGTTCCGTACCTTTCGGGTCGTGACATATAGAACGGTTCATATCTTAACAATGTTAAGGTATGGGGAGTTGTCCGATTATGCTTAAAACCAGACTCTGGATAACTCAAGGCACGTTTCTGTAATAGTTGTTTGTGGGTTGACCCGTGCTATGAAGAGGGTTGACTTTCTACCATCTGGAAGATCAATAGTGATATTGTTCTTGACTCGCCACAGTTTTAGTAAAATGGATTTTTTCAGAAAACAGTAGTGGGAGTATGGTAGAACTGGAAGTGATTCCAGAACCGCAAACGATTACTGAAAATTTAATAGGACCTAAACATTCAATTTGGTTTGACATTCCATTGGCCACTCCGCAGATATGGTGGGTATCCTCAAGCACTCGAGAGGTACTTCGGTATGCTCAAAGACGGTGGCAGGGAGGTTCTTGTTTACCCAGACTTGACACTACTGTTGTTCCAGGCTATGAGACCCGGCAGGAGGATGAGTATAGCGTTATTGTGAACTGGCTTGAGAAGTGCACGTGTATATTATTCTACCAGAGGGTTGTTGTAGTCAGTGGGAGCAGCGGAAGCATAGTGGACAAGTGGCTTTTGTCTATTTATAGACTGAAGTAGATATAGCGGAGATAGATCATCGATTTCTGATGTGACAGTCATAGGTTTGGCTTCATCAGAATAGGAGATGGATCTGTTAAGAAGGTAGTAGGGTGTGATGTCCTGGTATTTGGATGACATACACAGAGTAGGAAGTGAAATTCCTATACTACGATCGATTATACTTTGGTTGTCACACAGTGGTTTCTCCACATAAAGCTTGGATATTATATCAGACATTCTGGTTACTAGATCTATGGTTTTAGATCTAGATTTGGGTAGTTTCCCAATTTGGGTACTTAGACAGCATTCTAAAGGTGTTTTAGAATGGACGACTCCTGGAACGGTAGTGTACCTACAGGTGATGGAGTTACCCTCTCTAAAGGTGTCTTACAGAATAAAGGGGAGAGAGATGTGCTTGATTGGCAGATCACTTTCTTTGGCAATTGAGTCGATCATGAGATGTCAAGTATCACACCAGATGTTGTTTTTGCATGAGATGAAATAAGTTGATATTAATCCAATCGTGGTGAAACGATCGGAAGCAGTTTTAGAACATAAGTGAATGTTCTAGGGATATGATAACAACAACCTCCTTTGGGAGACGGTTATCATTCCAGGCTTCCAAGGTGACCTGGATGACAGAGTGACTGTCAGAGTTATAGTTTTCCCTCTGACAAGGGGCAGCAGTTTGGACAGGTGGTCCAAGCGGACACTGAGGGAGGCATGACGCAGGATACTGATTAAATTCAGTTGACGATACAGTCTAAGAAGTTTGGATTTGGAGTTCATTTATGAACTAAGTCCCGTCAGACATCCAAACATATTCTAAGACAGGTATTTCTCATTTCGGGAGATGGCTTTCTCCGCGAACTTGAGATAAAGAGAGACATAGAAAGAAACATCAGGGTGGATCCACTCACTGAGGCTATTCCTCGAACGCAGTAGTTTCACAAACGGGCTTTGTGAGACTGATTAGTAGAGGAGCTGGATGTTCGGTATCACACGGGCTGTGAGTATGCGATATCGCAATAAGTAGCCTTGAGTGCAAGTGGGAGATTGTTGGATATAGTGCCCTCAGAGTCAATTATTGGATCACAGGCACGTGATTGCAATGACTGAGGGAGGACCTATACCGGTAGGATCGTCTTACTCAAGATGATAGTATGCTATCTGTAACGTTTTGAAAATCGTTTCGGTGAAATTTCGAAAAAACGGTAAAATAAGGGGGTTTTCTGTAAAAAGTCAAAATACAAATATCTTATTATAAAAATTAAATATACATATTCTAGCTATGTAATTGCTATTATTTGGTGTTTATTGAGCCGCTGGTGAAATTTCAAATTTTCTGAAAAAAATATTATTTTATTATTATTTTAAGCCGTCACTAATACATTTAATTAGGGAAAATTACAAATTGGAATGAGTTGAAACAAATTTTGTGCATCATAAAACATTAAATAAAATTTTAACATGTGGTTTTTGGATTGAAATCATTTGCCAAAACGGTTTAGAAATTATTGAAGAAAAAAGGCTTTTTTTAGCGTAAATGGATACTTGGGGTATAACATTTATCATTTTTCCTCACCCACACTCACCCACACCCTCTCTCCTCTCCCCAAATCAGCAGCCCAAGCTACCCCCACTCCCTCTTTTCCACACTTGATGTTTTGAGAAGAAAAGAAAAGAAAACAAAGGAAATGAAAGGAAATTGTTAAATGAGGTATGGGAATTGGTTTGACTTTGACAATTCCACACACTTGCCCACACCACCACACTCTCTTTCCTCTCACTTTTTACTGGCCGAAACAGCCCCAAGCAGCCCCCAAAACTTTTCCACTTCAAGTTTCAAGATGATGGGAAAAAAAAGAATAGAATAAAGGAAGGATTAAACATGAAGGCATGGGGTGTTGACTTGTGTATTTGGAGGGGGTTTTCTTGGAATTTTGCATGCACATCATACCCTTTTCCCCACTCCCAAGTTGCAGCCGAGCCCTCCCTTGATCAGCACCCAATTTTCCCCACCTCCTTTTCACTCCAAAATCCTTCATTTTTGCCTCAAAAATCATCACAAAGTCACATAAATTCATCATTTAACCCTATCCATCATTCTTGGATCAATCAAGCATGGATCTTGGAGCATGAAACCATTGTTGGAGGCTAAGAATTTTGCAAGATAGATCTACATTTTTGAGGTATAATCTTACTCCAAGTGTTACCTTGTTAAAGGTTGTTGTAATCAACTTAATCAAGCATCTATATTGGTTTAATTTTCAAGTTGAAAATTAAAAAGAGAAGGGTTGAATGGGATGCTAGGGTTTTGATAAATTGTTTATGGTTATGATGTGTATTCTTACACTCAAGACATGCAAAATGAAAATCTTGTTGCTAAATTTAGAATTTTTTACTTGAGAATTTGTCTAAATCACATGTTTATGCAAACTAGGTTTTTGTAATATATACATATGTGTGTGTGAGAGAGAGAGATAAAAGTTTAAAGAAGGTTTCTATCATTTGATTATTGTTTTCATATGGAGATTAACATGTTAATGGAATGCTAAAACTAATTTAGTTGCTAGTTTGCAATTTGTTAATTTAAATTTGTAATAATTATATAAATTGCAAACTAGATTTTTAAAATATATATATTTTGGCGAGATAAAATTTCAATTTGTTTTTCCTGACATCATTAATATTATAATGAGTGATTTAATATCTTAGGTTATGCAAAACTAAGCTTAATGGTTGAATTGTGAATTTAGCTTTAAAAGGTGTTAAAAAAATGATATTTTTGCAAACTAGGATCTTGGAAATTATGCTAATTGATGAGAATAAATTATGGAAATGGTTTTTATGACTTATTTAAGATAGTTAATAAATATATTGGACGCTACATTCATTTAAATATCGTGTTTTGTACAAAAACGGCGAATTGTGCTTGCTAGATTTTCGGAAAAATGACTTTTTGAGTGAAATTGGCGTTTTTGTGAGTTTCAACCTAGTTTATATTAAAATTAGTGTTCGTGAATGTGCAAATGAGTGTATTTGGGTTTTTCTCGATGGTTTGGCGTTTGTACGCCGACGTCGAGGGTTTTTGGGTTGATTTGTGAAAGCAACCATAGGTTTTGACCTATGTGGGATTCGTGCGTCGTTTTGATCATGAGTCGGATTTTAATGAGATATGGTGCGTTATGATATGTAGGTACCCCCATGTGGACTTCGAGACGACAAGCAAGCGCGTGGCGACGTCGGCACCGGCTAGCGAGGACCAGGTGAGTAGATTTATATCTACGGGGAGAAGTCGGGTGGATGGCGTATAGCACCCCCGCAGTCCGTGGTGGTGTATACGGATGCGTATACACACCAACATTTATTATATGTTATTTAGGATTAATAACGATGCTTAGGATGGATATTGGTGTGTTGGACTATTTTTAGTGTTGCGAACCCTAGGGTAGTGTTGCACTACACCTACACACATACATACTTGCATACATTCCTATTGATATGTGCTCATGGGATTCTTTATAGTATGTGTTCACATGGGTATGGGACTATGTGTTCACATACGGATTTGAGGAGGATACTTGGGATTGAGCTGAGTCGATGAGATTCGATTTGAGGCCGTGAGATCGGTGATATAGCAGGGTTCGTATCTTAGATACGACATGATGTTGTAGCGGGTCCTCGACGTAGTGTTTCACACACGTCCATGCTTACGTAGGCGGTATCAGTATGGTACTAGACGTAGATCAGTACCCCGATCATGATATTTGATAAAGAGGATACCAGGTGAATGGTATGATGAATGTGATATTGACCCGTACCCAGATTGGGATGCCGTACGACGGATTTACGTACGAGCTATATTGATGATTGATCCGCACTCTTGACTTGGGATGCCTGATTATAGATATGGTATCGGATATGATATTATTGAGGCGGGATCACCGACTATACATATACAGGTATGTATATGTATCGACTCAGATGATAGGCGGTTTCCTTACCTGTAGTTCAGCTTGTTAGTTCAGCCGTATAGTTTAGTGTAGTTGTTAGATTAGATTATACTTCTTACCTATTTCAAAAACTAACGAATCGTGGGCATTTTTAAAGACAGCTCAAGGGAATCTACGGATATTTCAAAAACGACGTATCTTTTCATAAAAACACCGTAGCCCCTATTTTCAAAACCCCATGATTCGTGTTATTTCAAAAGGCACCATTCGTAGGACTTATACTAGATTATTGTAGATTAGTTATCGTTGTGTCTAGTATTCAGCTCCCGCACATTATTGCTGTTCGCTCTGCCTCGCATACTTATTGTACTGCATATTCCATTATTGATATCATGCTGTTAGGACACCAGCACCATTACCGATGATGCGTATGTACCACGTACACCTACTTGCCGGCTCACACACATCTTCATCGGTAATTGCCATGTCACGTACACTTTAGAGAATATATTTGCTTGACTTAGCTTGTTAGCTAGTAGTTTTGACATGATATTAGTGTACTTTCCTTATATGCCATATTAGACATTTCAGTTATTACTTGCTACTTCATGCATATGGTTATTCATTGTTATACCGCACGCATGGATTCTCATGCATTTATTCACTAGTTTATGTGCTATTGAGGTCTTGGACTCGGATTTCCTTGATATTTCTGGATTTGGGAACCGTGGAGATTTCAAAAGAGAATATGTAATTGTTTTAAAACCCGGTTACCCTGGATATGATATTTCAGTGCGTCCACCATGTGTTTTCTCGGTGCTGAGAGCGACATGTGAGACCCGAGTTCGAGGAGTGGAGGAACCGTTTCGGGTACATGGTGGACCCGGTAAGGTACCCCGGGGCAAGAAGCTCGTGGTGATGACGATGAGCCTGGCAGGGGAAGACTACCTACCGGTGATATTACCCGACGCATCGGATATCCGGAGGATACCGTCGTGGTCTTGAGATGGATGGTAGGGGCCGGTCCGGACTGACGGCGCCCTAGATATTGAGCTTGAGACATTGATATTTCGAGACAGTGAGATTTATGTTTTGTGTCGATGCTAGACACTGTTGATACTGATTTCATTATGATACCTCGGTTTAAAAATACGAAGGAAATCTCACTAATTTATGAAAACAGTTTCTTCATTTACATGTATTCTGTTTCATGCATTCATACCTCATTCATATGATATATTGCTACCTGAGGCACTGACACGGGCACATGAAATTTTACTCGGGTTAGATATTACCCTAGTCATTGTTATAGGCTGCCTGTTATACTTATATTTGAGGATATATTATGATCATTGACCTAGGTTGCGTTATTTATGCGATTTCTGTGCGTAGATGTTTTTCTATTCACGAGTTGGCAACTCACCCCCGTTGTGCCCCAGTTTCTTGCAGGTTTGCCGTACAGGTTTCATTACGGCTTTGCGGGCTCAGTTTCATTCGGGTGACTCGCTAGTAGGTGGGTTTTTCTTGTATCGTACCCATCATATTACCTTGTATAATACTATTCCGTTGTATCTAGTAAATTCCATCAACCAAACATGTATTTATTGAGTTAGAGACCAGTGCTGTTTATTCTTTCGACCTTAGAGTCGCTCGTTTTATTTCTGGTGGTTTTGAGTTCCTTTTGAGTTTTGATCCTCGCCGTTGGCGTTGTATATTATATTGCTTGTGTGGTTGTGACCGTCGATTGACGAAGAGCTAGCTCCCGCTTGGGGATGCCTTTTTATTGATTTCGTATACTATTCATGTTGTATCCCGTTTGGGAGCCAGTTTTTACAAAGGAGACTCTGCCGAAATTTTCAGTAAGTTTTGATGTTCTTAAAAACCGCATAATTCGGCTTATGCCATTAAAACTACTTGTTTTAAATTGGTTTTCCTTCACTCTACTACTCTTCTTGGTTTGGATTTCTGGGTTTTCGGCTTACTTCGAATACGTACGCCTTGAGACGTTCGTAGTTTAAGTGCCGGTCATGTTCCGTACTTTCGGGTCGTGACAAAGTTGGTATCAGAGCGTTAGGTTTTAACCTTCGGAGCGTAGGATGACCCTTGGTTGATGGAATAGGTGACTAAAATAGAGTGACGTACCGTTGGTATGTTCCGCGGCATATTTACGACACGCCACTCCACTTTTGAAGCCTTAGGATGTACATTTCCTTATCCAGTATTATATTCATTCCGATCTAGCCTCATCGGTATCAGGTTGGTTTTGCTGCTACGGTTACGGCAGGGAGAGCTACGGCTAGAGTTACGGTCAGCACAAGCTCGTCACGAACGAGGACTGACCAGGGCGAAATTCCGGCGACACACGATTGCAGAGATGTGTCTTTTTACTGTGTTTCCGCGCCGCGAGCGTTTGGCGGATCGCCTTTATGAGGTTACTCGGATGTGCTGATCGACAATAGAGAATTGAGCCAATGATAGAGGCCAGCCAGATTTTGATGACCGTTGGTATGTTGCTTACTCCTGATGGTTGAGGCACTGTTCAGCATGCAGACAAGCAAGCCAGTGGTTGCTGCGAGCGACGAGATATCGCCCCATATGTTGGAGCTATTGCGGGGCGAGTTGTACGAATAGATGATAGAAGGTCGCTAGTCACCCGATGATGAATGACTAGGACAGGTGGTTCGTTCGCTACCCGATGAGAGGTCATCAGATAGATTGATTCCGGCTAGAGACGACTTCACGCGGAGACGTTGGGAGTCGACAGAGACGATCGAATGTCAGAAACCTATTTATCCAAGTTTAAAGTAGTCGGAAAGACATGCAGGCAATTCTATGGTCCCTCTAGAAGAATGAAACCCTAACTCGACTTAATGACCATGTGAAAGCCTTTGAACCTTCGGGTTTGCGGCAGTTCTACGGCGCCATTAGTGAGGCTTGGGTTTGCCCTTCTACGGCTGGACCACCGATGCTGTGGTATGTACTCGATACTATTAAACTGTACCCAAGATGTTGAGCTCTTGGGGGATTATGAGGTTTTGACGAATCGATTGGATGGCTCGACTTAATTCGGATGCTAGGTGGTGAGATGCATTTCTTGGAAGATTCCAGATACGAGGATAGCCGTTGGAGCTCAGTCCATGCAGCCACGACGGGACGAGTCCGAAGAAGTCGACATTAGAGAAAAAGTGGAGTAAAAGGTTCGCACCAGATCTAGATGAGATGATGTTCCACTCCGCCGACATCAGAGAGGCGATGCGCATGCTGAAGCATGGTACTTGGACTTACCTTCCAGAAGGAGTCGCGATGAGTATGCAGTCGTTCCAGAGCAAGATGCAGATATAGGAAAGGATAAAGACTTCCGGACAGTTGGCAGAGACGAGACATGGAAGAGACCGTGAGCAGGATTCCTTCCAGGACACTGCTGCAATGATACTTGCACCCAGGATCAGAGGTGTCACGTACATTCAGAGAGCCAGAGGCCGACACCAGTAATATGCTGTCTTACGAGTGGTCGCGATGATTGACCAAGAGATGACCAGAGAAGTGCCAGAATGGAATCGTCCCCGTTAGCACACCTGACAGGGCCGATGAGCCGATGGACCGAAAGATTGGTAATTCACAGTGAAGACCTTGACCCAGGAGTGGTCATGGTTACGCACACCAGCAGGACAGAGTTCATGATCATCGACGAGACATCCCACTAGTGACCGCGACAGTTGGCCGAGATTCTTAGAGGATGCGCTGGAGCAGTACTATTCCGCCATTATTGATTCCGATGTTTTGGGTGATTTATTCGTATGATTTAATTTTGATGATTGAGGATTTACGATCTTTGCACAGTGTTGCACTTGATATCGTTTTCGTGCTTTAGTTTCACATATTTGTAATTTTACGGTTTTAGACATTTGAGTTGATTTTGTGCATATGCACGCACACGATTTGGTTCCTGCACTCTGTATAGTTTATATATGCTTGCAGTGCAGTGATACGCCTTTTGTGCACTTAGATGCACTGGACTTCGATTTCGATTATGATACTCGATATTTGTTTTGTGCACCTTGTGCACCTGATTGATTTTACGCACGTTCGGCGCTTGATATTGGATTTCATGATTTCGTGCACGATGGATGCACCTGATTTAGATTTTCGCGCATGTTGAGCGCATGTCTTGAGATGCGATTTTGGTGCACACCAGATGCACTAAATCGAGATTTTTCGTGCATGTCAGATGCACCTGATTTTGCTGTCAGGCACACATGTTGCCTATGACAGATGTTTCGTGCACACCCGATGCACTTAGATATTGTTTCTGTGCGCATGTATGGCACATTCATGGATTTTGATTTCCGTGCGCACCAGACGCACGTAGTATTCATGTGCATATTTTGGGATTGATTTCTTATAAAGCAGTACGTTTTTATGATATTGCTACATGTTTTCGTACTGAGCAGGACTAGTCAGAGGACAGTACCTGAATATATTTTGCATGCATTGATAGTTATTGAAGGGATTTCCAAAAAGCGAGCTATAGCCTCAGTATTTACCTACGTGTCTGATATGACACGAAATGTTTAAAACAAGGAGACCCTTCTAAATTGTTTCCAAAACGGCGGAACGTACATTTCAAACAAATGTATATATGTATATAGTTATTTTCTTATGATAGACGTCCGCCACTGTGCAGTGTTATACGCGTTGCACAGTGACTTAAAGAGATTTGGCATGCATTTCCTTCAGATACTCACATATATAGATTCGATATTTACATGTATAGTTTCGAGTTATATCATATTGGTTTTGCCTTGGATTTGGCATTGATGTCTTCCCCATGACTCCGATGATTGCGGGATGCTTGACGGAGTTGTGATTTGAGTTATATGCTCATTTTTCATGCGCATGCGCTGCGCTACGAATTGTTTTAGGCATTTACAATTTCGGAGCCCCGACGACTTGATGGTTTTCTTAGATATTTTAGTATTTGGGGGAGTTTGAATTAAAATTCGGGGACCGAATTTCTTTAAGGGGGGAAGATTGTAACGTTTTGAAAATCGTTTCGGTGAAATTTCGAAAAAACGGTAAAATAAGGGGGTTTTCTGTAAAAAGTCAAAATACAAATATCTTATTATAAAAATTAAATATACATATTCTAGCTATGTAATTGCTATTATTTGGTGTTTATTGAGCCGCTGGTGAAATTTCAAATTTTCTGAAAAAAATATTATTTTATTATTATTTTAAGCCGTCACTAATACATTTAATTAGGGAAAATTACAAATTGGAATGAGTTGAAACAAATTTTGTGCATCATAAAACATTAAATAAAATTTTAACATGTGGTTTTTGGATTGAAATCATTTGCCAAAACGGTTTAGAAATTATTGAAGAAAAAAGGCTTTTTTTAGCGTAAATGGATACTTGGGGTATAACATTTATCATTTTTCCTCACCCACACTCACCCACACCCTCTCTCCTCTCCCCAAATCAGCAGCCCAAGCTACCCCCACTCCCTCTTTTCCACACTTGATGTTTTGAGAAGAAAAGAAAAGAAAACAAAGGAAATGAAAGGAAATTGTTAAATGAGGTATGGGAATTGGTTTGACTTTGACAATTCCACACACTTGCCCACACCACCACACTCTCTTTCCTCTCACTTTTTACTGGCCGAAACAGCCCCAAGCAGCCCCCAAAACTTTTCCACTTCAAGTTTCAAGATGATGGGAAAAAAAGAATAGAATAAAGGAAGGATTAAACATGAAGGCATGGGGTGTTGACTTTTGTATTTGGAGGGGGTTTTCTTGGAATTTTGCATGCACATCATACCCTTTTCCCCACTCCCAAGTTGCAGCCGAGCCCTCCCTTGATCAGCACCCAATTTTCCCCACCTCCTTTTCACTCCAAAATCCTTCATTTTTGCCTCAAAAATCATCACAAAGTCACATAAATTCATCATTTAACCCTATCCATCATTCTTGGATCAATCAAGCATGGATCTTGGAGCATGAAACCATTGTTGGAGGCTAAGAATTTTGCAAGATAGATCTACATTTTTGAGGTATAATCTTACTCCAAGTGTTACCTTGTTAAAGGTTGTTGTAATCAACTTAATCAAGCATCTATATTGGTTTAATTTTCAAGTTGAAAATTAAAAAGAGAAGGGTTGAATGGGATGCTAGGGTTTTGATAAATTGTTTATGGTTATGATGTGTATTCTTACACTCAAGACATGCAAAATGAAAATCTTGTTGCTAAATTTAGAATTTTTTACTTGAGAATTTGTCTAAATCACATGTTTATGCAAACTAGGTTTTTGTAATATATACATATGTGTGTGTGAGAGAGAGAGATAAAAGTTTAAAGAAGGTTTCTATCATTTGATTATTGTTTTCATATGGAGATTAACATGTTAATGGAATGCTAAAACTAATTTAGTTGCTAGTTTGCAATTTGTTAATTTAAATTTGTAATAATTATATAAATTGCAAACTAGATTTTTAAAATATATATATTTTGGCGAGATAAAATTTCAATTTGTTTTTCCTGACATCATTAATATTATAATGAGTGATTTAATATCTTAGGTTATGCAAAACTAAGCTTAATGGTTGAATTGTGAATTTAGCTTTAAAAGGTGTTAAAAAAATGATATTTTTGCAAACTAGGATCTTGGAAATTATGCTAATTGATGAGAATAAATTATGGAAATGGTTTTTATGACTTATTTAAGATAGTTAATAAATATATTGGACGCTACATTCATTTAAATATCGTGTTTTGTACAAAAACGGCGAATTGTGCTTGCTAGATTTTCGGAAAAATGACTTTTTGAGTGAAATTGGCGTTTTTGTGAGTTTCAACCTAGTTTATATTAAAATTAGTGTTCGTGAATGTGCAAATGAGTGTATTTGGGTTTTTCTCGATGGTTTGGCGTTTGTACGCCGACGTCGAGGGTTTTTGGGTTGATTTGTGAAAGCAACCATAGGTTTTGACCTATGTGGGATTCGTGCGTCGTTTTGATCATGAGTCGGATTTTAATGAGATATGGTGCGTTATGATATGTAGGTACCCCCATGTGGACTTCGAGACGACAAGCAAGCGCGTGGCGACGTCGGCACCGGCTAGCGAGGACCAGGTGAGTAGATTTATATCTACGGGGAGAAGTCGGGTGGATGGCGTATAGCACCCCCGCAGTCCGTGGTGGTGTATACGGATGCGTATACACACCAACATTTATTATATGTTATTTAGGATTAATAACGATGCTTAGGATGGATATTGGTGTGTTGGACTATTTTTAGTGTTGCGAACCCTAGGGTAGTGTTGCACTACACCTACACACATACATACTTGCATACATTCCTATTGATATGTGCTCATGGGATTCTTTATAGTATGTGTTCACATGGGTATGGGACTATGTGTTCACATACGGATTTGAGGAGGATACTTGGGATTGAGCTGAGTCGATGAGATTCGATTTGAGGCCGTGAGATCGGTGATATAGCAGGGTTCGTATCTTAGATACGACATGACGTTGTAGCGGGTCCTCGACGTAGTGTTTCACACACGTCCATGCTTACGTAGGCGGTATCAGTATGGTACTAGACGTAGATCAGTACCCCGATCATGATATTTGATAAAGAGGATACCAGGTGAATGGTATGATGAATGTGATATTGACCCGTACCCAGATTGGGATGCCGTACGACGGATTTACGTACGAGCTATATTGATGATTGATCCGCACTCTTGACTTGGGATGCCTGATTATAGATATGGTATCGGATATGATATTATTGAGGCGGGATCACCGACTATACATATACAGGTATGTATATGTATCGACTCAGATGATAGGCGGTTTCCTTACCTGTAGTTCAGCTTGTTAGTTCAGCCGTATAGTTTAGTGTAGTTGTTAGATTAGATTATACTTCTTACCTATTTCAAAAACTAACGAATCGTGGGCATTTTTAAAGACAGCTCAAGGGAATCTACGGATATTTCAAAAACGACGTATCTTTTCATAAAAACACCGTAGCCCCTATTTTCAAAACCCCATGATTCGTGTTATTTCAAAAGGCACCATTCGTAGGACTTATACTAGATTATTGTAGATTAGTTATCGTTGTGTCTAGTATTCAGCTCCCGCACATTATTGCTGTTCGCTCTGCCTCGCATACTTATTGTACTGCATATTCCATTATTGATATCATGCTGTTAGGACACCAGCACCATTACCGATGATGCGTATGTACCACGTACACCTACTTGCCGGCTCACACACATCTTCATCGGTAATTGCCATGTCACGTACACTTTAGAGAATATATTTGCTTGACTTAGCTTGTTAGCTAGTAGTTTTGACATGATATTAGTGTACTTTCCTTATATGCCATATTAGACATTTCAGTTATTACTTGCTACTTCATGCATATGGTTATTCATTGTTATACCGCACGCATGGATTCTCATGCATTTATTCACTAGTTTATGTGCTATTGAGGTCTTGGACTCGGATTTCCTTGATATTTCTGGATTTGGGAACCGTGGAGATTTCAAAAGAGAATATGTAATTGTTTTAAAACCCGGTTACCCTGGATATGATATTTCAGTGCGTCCACCATGTGTTTTCTCGGTGCTGAGAGCGACATGTGAGACCCGAGTTCGAGGAGTGGAGGAACCGTTTCGGGTACATGGTGGACCCGGTAAGGTACCCCGGGGCAAGAAGCTCGTGGTGATGACGATGAGCCTGGCAGGGGAAGACTACCTACCGGTGATATTACCCGACGCATCGGATATCCGGAGGATACCGTCGTGGTCTTGAGATGGATGGTAGGGGCCGGTCCGGACTGACGGCGCCCTAGATATTGAGCTTGAGACATTGATATTTCGAGACAGTGAGATTTATGTTTTGTGTCGATGCTAGACACTGTTGATACTGATTTCATTATGATACCTCGGTTTAAAAATACGAAGGAAATCTCACTAATTTATGAAAACAGTTTCTTCATTTACATGTATTCTGTTTCATGCATTCATACCTCATTCATATGATATATTGCTACCTGAGGCACTGACACGGGCACATGAAATTTTACTCGGGTTAGATATTACCCTAGTCATTGTTATAGGCTGCCTGTTATACTTATATTTGAGGATATATTATGATCATTGACCTAGGTTGCGTTATTTATGCGATTTCTGTGCGTAGATGTTTTTCTATTCACGAGTTGGCAACTCACCCCCGTTGTGCCCCAGTTTCTTGCAGGTTTGCCGTACAGGTTTCATTACGGCTTTGCGGGCTCAGTTTCATTCGGGTGACTCGCTAGTAGGTGGGTTTTTCTTGTATCGTACCCATCATATTACCTTGTATAATACTATTCCGTTGTATCTAGTAAATTCCATCAACCAAACATGTATTTATTGAGTTAGAGACCAGTGCTGTTTATTCTTTCGACCTTAGAGTCGCTCGTTTTATTTCTGGTGGTTTTGAGTTCCTTTTGAGTTTTGATCCTCGCCGTTGGCGTTGTATATTATATTGCTTGTGTGGTTGTGACCGTCGATTGACGAAGAGCTAGCTCCCGCTTGGGGATGCCTTTTTATTGATTTCGTATACTATTCATGTTGTATCCCGTTTGGGAGCCAGTTTTTACAAAGGAGATTCTGCCGAAATTTTCAGTAAGTTTTGATGTTCTTAAAAACCGCATAATTCGGCTTATGCCATTAAAACTACTTGTTTTAAATTGGTTTTCCTTCACTCTACTACTCTTCTTGGTTTGGATTTCTGGGTTTTCGGCTTACTTCGAATACGTACGCCTTGAGACGTTCGTAGTTTAAGTGCCGGTCATGTTCCGTACTTTCGGGTCGTGACACTATCTGGTATATCCGTATCATCGTGTACATGCTTCAGGTGACCTTGCAGATCACTATTACACGTTGATGTAGCCCTTAGGATTCTTGCTTGACTACCAGCTGTATGATGGCGATCATATACGTGAGAGTTGGGTAGTCTATAAGAACATCCTTAATGTGGTCCCTAGTCGTGGGAGTTTTCGAGACTGGACATCGATATTCCATTAGTAGACTAGTGTATACAGTCGAGACCCCGACGTGGGGTAGTGGCCGGTCTCACAAGCCATTGGTATCAGTTGGTTCACCTAAGATGTATACAGGTGCTCATTGGGTTATGAGTACACCGGACAGGACTCGCCGGGAACATGCTAGTTGGTATTATATCTGACGTCAGATAGCAGTTCCCTGGTGACATGTGTACAGGTTAGTTCATCGACCTGAGATCGTCATTTGTCTCGTGTGAGTTCCCACTGTGCTTTGATTACTACCCTACCACGGCTCAAAGGAGTCGTGCAAACATGTTTTAGTTAGGTACAGTCCCGAGCCACATGGAGGCAGTGAGCGGATCGGCAGGGGTTTCGTCTCTCCCGGTATTGAGGGTGAGATCGCGCTGTGTCTAGGAGAGCCATTACACGAAATCCTTGGCCAAGGAAGGAGATTTACTGGTAGGTATTCCAGTAGTATCTCAGGGTGTTCTGGGCTACACTCCGACATGACTTGTACCGCTAGATCGGGTATCTTCTTTAAGCTCCTCATCAATCGACTCATGATGGCTTTCCATAAAACGGATGCTCGCCAAGCCCTCAATATTGAGAAGCTAAGACAGAAAAGGCTCAGATACAGAGCTAACAAAAGGGCTAGGGCTCATGCTAGGCTGAACTTCATGAGGTTCCAAGAACAGGGTTACCCCGCCAAATATAATGAGATGGCTGGATGTGTGGTCCACACTGTCTACATGGTGGGCATGCCCAGCAAGAGCAAGGACTGGGCCACCACTTCTTAAATCCAATCTGGCATGAATGTGGCTGCCACTTTCCTAGACCAGCCTCCTCTAGAAGGTAATAAAAACCCTTCCAGTGAGGCTGATAAGAAGAGAGATCCCTCGGTTCATAAGGAGTCGGGCCCGGAAAGCGAAGATGAGCCAATCTTCCATCCCAAGAACGCAGAGCACCTGTCATGCTCCGGTTCCCCGTATACGGGTGGAGGACGTGACGAGGCCACTACCTATTTACTCAGAAGTAAACACGCTAAGCGTATCTAAGCAATATAAAATGTAATTTACATAAGAGACAAGATGTAAATGAATAGCAACTTTATTTATTAACATTCTTTTTACAATACAATGAAAAGTAAATACATGTAATGAAAGCAATGCCTAAATAGTGGCATAACAGAAATGTAAAAGGAAATGTACTGTACAAGTGAACTAGAGTTCTAGATCTTCAGTAAACTGGTCTAAGTCCTCGCTGCTGGGCTCGATCTCCAGTGAGTCCGAATCACCTGACAACATTCCAAAGAAGAAGAAAGAGAATGTCGTCAGTGAACAAATCGCTCCGTAAGTCCCGAAGAATGAGAGAAACAGAATAGACAGAAAAGAGAGTATATCTAGTGGGATGTTTGATTGTTAGGTTACGTAGTGTTTATAGCTTGGTACAGAAGATGCCAGTATATAGGAGAGGAGTCCACCTTACATCATGGACTTTGGTAACCCGTAGTACAAGGCTCCGTTGATAATACCACGGAACAACGTCATGGATGTAATTACATCTTAAGTGACCACTTTGTGCCACCATTAACATATTCCGTACCAGTCTACCCCTTTATAACCCCGTAGTGTTTATTTTATTGATTGTACGGAATATATTGTGTTGTATTGTCTTGTATTGGATGAACATATAAATGGAGTATATCCATGGTTCGGTTCAGTCAAGTTGTATAGATTGAGTATATGGATTCATATTGAATTGTGGTTTTATACTTGAATCACATTCAAGTCAGATTGATTATATTGAGACTCAATCCGAGTCAGACAATTAGAAAAGAAATTGAATCCTGAATTAGGTTTTGGTGTTATCCGTAACAGCTGCACATGGACGGCTGGATTTGTGTCTTTTTCAAAGATAATTACCGTGTTGATAACACCGTTTGTTAGATTGTCTACCTTAGATAGGAAAGCACCCATATCTCGGGCTCCCTGAGGCACAAGAGACTGGTCCCGCTTAAACCTATGCTTGCTATGGTCCTTATTGTAATTTAGTATAACTTGAGGGTTTTTTATGTAAACTAGTTTTGTTATATTTTCAAAATACACCTCAGTATTTTATTATCGTCTTTAGAGTTTTCATAGTTGTTTCTTTAATTCAATTTGAAATTTCTAGTCAATATAACATAATTTCACAATATAAGGTATTTATTTGAAATATTGGAATTGTATGATATTTTCTTGTAAAAGAGAGGTTTTTCTTCTATTTTAGAAATGGGGAATATTATAAATATTAAAAGTAGACATTTTGATATTAATTACATATATATATATATTTATTAAAAATATAAGTTTTATTTATAATAGATATCACATTTTCTAAAGAAAAAATGTATTAAAAATCTTTCGAGATCGTATGCTCCTTGCGGAGGTCTGCATATCACTCTACCAAGCCCGAGAATGTGCGATAATCTGTACCATCCCGAATGGGTTCCCAGAATTGGGTTGTTGAGGCGCAATTGCAAAGATTTGTTAAATACACTTCTTATACAAAAAGATTTTTATAAGTTGAAGGTAGTTATATGTAAAGTCGTATTTTCCCAAATCTATGTTCCCAAATTCTATCGTGCTATGTTAGATATGTGTGTTGTGAGAAGGTAGGTCATTACCTCGTGAACTATCCATAGGTATAACAAGAAATTACGATGGTTTATTTCGAAACTAAACTATGTGGTATTTTTCTGAAAAAGTATAATAAAAGTTACAAAAATAATTAGTTTGATGTGCAACTTGTATTATTAAGTTTGTTAATGTTTATCAATCAAAATATAAGAATATGGTTTTATTTCGTTAAAGAAAAGTGTAGTTTTTAACGAAAACCGAATCGAAGTCGGACTAACTCCGCTTCCGTCGGATTTTAGTTTTGAATGTTTTTAGAATAGAGAAAAGAAGGAGAAGTAGGGACTTACTGGTTGTTTGTCTAAAGGAGAGAAAGAGGAAGAGTGGGGAAGCGCCGGTGCGTCGTTTCGTCGCCGGAAACTCCTTGTGTTGTCGCCGGAAATTTGTCGGAGTTTCTCCCTTTGTTAACTCCACTTTCAAACTTTGTGAGTGAATTAAGGGTGGTATTTAAAGGGAAAAATTAGGGTTTAGGGTGTTTAAAGAATGTATTGAAATGTGCATTAAAATTGGATTAATTGAGCATTTTATTGCTCTCTTGAAATAATCAGAGTAAACAAGCAATGTGGGGTTAGTTGGGTTGCTGAAAGGGTGTAGGGGGCAAAGTTTGGGAGCATTTAGGACGGATTTGACCGACAGCGCCAGTTTTTCCAAGCCTGTCGCCGGGTCAATTCCGGCGGGTGGACTTGAGATTTTGGCCACGTGTCGGGGTCGATTGGTATTCTTCAGTGTATATGTTTATTTATTCTGTAACTTACCCTATTACGTGTAGTGCACGTGCAAACTCTTAGAATTCTAAAAGATTAAAGTAATTTTAAATAAAAAGAATGTGTGGCTGATGGGATTTAAACTCTGGTATTATGGTTCAGCAGTGCAAGGTCTTACCAATGAGCTACAAGCACCTTCTTGTTATTCAAAAGCAAATCAAACTTATAACTTGTGCTCAGGCTTAAATAATCTTTTCTGTATTTTTGAAAAAAAAGTGCACAGAAAGTTTAGGGTTGTTACATTCTACACTCCTTATAAAAATTTCGTCCTCGAAATTTATAAAAGGAAAGTGTAACAGATTCAAGGAAAGTTTGGTGATAGAACTATTGATAGTGTATGAAAAATATGTGAAGGAATGAAAGAATGCGAAAGATTTGAAAAGAGTTGAGGAAATTACCAGGGTTACCTTGGTCTTCGGCCTCTGTTTCTTCGGTCTCTAAAAGGAAAGCCTGACGCCATGGTACATTCCTGATAGCTGGAGGCACATTCCTTTGTCCTTAGGGCATGTTTCTCTAACCTCGAGGCATGTTCCTCATTGCATGTTGGAATTGGCGAGTAGGCTGTGCAGGTGGTGGAGTTGGGAGTGCCAGACGAGGTGCGGGAGCCTGGATAGTGTATATGCCCTAGGGGCCATTATTGTATCATACTTATATGTATATTACTTAATGGAAGCTTGGGATATTCACAGTTGTATATACAATCTTGCTAAAAATGGTAGTATGCTACTTGGTTTGTGTCTACTTTAATATGTGCATATGTTTCTTGTAACGTATCACTTATACATATTAGTAGAGCCCATAGGATCTTTGCTTGATTACCAGCGTTGTGATGGCAGTCACACTAGTGGGGGCTGGGTAGTCTATAAGCAACATCCTATACTTGTCCCTAGTCGTAGGATTATCGAGACTGGGCATCGATACTCAAGAGTAGACCAGTGTGTACGCTTCTCATCCCAGTTGGGGAGATGGTCTGTCCCACAGCCATCTGTACGTCGTACTGGAGATGGTATACCGGTGCTCGTTAGGTTATGGGTACACCGGACAGGACTCGCAGGGGGACTGTTGGTTGGTATTATACCAATCATCAGTTAACAGTTCCCAGGTGACATGAGTACAGCATAGTCCGCAGACTTGACACTGCTACTTCGCCTCGAGTGTGTCCCACTGTTCTTAGATTGCTACCCTACCACAGCTCAAAGGAGTCGTGCAAACAGGTAGCAGTTGGGTGCAGTCCCGAGCACTTGGAGGCAGTGGCGGTTAGACAGGATTCGTCTCTCCCGGTATTGGGAGTTGATATCACGCTGTGTCAGAGAGCCATTACACAAAGTCCCTGGCCAGGGCAAGCGAGATTTACTGGTAGGTTCCACTAGTTTCTCAGGGTGTAATGGGCTACGCTCCGACACGACTTATACCGCTATTAGGGGACTGACGCTTGCCGCCCCCTAGGCTCGATATGCGATAGTCTTAGAGGAACAGACCGGACTGTACGGAGATTGTCACATCAGGATCAGTAGGAGTTCGGATGGGTTTCCTCACCGGCCTTCTTATCGACATCTACCTGGGGACCGTTACGTACAGCTAGTGCCGCTTGCGGTCTGTGGTTAAACCCACTGCCAGCGTAGTGTCGAGTCTTTAGAGTCCCACACAGAGGGTTTCCCTGCTCCAGGCGAAACGATATAGAGGTCGTATGGTTTTACAACAAGGGTTCGGACGCATGCGTGTGTTTACGCACGTACGGCGTTCGGACAGTTTTTGCTAGCCGGCTTTGGTTTAAGCCAGATTCTAGTATCAGGTTATTGGATTTATACAGTCTAAAGTTTTTCCATATTTTCACGGATTGGAGGGGCGTTCTCTTAATTTTTCGAGAAGCTTCTAGAAGCATGGTGACTTGGGGGTAAAGGTGGCATAAGCATTTTTTGCTTAATGACTCATTTGTTTGATTCATCCATGGAGTTAATGCTTCATTTATTGAGCTAATGACTCATGAGATGAATCACCCAAGGTGAATGCATCAACCATGATGATAAATCATGTATATTATTTATTTGATAAATTGTTATGGTTGATATATTTAAATGAGTTCATTTTTCAATATCATTCTCATCATCACCTTCTCTCTCCTCAAGCTCTCTCATTCTTGAAACCTTAACCCTAACCTCTCATGTGTTGAGATCATGGGTTAGCTAGACTAATACATCCATTACCTCACTCTATATCCCCTAGGTAGCTTAGATTAGCTCTTTGAGCAACCTAGTTATCTCAAGTTAGAGATCAAGCTTGGCGTAGGAGCTCTCGGGTGGATCGTCTTTGACTCGAAGAGGCCGTTGAGGTGCCGATGTTCCAAGGAGCCTACGAGGAGTGGAGGACAGCGATGAATACCCGAAGGACAAGTAACGTGAGGTATAACTTCGAATCCAAGTAGTTAAACCTCTCGTAGTTTGCTAGTAAAGGTTTAGATACGATTCATGCGCTTAAGTCCGTGTTACGAAGCTTTGATAATCGTTTTTCATATATTCCGCCTTCCCGCAAGTTTATGGGGTGTATGACATAGAGTTACAGCAGTATCAATGCCAACTAAACTATTACTAGCTTGTTAGCAACTAATTAGAAGTTCGATCGTCAGAAAACGCGAAAACGAAACACCGGATACCCTAAGTTTCTGTTGATTTTAAAAGTGTCTAATTAATTATATGATATGCCTTAAAATTCACAGCAGGGAAATATAAGAATACTGGGAAAATACGAGCCCCTAACTCGGCAAGACGGCCGCGGATCCGCGAAAAAAAGGTGCTTTTGGCCACTGATCTGCCGCCGAGTCAACTCCGAGTTGACTCGGATTTGCTCAGTAATTCATATTTTTGGGTGTTTTGGTTTCCTGTATGTTCTGTTTCTGCCTAGGTTACTTCAGTGCAGGTTTGCTTTTGGGGTAGACACGGATAATGGTTATCGATCGATGTTCTAAGTTATTTGCTAATTGGGTTTTTATCTGTAATGTTTAATGTGTTCGTAAACCTCCCCTAACTGCTAGTATGTCGGTTGGCAGGGGGTTGCAGATTTCTGTAATGTTTACTGTTTGTGTATATGGACTTGATTGGAGTGTTGTGATGATTAGCCGGGGTTTGAGATGGGTTTAATATTCATTCATTCGATGTAAATGTAATATGATGTAATATTCTTTTGCGGGACGCATCCAGGTTGCGGTTGTAGCCACCGTTGTATTATTTCTTTTTACTGTTTTTTGCTCCTAGGATAGACCCAAGGTGGGGTGCACAAACTACCGGGTACTTTGAAGTGTTTAGTGGCCTACTCACTTTGTTGAGGGAGACCGCTTCACTTCGGATACTTGGCGGGTAGTTTGCCGTACCCGTAGGGGTCTAGGGTGGAGTAATGGCTATTCATCACAACTGTGTAATCTGTCTTTTATTGCAGGCTCAAAGCAAATGCGGATTTCTAGTAAATCCAATAAAGTTCATCAGTGATCTGGAATGCTTATTATTGCGTCTGACGAATGTACAATATCTATATATGATAGCTATTAGACGTCACTTATGTTGTACACCCGCGCTAGCCCAGCCCCCGCTCTGTCGTTAGTTAAGTAACCTAACGGGTGATGACGGGACCCCGTGGCGAATGCGGATGGCATAAGTGGACGTGGTATTTTCGTTGTTTTCTGCAATAATAGGATAAATGATGGGACATATTATTATAATGCAAAGAAAATAAACCAAAGTTTAATCGTTGGAACAAATTTAAAAGAAACCCCTCGATTATTTTAAAAAGGAGCAGAATTTTTAATTACGGAGCTTTAACCACTCCTTTTAAAAAGTATCAGGTTCCTTCGATTATATCAAGTTCACTACGTTCACGGTTTTTGCCAAAACCATTCGTAGCCCTCCTTCATTTCTTTTGGGTATTCAGTAGTATTCAAGCTATGTATTTTGACCAACGCCAAGGCATAGTGTTTGGTAGCTGCTGGGTATTTCATTTGTTACATAGATAGATGTGTTAGTTTGGGACAGTCGTATTATCATTTTGGCCAACGTCAAGGATATGTACGGGTGGGTTCAAATTAACAAGGATAATGATGGGTAGAACTTGACATGTGACTTATGATATTTTGATCAACGCCAAGATCATAAGAGCATGGGGCAAAAATTTATATCGGGAGTTTCTAAAGAAACTGAAATTTGCAGAGAGAGCATACCATTTTGGAGTTTGTTGAATGTTGGTAGGATTCCTTCAACATTATCATACGATGATATTTTGGATCCCGATCCTACTGTGAGTATATGCTACTTATCAGGAGATTCGTCACTTAACGATCAATGCTATAAACCAAGTAGGTGCCTAGAAAGGTGTCAGCGGGGCTACGCCCCCGGAGAAAAGAGGTTATTTAATTAAGGAACTTCGCGAAAGCGTTGGAAAACCTCCCTCGAAGTATCGACACTGACCTGGCTGAACGGTTAAGCAAGAATTGTACGGTGAGAATAGTCCTGGCTAATTCTTCTTTTATGGTTTGAGGAGGGATTCGAGAAACAGTGGGAGCCATCCTGTTTAGATAAACTAAAAACCAATCTAAACTTGCAAGTGTATCATTCTAAAATTTTTTCTTCTCTTTCTCTCATTGCAGCGACCTTGTGACCACACATAGGTTACATCTAGATAACAAATTGACTGAATCTGACTTATATAACTGGCGAAGGTCTGTCCAGATGTCCATTTACTATGACAAGCTGGACCACCTTATTACTACTCAAGATCCCGCCGTCCCAGGTCCAGTTTCTACTGTCGCGGATAAGAATATCCGTCAGACAAGGGAAAAGGATAAAGCGAAAGCCAAGAGCCTCGTGTTAACTTCAGTTGATGGTATATACCAGAAGCAGCACGAGAAGATGGACTCAGTTTCCATCTTTCTCCAGAACAAAGATTTATATGGAGAGCAATCTCATATCGCAAGATATGAGACCTCGAACGAATTAATTCAAGCGAGGTTGGATTTCGGGTCATCTGTAAGGGACAACGTCCTTACAATGACTAGCTGTATTGATGAGCTCCAGGACCTGGAGACCACGTTGGGAAACGAGTCAGATACTGACTTGATTCTACAGTCTCTGCCTTCTACCCTGAAGGAAACCAGGGAAGAAGAAAGAAAGAGAAGGGCAAAAGTTTCAGGATTGAATGTAGTAAAAGAGGAACATTCCTATTGTTGTGGAACTGGGCATTAGCAGAAAGATTACAGGGCTTTTGAAGCCAGTAGCCAGGATACGAAGCATGTTGTGGCTTCAGCCTCAAGTGTGTTTGTAATTGAGAACTGTTTATCAATTAACTCTACTTCCTGGGTACTAGATACCGGAGCAGGATCTCATATCTTTAATTCATTACATGCTTTGAGAAACCGCAGAGTTATGAAGGAAGGTGATTTGTCTCTCAGAGTTGCAAACGGAATGATCGTGGACGCTGAATCCGTGGGAGAATATCGCCTAGGTTTGACAAGTGCGCATATATTGATTTTACGTAACTGTTTATATATACCTAGTATGACTTGTAATATCATATCAGTGTCCTCACTTTCGAGAGAGGGATATGATTTTACATTCGTAAGCGATGTAATTAACATCCACCTAAATCAAGTTATGATTGGGTCAGGTACATTAGATAATGGTATATACGTATTAAGTCAAACTCGGGTTTTCAATGTCCAGAATACACTTCAAAGAATGTCTCCGGAATTAAATCAGGCTTTCTTATGGCATTGTAGACTAGGTCACATCAATGAGAAAAGTTTGACTAAGTTACATAAAGAAGGATATTTGAATCCGTTCGAATATCAATCTTATGCTACTTGTGAATCTTGTCTCATAGGAAAGATGACAAAGACTCCGTTTACTGGACACGGAGTAAGAGCAAACGAGCTCTTGGGACTCGTACACAGTGACGTGTGCGGTCCAATGTCTACACATGCGCGAGGTGGTTATTCCTACTTCATTACTTTTACAGATGATTTCTCTAGGTATGGATATGTTTTCTTAATGAAACATAAATCCGAGACCTTTGAGAAATTCCAAGAATACAAGAATGAAGTGGAAAAACAAACAGGCAAGAGAATAAAGACACTGAGATCTGATCGAGGTGGTGAATACTTAAGTGCCGAGTTCCTGGGTTACTTAAAAGAGAATGGAATTCTCTCTCAGCTTACTCTTCTATACACACCACAACACAACAGTGTATCGGAAAGAAGGAATCGAACCCTATTGGATATGGTTCGTTCCATGATGAGTAACGCTGAGTTACTGCGATCAATCTTGGGATATGCACTAGAATCAACTGCATATCTTTTGAACCTAGTTCCTACCAAGACTGTACCACACCATATCAGATGTGGAGTGGAAAGAAATCCTATCTTCAGTATCTGAAGATTTGGGGATGTCCGGCTTTTGTTAAAAAGCAGCATACGGACAAGCTCGAGGCACTATCAGTACATTGTAAGTTTGTGGGATATCCAAAGAACTCCAAGGGGTATCTATTCTATTACGCGGAGGAACAAAAAGTTTTTGTTTCTCGTAATGCCCATTTTCTAGAATATCAGTTTTTAGAAAAGGAAACAAGTGGGAACGAAATAGAACCGGAAGAAATTCCAGAACCACAAACTACTACTAAAAGTATGGTAGAACCTGAAGCTTCAGAAGAAAGGGACATCCCGACGCCACTCTGCAGGAGTAGTAGGCAGTCTCATCCTCCCGAGAGATACTACGTTTTTCTCATAGACGGGGATAGAGAGGATTGCACTATTGACTATGATGAGCCTACTAGCTTCCAGCAAGCCATTCAGAGCGGTGACTCAGTAAAATGGCTGGATGCAATGTGGACCGAAATGGAGTCCATGTACACTAACAAAGTATGGACTTTGGACATTGCTCCAGATGGGGTAAATCCCGTAGGATGCAAATGGATCTTCAAAAAGAATATTGGTGTAGATAGACAGGTTGAAACCTATAAGGCTAGACTTGTTGCAAAGGGTTTCCGTCAAAGACCTGGTTTGGACTATGACTAAACCTTTTCTCCAGTGGCTATGCTCAAATCCATTCGGGTCCTTCTTGCTATTGCTGCCTTCCATGATTATGAGATCTGGCAGATGGACGTAAAGACGACCTTTCTAAATGGAAATTTGGAAGAGAGCGTCTATATGGATTAGCCAGAGGGATTCATTCAGAGTGGGAGCAGCGGTAAAGTATGCAAGCTGCTTAAGTCCATTTATGGACTAAAGCAGGCATCGCGGAGTTGGAACATCTGTTTTGATGATGCTGTCAAAGAATTCGACTTTATCAAAAATCCAGATGAACCTTGCATATACAGTAAGATTGTAGGGAGAGCTGTAGTATTCCTCATCTTGTACGTGGATGACATTCTCCTAATAGGAAATGATATTCCTATGTTACAGTCAGTCAAAAGATTCTTATCACAGAAATTCTCCATGAAAGACCTGGGTGATGCCACCTACATTCTAGGGATCCGGATCTATCGTGATAGATCAAAGAGGATGTTGGGACTTTCGCAGTCCTGGTACATAGACACCATAGTGAAGAGATTCGGTATGGAAGATTCTAAGAGCGGTAACCTACCGGCTTGTCACGGAATCACCCTCTCCAAAGAGATGTCTCCCAAGACTGAATTGGAAAGGGATCGCATGTCGATTATACCCTACGCTTCAGCGGTGGGCTCTATAATGTATGCGATGTTATGTACCAGACCAGATGTAGCATACGCATTGAGCGTTGTAAGCCGGTATCAGGCAAACCCAGGGGAGAATCACTGGATAGAAGTAAAGAACATTCTCAAGTACCTAAGAAGGACTAAAGATATGTTCTTGATGTATGGCGGAAAAGACCTCCAGATTGAGGCCTTTGCTGACTCCGGCTTCCAGAGTGACAAAGATGACTCCAAGTCCATGTCAGGTTATGTCTTTACCCTCAATGGAGGGACGGTCTGTTGGAAGAGTTCCAAACAGGAGACCGTTGCTGACTCAACGATGGAAGCGGAGTACATAGCTGCTTGCGATGCCGCAAAAGAAGCTGTCTGGATGAAGAAGTTCCTCAAATAACTTCAGGTGGTTCCTACAAGTGTTGATCCAATACCTCTGTATTGTGACAACAATGGAGCTATAGTTTTAGCGAAGGAACCCAGGTCCTATCAGAAATCCAGACACATCTTAAGGCGGTATCACCTGATAAGGGAGATTGTAGATCCCCGGGAGATCGAGATAAAGAGAGTAGAGACGGAGAATAACATTGTTGATCCATTCACAAAGGCCATTCCTCAGACGCAGTCCGAGAGGCTATTCGAGATGATAGGTCTACGATATGCCAGCTCATGGCCCTAGTGCAAGTGGGAGATTGTTAGTGTATATGCCCTAGGGGCCATTATTGTATCATACTTGTATGTATATTACTTAATGGAAGCTTGGGATATTCACAGCTGTATATATAGTCTTGCTAAAAATGGTAGTATGCTACTTGGTTTGTGTCTACTTTAATATGTGCATATGTTTCTTGTAACGTCTTACTTATACATATTAGTAGAGCCCATAGGATCTTTGCTTGATTACCAGCATGGTGATGGCAGTCACACTAGTGGGGGCTGGGTAGTCTATAAGCAACATCCTATACTTGTCCCTAGTCGTAGGAATATCGAGACCGGGCATCGATATTCCAGAGTAGACCGGTGTGTACGCTTCTCATCCCAGTTGGGGAGATGGTCTGTCCCACAGCCATCAGTACGTCGTACTGGAGATAGTATACAGGTGCTCGTTAGGTTGCAGGTACACCGGACAGGACTCGTAAGGGGACTGTTGGTTGGTATTATACCAATCGTCAGTTAACAGTTCCCAGGTGACATGAGTACAGCATAGTCCGCAGACTTGACACTGCTACTTCGCCTGGAGTGTGTCCTACTGTTCTTAGATTGCTACCCTACCACGGCTCAAAGGAGTCGTGCAAACAGTTAGCAGTTAGGTGCAGTCCCGATCACTTGGAAGCAGTGGTGGTTAGACATGATTCGTCTCTCCCGGTATTGGGAGTTGATATCGCGCTGTGTCAGAGAGCCATTACACAAAGTCCCTGGCCAGGGCAAGCGAGATTTACTGGTAGGTTCCAGTAGTTTCTCAGGGTGTAATGGGCTACGCTCCGACATGACTTATACCGCTATTAGGAAACTGACGCTTGCCGCCCCCTAGGCTCGATATGCGATAGTCTTAGACGAACAGACCGGACTGTACGGAGATTGTCACATCAGGCTCAGTAGGAGTTCGGATGGGTTTCCTCATCGGCTTTCTTATCGACATCTACCTGGGGACCGTAACGTACAGCTAGTGCCGCTTGCGGTCTGTGGTTAAACCCACTGCCAGCGTAGTGTCGAGTCTTTAGAGTCCCACACAGAGAGTTTCCCTGCTCTAGGCGAAACGATATAGAGGTCGTATGGTTTTACGATAAGGGTTCAGACGCATACGTGTGTTTACCCACGTACGGCATTCGGACAGTTTTTTCTAGCCGGCTTTGGTTTAAGTCAGATTCTAGTATCAGGTTATTGGATTTATACAGTCTAAAGTTTTTCTGTATTTTCACGGATTGGAGGGGCGTTCTCGTAATTTTCCGGGAAGCTTCTAGAAGCATGGTGACTTGGGGGTTAAGGTGGCATAATCATTTATTGCTTAATAACCCATTTGTGTGATTCATCCATGGAGTTAATGCTTCATTTATTCGGCTAATGACTCATGAGATGAATCACCCAAGGTGAATGCATCAACCATGATGATTAATCATGTATATTATTTTTTTGATAAATTGTTATGGTTGATATATTCAAATGAGTTCATTTTTCAATATCATTCTCATCATCACCTTCTCTCTCCTCAAGCTCTCTCATTCTTGAAACCCTAACCCTAACCTCTCATGTGTTGAGATCAAGGGTTAGCTAGACTAATACATCCATTAACTTACCCTATATCCACTAGGTAGCTTAGATTAGCACTTTGAGCAACCTAGTTATCTCAAGTTAGAGATCAAGCTTGGCGTAGGAGCTCTCGGGTGGATCGTCTTTGACTAGAGGAGGCCGTTGAGGTGTCGATGTTCCAAGGAGCCTACGAGGAGTGGAGGACAACGATGAAGACCCGAAGGACAAGTAACGTGAGGTATAACTTCGAATCCGAGTAGTTAAGCCTCTCGTAGTTTGCTGGTAAAGGTTTAGATACAATTCATGCGCTCAAGTCCGTGTTACGAAGCTTTGATAATCGTTTTTCATATATTCCGCCTCCCCGCAAGTTTGTGGGGTGTGTGACATGGACTTACAGCTGGGGGTATTTTGTAGGTGTTTGAGCTGTGTTGCGTCTATAAGGACAGTTTCCAATTCCGTGATTTGATGCGCCACAAAATAAGCACAGGCCTTTTGCACGCCTACAGTACTTCCACAAGTGTCCTTCCCTCTTGCAATAGAATGAAAAATCTGGACTTGAGTGGTTATTGGTTTCTTCCGATCTCCTGGGTTCAACAGTTGGCCTTGAAGAGGCTCCTCCTGCCATCTTAGTGGCAGGGCGCTTCACTCCGGCAGCTTGAGGTCTGCCCTTTCTCTTTACCACTGCCTCGTATCTTCGGGCAGCCTTCAAATCCAAATCATGGGTTGGGAAATCCCCTATAGCTAATGTAGCTTGGATTTCCGGGTCTAACACTTGCTAAAATCTTTTAGCCCTGATATCAGTAGTCGGCATGAGATGGGCCGCAAACCTGCTGAGCATGGTGAACTCAGCATCATACTCATATACAGATTTGGTCCACATCGAACCCTGTTGTAAATGGATGAACTGCTGTTCCATATCGAACCTGGCAGTCTCTGGGAAGTACTTTGCATCGAACATATCGCGGAAAGTCTTCCATTCGATAGGTTGGGCGAGACGGCTTTCTTTCGCCTTCCACCAAACACGTGTATTATCCGTAAGATGCAGTTTCGGAACTCAGATCCAACTTATCTCTTGCACTTGTGCTGCTGCCAGATCATCCTCGATGATTTGAGCCCATTCCTCAGCTTCCAGAGGACTCTCCTTTCCCAAGAATTGCTTGGGGTGTAAAGCTATGAATTTTTTTACCCCAGGGGCTTCCGTTTCTGGTCGGTTCATAAGAACAGCAGTCTGCTGCTATCCCTCCAGGAGGCTACGAATCGCCTTAAGCAGTACCGTCTGCTCATTGATCGGAGTAGCTACGGCCGGTGTAATTTGTAGTGGTGGAGGAGTGTTGTTGAAGTTGGTGCTGGTGTTGTTTGGGGAATCCATAACCTTGAAAGAAAATTTTGGTTTAGGACAAATTCAAAGTATATGAAATTGTAAGATTCAAGGAATATGAATCGTAAAGAACGTTTTCAGTTACTGTTTTTTGTGCTATATTGCTTAATATGTCCTACGCAGAACTGACATGCATGGGCCACCAAAATAACCTGTCACGCACCGCTTCCAAGTATATGGGTGGAGGACGCGACGGGACCGCTACGTATTTACTCAGAAGTAAACACGCTAAGCGTATCTAAGCAATATAAAATGTAATGTACACAAAAGAAAAGATGTAAATGAACAACAACTTTATTTATTAACAATCTTTTTACAATACAATGAAAAGTAAATACATGGAATGAAAGCAATGCCTAAATAGTGGCATAACAGAAATGTAAAGGAAATGTAATGTACAAGTGAACTAGAGTTCTGGATCATCAGTAAACCGGTCCAAGTCCTCGCTGCTGGGCTTGATCTCCAGTGAGTCCAAATCACGTGACGACATTCCAAAGAAGAAGAAAGAGAATGTCGTCAGCGAACAAATCGCTCGGTAAGTTCCAAAGAATGAGAGAAATACAATTGACAGAAAAGAGAGTATATCTAGTATGATGTTTGATTGTTAGGTTAACGTAGTGTTTGTAGCTTGGTACAGAAGATGCCGGTGTATATGAGAGGAGTCCAACTTACACCGTGGACTTTGGTAACCCGTAGTACAAGCCTCCGTCGTTAATTCCACGGAACAATGGCATGGATGTAATTACGTATTAAGTGACCACCTCATGTCACCATTAACAAATTCCGTACCAGTCTACCCCTTTATAACCCCTTAGTGTTTATTGTACGGAATATATTGTGTTGTATTGTAAATTGTATATGGATGAACTGCCGAAACTATGATATCAGTAAATGGAATGGATATAATGGATGAACATGTTAATGGAGTATATCCATGGTTCGGTTCAGTCAAGTTGTATAGATTGAATAGATTGAGTATATGGATTCATATTGAATTGTGGTTTTATACTTGAATCACATTCAAGTCAGATTGATTATATTGAGACTCAATCCGAGTCAGACAATTAGAAAAGAAATTGAATCCTGAATTAGGTTTTGGTGTTATCGGTAACTGCTGCACATGGACGGCAAGATTTGTGTCTTTTTCAAAGATAATTACCGTGTTGATAACACCGTTTGTTAGATTGTCTACCTTAGATAGGAAAGCACCAATATCTCCGGCTCCCTGAGGCACAAGAGACTGGTCCCGCTTAAACCTATGCTTGCTAGGGTCCTTATTGTAATTTAGTATAACTTGAGGGGGGTTTATGTAAACTAGTTTTGTTATATTTTCAAAATACACCTCAAGTATTTTATTGTCGTCTTTAGAGTTTTCATAGTTGTTTCTTTTATTCAATGTGAAATTTCTAGTGAATATAACCTAATTTCATAATATAAGGTATTTATTTGAAATATTGGAATTGCATGATATTTTCTTGTAAAAGATAGGTTTTTCTTAAATTTTGGAAATGTAGAATATTCAAAATAGACATTTTGATATTAATTACATATATATTTATTTATTAAAAATATAAGTTTTATTTATAATAGAAATCACATTTTCTAAAGAAAAAAATGTATTAAAAATCTTTCGAGATTGTATGTTCCTTGCGGAGGTTTGCATCTTACTCTACTAAGCCCGAGGATGTGCGATAATCCGCACCATCCTGAACGGCTTCCCCAAAATGGGTTGTAGAGCCCCAATTGCAAAGATTTGTTAAATACACTTCTTATAGAAAAAAGTTTTTATAAGTTGAAGGTAGTTATATATAAAGTCGTATTTTCCCATATCTATATTCCCAAATTCCATCGTGCTATGTTAGATATGTGTGTTGTGAGGAGGTAGGTCATTACCTCGTGAACTATCTATAGGTATAACAAGGAATTATGATGGTTTATGTCGAAACTAAACTATATGGTATTTTTCTGAAAAGTATAATAAAAGTTCCAAAAATGATTAATTTGATGTGGAACTTGTTTTATTATGTTTGTTAATGTTTATTTTATTTCGTTAAAGAAAAGTGTGGTTTTTAACGAAAACCGAATCGGAAGTTGGACTAACTCTGCTTCCGTCGGGTTTTTGAATATTTTTAGAATAGAGGAAAGAAGGAGAAGTAGGGACTTACTAGTTTTTTTGCTAAAGGACAGAAAGAGGAAGAGTAGGGAAGTGCCGGTGCATCGTTTCGTCGCCGGAAACTCCTTGTGTTGTCGTCGGAAGTTCGTCGGAGTTTTGCCCTTTGTTAACTCCACTTGCACACTTTTGGAACTTGGAATTGTGAGTGAAGAAGGGTGAATTGAGGGTGGTATTTATAGGGGGAAATTAGGGTTTAGGGTGTTTAAAGAATATATTGAAATATGCATTAAAATTGGATTAATTGGGCATTTTATTGCTCTCTGGAAATAATCAGAGTAAACAAGCAAATGTGGGGTTAGTGGGGTAGCTGAAAGGGTGCAGGGGGCAAAGTGTGGGAGCATTCGCGATGGTTATGACCGACGACGACGGTTTTTCCAAGAATGTCGCCGAGTCAATTCCGGCGGGTGGACTTGGGGTTTTGGCCACGTGTCGGGGTCGATTGGTATTCTTCATTGTATATGTTTATTTATTCTGTAACTTACCCTATTACGTGTAGTGCACATGCAAACTCTTGGGCTTCTAAAATATTAAAAGAATTTTAAATAAGAAGAATGTGTGGCTGATGGGATTTGAACTCTGGTTCTATGGATCGGCAGTACAAGGCCTTACCAATTAGCTACAAGCTCTTTCTTGCTGTTCAAAAGCAAATCAAATTTATAACTTCTGCTCAGGCTTTAATACCCTTTTCTGTATTTTTGAAAAAAAATGTACAGAAAGTTTAGGGTTGTTACAAGAAACTACTCCAAGAGCTCCAAAAACAGCTCAGAAGCAAATACAAAGAGATGGCCAAGCTCTACTCAAAAATTAACGACTTGAAGAATGTCGTGATGTAGCTCATGGCCCAAGTTGCCTATCAGTCTCCCAATCAAGCACATGGTTCTGCTCATGAACCGGGAAACGGTGTCCCGAGACAGCCGACGCCTTTTCCCTCAAATCCAATGGTGGACGGAGTGCATGAAAGTCAGTCGCATCCGATCTCGGGAAATTTCTTGGCTATCGATGATAGTAGCCCGCTAACTCAAGATCAAATCATGAATTTGGTTGCCAACAAGTCAAAACATTGGTAGCCGAAGACGACGCGCAAAAAGATATCAGTAGTGGTGGGAGACCGTATCCTTCTCGGTATGATCTGGTAGAGTATCCTGGCGGCTATGTCATCCCTAAATTTGGAAGATTTGATGGGACGGGAAACGCAGATCAGAACATCGCCCACTTTAAAGCCTCATGCGGGAATACTAGGGGCAATGATGCGCTTCTCCTCCACCAGTTCGTTAATAGCTTAACTGATGTCGCTTTCGACTGGTACGCTAGAATACCGGATGGCTCCATTACAACTTTCATCCAAATGGAATCTTTGTTTTGATAGAGGTTCATGAGTGTCAGCGATAAGATCACCATCGCCGACCTCGTAACGACCAAGCCAAAGAACAACGAAAGCAACACGGATTTTATAACCCGATGGCTCAATCTCTCCATCAAATGTGAATCGCCGATAGAGCAGGACCAATCTGTCAGCCTCCTCATCGGAAATCTCAACAATTGGATGACACCGTTTCTATGCACCGCGGGTCTCAAAACATTCCAATAGCTGACCAGGAAAGTCTAGATGTTGGAGCGCTCAAAGCAGGAGTTCTCCTTCGATTCCCAAAATAACAATAGGTCCTGGAAATACCGAAAGGATGATAATCGCAAAGGAGGAAATTCCGACGATGCTGAATCTTTTAACACTTCGGCTAACCGAAATAAGCGAGGGATGAACGGGCCTAATGCCAACCAGCCTTAAAAGCCAGTGTTCGGAGAGGGAGGTGAATCTCCACTGAAAGAGAAGATGGATGAGGTCTATTCTTTCAGAAAGGACAAAGTACATAAAATATTCTAAGACGCCCTAAGAAACGGTCTACAATTGCCAGAATCAAAAAGACCGCAAGAAGCGAATATAACCGACGACCCCAAATATTGACCCTATCACAGAGTGATAAATCATGCTATTGAGGAATGTTTCGTCTTCAAAGATTGGGTTGAAAAACAAAATAAGACAGGAGAGATAGAACTGTCTAAAGGCGTGTTAGCAAACAGTCAAGCTGCGATCGCTAATTTCATACAAACGGAGACCGAAGTCCTTCGGGATCTTGATTCTCTCAAACATCTACCTTCCCATGAAAGGAGAGGACCACCACGTCGTTAAACTGGGAACAATCGACCCCTAAGTCATTAAACTAGGGATGTAAAAAAGTGTAAATAAATGGAAAAAAGCCGAAAATATAGGGTAACTCGCAATAAAAATCAGCGAGTAAAATAAATAAGAAAATAAAGCTGAAATAATGGGGTGACCGCGAATGATGAGTTGCTCCCAGTACCATATTCCAGTACAGCGTTGCAGACGCCAACCAAAATCCAATTTCCCAAAATTCTCCCACCCTACGGTTGGTCTCCAAGTTGACCACCGTATACAATCCACGGACTCAAATAATTCTCATCACATCCATACCCCACGACAATCAATAGTCATGTGGCCGGTCTCCGCCATTGGAATTATGCTCCATTTGGGAAGACCCACTCATGTGTCCTCATGATACATGAGGAAAACAAAAATTATGGGATCCTCACGACTCGTAAGAAAACACCTTCATGGGATCTTTACGACTCACAAAGGAAAAACACACTTGGGAGTCCCCACGACTCCTAAGGAGAAAGTACACCTATGAGATCCTTTCGACTCGTAGGGAGAAAATGCTTTTATGGGACCCTTACACCTCAAAAATTGAAAAGCGTTAGGTGATAGGGACCTAAAACTGTCTCCTAAGCCATTGCTCCCTAAAAGGAAAAGGCAAATGATGAATTTCTCCAGGAACTTGTGCTCCAGTGTTAGCAACGATGATGGCGACCCTTACCCGAAAATTCCAAACTTCCAATCTAATAGACCCCTAAGTCTTTAAATTGGGAACAGATGATCTCTAAGTCGTTAAACTGGGAACAGAAGACCTCTAAGTCGTTAAACTGTGAATAGATAACCCCTAAGTTTTTAAACTGGGAACGAGGGAAATTCCCTCATGGAAAATAATGAATCGCTCCTGCTACCATATTCCAATGTAGCGATATTGATGCCAAACCAAAATCAAAATCCCCCAAATCCATTCATGGCAAATGATGATTCGCTCCTGGTACCATATTCTAGTGTAGCGATATTGATGTAAACCCAAATCAAATCAAACTAACATCCTCTGCGGCGGAATCATGCTTCATCTCAGAACGTACCCCGTGTCGAAATCATGCTTTGCCTCGGAGTACCTGCTTTCTCCGTCAGAATTATGCTTCAACTGGGAATTGACTTCTGTGTCGGAATCATGCTTCGCTTCAGAGTGTACCCCGTGAACTGGGAATTGACTTCTGTGTCGGAATCATGCTTCGCTTCAGAGTGTACCCCGTGTCGAAATCATGTTTCGCCTCGGAGTATCTACCTTCCCTATCAGAATTATGCTTCGCCTAGGAATCAGCCTCTACATCAAAACCTATGACACTCGGTGCTGGGGAAACGTCGACCACAGACAATCCGTGCCGGGGACAAGTCAACCAATGACCTCCCTATCGGAATTATGCTTCAACTCGGAATCAAGTTAACCAGCGACCTCCCTGTCGGAATTATGCTCTGCTTTGGAATCAAGTCAACAAGCGACCTCATTGTCGGAATTATGCTTCTCATCAGAATCAAGTCAACCAACATCCTCCCCGTTGGAATTATGATCCGACTCGGAATCAAGTCAACCAACGACCTCCCCGTCGGAAATAAGCTCCGTCTTGGAATCAAGTCGACCAACAAGCTCTGCGTCGGAATCATGCTTCATCTCAGAGTGTCCCCCATGTCAAAATCATGCTTCGTCTCGGTGTATCTGCCTTCCCTGTCGAAATTATGCTTCGTCTCAGAATCAAGTAAACCAACGACCTCTTCGTCGGAATTAAGCCTCGCCTCGGAATCAAGTCGACCAACAAGCTCTGCGTCGAAATCATGCTTCTTCTCTGAATGTACCCCGTGTCAAAATCATGCTTTGCCTCGGAGTATCTGCCTTCCCTGTCGGAATTATTCTTCGCCTGGGAATCAACCTCTGCATCGAAATTATGCTACGGTCAAAATGTCTGCCGCTCGTCGGAATTATGCTCCAACCACTTGGAATAATGCTCCTCTCATCGGAATTATGCTCCGATCCCTGGAATCATGCTCCGCTCTTCAGAATTGTGCTCTGACCCCTGGAATCATGCTCCGCTCTTCGGAATGATGCTCCGATCTCCGGAATGATGCTCCCGGAATGATGCTCCGCCCTTGGAATGATGTTCCTCTTCGAAGAACAACTCCAAGATCCATCAATTTCATGCACACAACTTTTATACGCGGTGTGCATTTATTGATAGGGGCACTTTGTTGGGGTTAAAAATTACACCCTTGTTGACCAAGTTGAAGTCAATGTCAACCCCAAATATGCGGGCCCAATCCCAGGTCAAGTGGGCCCATGCTTAAGTCGAGCCCTACTGCCGGCCTCCTCCATACCAAAATGAAATCATGTAATAAATATTTTTGATGTAATTTTTTTTTACGAATAAATGTAAGAAAAATGTGCATCAAGCCAAATTTTTTGTAAAGCCCATGGCTTATATGCAAAAGAAATGAGCACATAAGACATGGGATGTGCAAAATGTAATTTTGTAAAGCCCAAGGGGATATGTGTAAATTTGTAAGCTTATAAAATGCAACATGATGATGAAATGAAGGACAATAATTCATTCACCATCAAATCTCTATGGTTTGTGCCTCCATCGTCAATCTCTCAAGTTCAACTTCTTCCATTTTCATTTTCCAATTAAATCAAGAGCTTAGCTCTCTTTCTTTTTTTAAAAAAAAAACTAAATAAAGTTTTGCATAAACCCACCGAAGTAGAGTTTAACTCTCACATCCGATAAAAGGGGTAGATTTTCTCTACCTTCTTCTCCCTCCTCAAGATCCAATTTGAGAGAGAGAGAAGAAGGGAAACCCACCTCCCAAGACTCTATCAAGAGAAGAAAAAGGTTTTTTTTATCATTCAAGATATAAATCTTTGAGTTTCAAGAGAACCCATTTTGGGTTTCTTCTCAAAAGAGAAAGGAGGAAATCTTTTGGAGTTTAACTCCAAAAATAAAATTCTTTTGGAGTTTAACTTCATACTAAAAACTATTTTTTAGGGAGTTTAACTCCAAGTAAAATTTTTTCGGAGTTAAACTACGAATAAAATTGTTTTGGAAGTTTAACTCGAAAAAAATTCTTATAGAGTTTAACTCCATCAAAAAAAAAGAAAAAATGAGCCTTTTGGAGCTCCTACTCCCTCTCACGTGAGAGAGACTGGAGCTCCCACTAAGTGGGAGCTTTCCCTCCTTCTCACATGAGGGGTAGGCTCCCACTCTCACGTGAGGAAGAAGGAACTTCCTCTAAGTGGGAGCTTTCTCCTGTCTCATGTGAGGAGGAGGCTCCCTTTTAGTGAAGTTTAACTCCACACGAAACAAAAACCTTTTTGGAGTTGAACTCCATTTAAAATTCTTTTGGAGCGTCTTTACATCCTCTCATGTGAGGGGGAGGCTTCCATTTTGAGTTGCTCCTTCTCATGTGAGGGGGAGGCTCCCATTTTGGGAGCCCCATTCTTCCTCTCATGTGAGAGGGGGGCTCCCATTTTGGGTTGCTCCCTCTCATGTGAGTGGAAGGCTCCCATTTTGGAAACCCCTTTCTCCCTCTCATGTGAGGGTGACGCTCCTATCTTGGGAGCCCCCTTGCTCCCTCTCACGTGAGAGAGCGAATCTCCCGCTATGTGGGAGCTTCTTTTTAAAAAAAATAAATAGTTTGCTCTTTGGAGTTCAACTCCGCAATAAAAATTCTTTTGGAGTTTAACTCTCTTATAAAAGATTTTCTAGTGTTTAACTCTGTTATAAATTTTTTTCTGGAGTTAACTCCATTTAAAATTCTTTTAGACTTTAACTCCATAATAAAAATTCTTTCGGAGTTCAACTCCACAATAAAAATACTTTCGGAGTTTAACTCCATTTAAATTCTTTTGGAGTTTAACTCCACAAATAAAAATTCTTTAGGACTTTAATTCCATAATAAAAATCTTTTTAGGAGTTTAACTCCATTTAAAATTCATTTGTATTTTAACTCCACAACAAAAATTCTTTTGGAGTTTAACTCCATATAAAAACTCTTGGGAGTTTTACTCCAAATAAAATTGTTTTGGGAGTTTAACTCCAAATAAAATGTTTTGGAGTTTTAGCTCCTTCCAAAAAAATTTATTATTTTTATTTTTGAGCCCCCCCTCCCGTGAGCCTGCTCCCTCTCACGTGAGGGAGAGGGAGCTCCCATCAAATGGGAGCTTTCCACCCCCCTCACGTGAGGTGGAGTCTCCCACTTAGTGGGAGCCTCTTTCCCACCTCACGTGAGTGGGGGTGCTTCCCCTTTCTCTACTATTTTTTTATTTAAAAAAAGGAGAAATAAAAAAAAAAATTTAAAAAATTTATTAAAAAAATAATAATAATAAATTCACAGATGGAACAAAATAATGAACACGTCCCTATTGTTATGTATACAAAAAACACCAATACATCACATTGAGTTCGCATGACCGGTTTTACCTGTCAATCGGAGGTTCTCTCGCTCCAAAAGTGAGGGGTAATTAATGGCTTCTTAGTCCGTGGCTTCCGGTGATTCGGATCCTCACAATCAATAAATCCCTCCTACCCTAAGCAGGGTGAATCTGTAGTATGCCTGATGATTGAATGAATTCTCGTTGTGTATGTAGAAAATTGTATAGAAATCACAACCAAAAATATTTGACCGCAATCAATAACGGTGTCAATTTGTAGCGCGTTAGTAAGTGCGGATCGTCCACAGGGAAAGTGTAATCGTTCGTATTTCGAATTAGATGAGTCGAAAATTTAAAGAAAAGAAAAGACAACTCATGATTTATAAAATGAAGTTCAAGAATAAGAAAAATTTAGATCTAATAACAAGAAAACATTAAAATCAAGAATTGAGATGTGATGATTTCCAATCCAAATATCAAGAATCGAAGTGAGGCTCGTAGGAATCGATCGGATCTATAGATATGATGAAATCTAGCGATTGCATATTCTTATCCATCGATGAATTGATACTAGATTGATGATGATCAACGAGAATTAGGGATTTCTTATGAAACTAGGGTTTCATCTTCTATCCCTTGTTCCTTCGTCGATATCATTCACATTCTAACCTCTAGTAAATTCAAGAATCGATCGTGGATCCCTAATTTCGAGCGAACACAATCAAGAAAGCATCGCATCGAAACTAGGTCGTCGATTCTTCAATTTGCTAGGGTTTACAAACTCGTAGGACTTAAGAATCGTTTCAAGATTTGTCATATCATCATCTATTGATCGTCTCGATTCCTTCATGAGAGGAGTTTTACTCAAACATCACAACAAGAACCACAATCAAGAATTGAGATCGAATCATGATGCAAGAATTTAAAGAAAGCAAGATAAAGAAATTTCACCTTTATTTATCAACAATTTAGTTACAACTCTCAAGAACTACAAGAGAAAGGAACATGATCGTCGATTTCGGCTTCACTAGGCTCCTTGAGTCGCAGATCGGCTTGGATCACTTGCTCCGATGAAGTTCGGCGTCGCTTTCTAAAGGATCGAAGGCTTCATGCATGATTTGGTACTCGAAGCTCTTGATTTTGGCTTTGGAATTTGAATTGGGGATTAGGGTTTTGAGGCACAAGTTGTGTCACTCAACTTGTGGGTAGAAGAGATGATAGAATGAACAACCTTCAACAACCCTTGAAAGTGAAGCCTAGGGTTCCTTTTATAGCCTTAAGAATGATTAGCTTCCTTAAGAAGCTAGGATTAGGTTAGCTTCTCTCATAAGCTTGGTAGTTAGGAGGAAGGTTCTAGAGTGAGTTAGTTAGGGTTAGCTTCCTTCATAAGCTTGGAGGTTAGGGATAAGCTTCTAGGCTTTAAGGTAGTTACTTGGCTTGCTTTGGAAGCTTAGAAGTTGATTAGCTTAACAAAGAGCCTTTGCTGTACTGACAGAACTTTCTGGAGTTCTCTGGAAATTCAGTGGCTGGAATAGGTGTAGGCCTTGACATAAGTGTTCTGCACTGAAGCTGCGCTCATGAATTGCTGACGTGGCCGCGGATCCGCGGCGCAAGCCTGCTGCGGCCGCGGATCCGCGGCCCAATAGTGGCTTTAGATCGTAGAATTTCTGGTACATGTTGGTAATGGTCCATGGGCCTTGAATAAATTTCTGGAATAGTTTTACACCTTATTTTTCACTCCCAGATCACCAGACTTAGACTTGGTGTAATTTTGATCAGCAATTTTGACAATTTTGGCTCGGTTTCTGGAATTTCCTGCACAGACTTCGAAACAAGTGTTGCGCTACACAAGGATGATGCAATGCCATGATAAACACACAATTTCCTTTGAAATGCCGGTTTTAGTATACAACACAGGTAATCTGGTATTTTACAGCTATTTTGCTAATATGTGTATTATGCAAATCGAACACTGCTAGATGAATGCGAACGATAGGGAAATTGACGTGTTAAAAATACATTATTTTCGACTGATCAAATTCCCCCAAACTTATTTTCGGTCGTCTCGAGCGAATTGTTTTATTAAAAAGAGAAGGAGAAAATAAAGAAAGAGAAAAACTAACTAGCACACTTTCGTAGGCAACACGATTGCACTGAGCACGTGCAACAAGCCTTTAAACCTCTAGGTGTCCCTAGTAGGAGGAGTGTTGTCTCCTGAGGGTTTTCAGCGGATTGCACCCACAAAATCCAATAATAAAAGGATGACCATGAATATTACATATAAAGATAAGAATTGTAAAAGAATGGCTTTGAAAATTAGAGTTTCCAACTATGCTAGCTTTTCGGTTGTCATGAGCCTTATCTTAATAGTCATGAAAAGATGTTAGAAATCACATCATCCCTCAATAAAACATCGTCTTTATTCTTCATTCCTATCTTTCTTCCAAACATCGATCATATAACCCTACGTGTGTGTAATATACATCCCTACACCCGGAGAATTCAATTCAAGCTATCATACTCTTGTCTATCTGCCTCAGTACTTTTTAATTAATGAATATTTAGATTTGCTCACACATTTTCATGCGACCGTTAATACTTCTTGAGGTACTAACCGACCGATTACTCATGTGCTTGCTTATACGGTGTTTTTCCTCGTCTTGCACCATCTAAGGCTTAGCAGTGACTCCCAGACCAGTTGGCCTTAGGGCACTAGGTGAAAGGCACCCTCACTATATTTTTTTATTGCTGCCTTGGCGATAACAAAACCAGTGTTCATTTTTCTCACCATTTTATATTTTATTCATTTTTTTTATTTCCTTCATACTTTAGTTTTTAGACAAGAGCATTTCAAGGTATCCTCTACTATCCCGAGTTTCAAGACACGTGTAAGTGCGTATAGTAGGGTATCAACGTTCAAAATGTTTGGCTTCCAGAATAGAAACTATTTTTCAGACTTAATTTTTTCCTCAGATTAGTGACTTCCTTCATCTTACTAACCCTTCTGATAACGGCTCATAACTACTTATTACTAGTTCGTATAAGAAAATTTCTAATTTTCTTGGTTTTCTTAAATTTTTCCAATCTTTTGGATGCAATTTTTCACTATCTAATCTTTTATTATCTTATTTATGTACAAAAAATTTTATTTTTTGAAATTTTTATAAATTTTTATAGGTTTTGAAAAATATTTTGTGCTTATGCAAAGTATGATGCAAATAATGAGAAAATAAGCACAAACCTCCCCCAAACTTGTTTTCAATAGTGTCCTCACTGTTGCCATCTTCTATATCTCAAAAACCTGTAAGCTTAGGAGGAAATTTATTAATGGGGGAAAAATATTTAAGTGAAAACCCTCCCCCAAACTTATTCTTGGCTCATCATTTTTGTAAAAATTTTCTTTTCAGGAGCCAGAAAATGCCCCCCCCAAACTTGAATTAAACAATGTTAAGCTTTGAAAATCACAAGAGGGGGTCAAAAGATCATTGGTCGATGCCAAGCTTTGCAAAGACCGAAAGTTAACACCAACCATTCGAAAATTTTATCAATGTAATGCCCAGATTGGTGGAAGAAGAAGTAGGGAAAGGGTAAGTGGTGGAATAGAATGTGTGTGCGTCTCGTATTGGAGAGACGATGCAATGAATGTGATGGATTACTCGCATTCTTTTTACAGTTCAGAAGAAGGGGTGGAGGTTTAATTTCATTGATTGGGAGATAATTCATCTCAACACCCGTGTCATTCAAAAATGCGAGTTCATCAGCGAAGATCTCCTCAAAAGTCTCATCAATACCCCGAAGAATAATATCATCATAAGGCGCGGGGTGATCTTCAGACTCTAAAAACAGTTCATAATCAGTGTTAGTTGTTGACCCGGACAACTCGGTGGAAGAGTCCGTATGTGTATGATACATAGTTGGGTCAAACAACAACATATGAAAAGAGTCTAGATCAGTATCATAAGGATCGTCAATTTCGCTGCTGTCGACATCCATTACGTCGACAGAACAGACCTGAGCAGTAGGTTCGGAGGGTACACTTCCCAACTTGTAAATGTTCAGCTCTATTGACCTATTCCCGAAAGATAGGGTCATAGAGCCATTACGACAGTTGATGATAGCATTGGAAGTGGCCAAAAAGGGGCGACCTAAAATCACCGGAATTTGATTCCATGGGTTCGCTACAGGCTGTGTATCAATTACAATAAAGTCCACAGGGAATACAAATTCCCTGATTTTTATTAACACATCCTCCAGTTCACCCCTAGGTTTGGTGCTAGATCGGTCAGCCATATGGAGAGTGCAATAGGCTGGTTTCAACTCTCCGATCCTTAACCGCTCATAGACTGAGAAAGGAAGCAGGTTAACACTTGCGCCAAGGTCTAGTAGAGAACGGTTGATGTGTTTTTCCCCGATAGAAATGGAAATCATAGGATAGCCAGGATCCTTACGTTTCCTCGGTAATTGTTGGGGAAAGGCTGTGTCTACTGTTTTTGCCATGAATATATTCTTGGGCACTTGAGTCTTCCTCTTTCTAGTGCACAAGTCCTTAAGAGTTTTCGCATAAGCGGGGACTTGTTGGACTGCATCTAGAAGAGGGATGTTGATGTTAACCTGTTTCAAGATTTCAGTGATCTTCTCCATTTGTGGACTTGGTCTGTTTCCCCTTAACCGATTCGGGTAAGGAGCTTGAGCAATAAGGTCAGGGTCCAACATTGGAGAAGATTGTGTGGGTGGAAACGATCTAAGAATTGGAGTGGGGATCGTTTTCGGTGTACTAGAAGAGATGGGCTGAGGTGTCGAGCCTTAGGGAAAACGGAGAATAGGCTCGGAAGAAGGTGGTGGGGTAGACGAACTGGGGTCAGAATTAGAAGCAGAAGTGGAAGGAAAAGTCTCAGCCGGGGTATCATTGATAGATTTTTCAGTGTCATCAATCTCTTCCCCAACATGATTGTCAAGCACTCTTCCAGATCTCAACGTGATTGCATTCACATGATGTGAATAGCCAGGATTGGGCAAAGGTTGAGCTAGAAGTTTCCCTTTCTCTCTTGCACTCATTTCGGCTTTTAATCGTGCAATTTCTTCTTCCATCGATTTAATAGTCTCGCTTTAGGACGCAGAGTTTTTCTCGATTTTATCGACGGAAGACTTTATTGTCCAAAGCAAGTTCATGAATGAAGAGGATTCATCAGTACCGGTCAACTGCAAAGGATTAGATGGTGCAGGTGTGTTGACCGGATTTTGGAAGTTTTGTGCTTGGAAGGGGTGCTGACTCAATTGATGTCGTTGCTGTTGTGGTGGAGGGACCCTTTGGAAATTGTTTTGGATTGGAACCGTGTTTTGATTTTGTTGTTGGTTCCAAGCAAAGTTTGGGTGATTCTTCCAACCCTGATTATATGTGGAAGAAAATGGATCGTTCCAAGGTCGTTGGTGGAAAAAAGAATTGATATGCTCATGACCTTGAAACGGAGAATTTAGTGGACATTCTTCCGTCAAATGAGAAGGATCAGAACAGCATCCACATACAGTTTTGGAGAGTGACATTTGATTTAGGGCGGCAGCTAAAAATTTGTTTTCCATAGTCTCGAGTTTCTTTTGCATAGCTAAAATTTCAGCTCTAACTCTTATGGAAACATCTGATTGGTTATTGCCACCCCTAGACGATTGACTCACACCCTCATACTGTAAAGACTTTTCAGCGAAATCTTCTAAAAATTTCCGGGCTTCCCCATCATCTTTGGTCATGAAATTGTCTTGACACATTAATTCAAGGGTCTGTTTTGTGTTAGGATTAATGCCCTCATAAATGATTCGGCACAGTTCCCATCTGGGGATTCCGTGATGTGGACATTGAACTAACAGATCCTTAAAGCGTTCAAGACATTTTGAGAATGTTTCATTTGGAAGCTGGGTGAAAATTGATTGATTTCGCTACGGACTCGAGCTGTTTTATGATTGGGGTAGAATTTCTTTAGGAATGCTTTTACGAATTCTTCCCAGTTTGAAATGGAATGTGCGGTTGTGTTGTAAAGCCACTTCTCGGCTATATCGCACAAGGTAAATGGGAGAAGACGAAGACGGATAGCATCCACAGAAAGCTGTGAAGTACCCATCATTGCGCATACATTTTCAAATTTTGTAATAAAGACATATGCATCTTCAGACTCGAGACCGTGATATTTGGGTAGAAGGTTGATGTATTGGGGTTTAATCTGAAAATTGTCCCCGTTGGCTGATGGAATGGAGAGACAGGTCGAAAGAGGACCTCATGTAGGATATCACCTCTCTTGGAGAGAGATGCGGGGTGGATTCTGCGCACCAACGGACGACGGAAGATTAGTGGTAAAGAAGTTCGATGGAGAATCTTCCATCGAAGTGGGTGTGGTGGTGGGTAAAGAAGAGGTAAATGCAGAAATACCGACTTTTGGGTCGATCGGGGAAACGCGGACAAGACGGGCACTAGAATCCCGTGTCCAGCCTATCTTTCACTAAAATGGTTTAGTACAAGTGGCGGCGTGAATATAATTAGGGGAAATGAATGAATGTGATTGGTGTTTGTCTTGAAAAATATATGGATTTTTGGAAAAAAATGATGCAAATCACAACAAATGCAACAAGCAAAACCCTAAGTCTAGTGGTCACCTAGGTCAAGGCTCTAGACCGCTCCTAACTGCCAAAAGACAAGTCACAGGATCAATCCTCCACTGCCTCTTTGTCTCTCCTGTGGCCAGGTAAGTGGGAGGTTCTCCACAATGTAAGTAGTGGGCCTAATTAAGTAACCACTTGCCTTAGACACACTTGCCTTAGACACCACAAAAGAAACGTAGATAAGCAATGAATCACCCACGGCCTTCTTCTGTCCTAAGTGAGCACGACGGTCCTTAGAGTCATGTCTAGATATTTTTTAGTTAATGAAGGTAATGCGGATGCAGGTTTGTGATTTTCGGGGCTTAGGAAGGGTAATGAAATCCCCACCTAATCTGGATTTGGCCGTGCCCCTTAAATTCCGTATTTAATAATGCAAACAACCAAGATCAAACACGCACAAATTTAGCTTTTTGCGGCGCTGCGAATTTTGCAAAGAAAACCTGCAGAAAATGGTTATTGGAGCAGACAGAGAAGGAGATAAGAAAGTAAGAAGATACATGAGCGAATTTGGTACAGTGATCTGTCTGAACAGCCGCGGAAACGCGGTGGGAGTCGTCTAATGCTGCGGAAACGTGGTGAAGTGAGTTGATCACTGCACAAATATTTCAACCACTGTTCCTGTTCACCTTATTAGCTCTCTGGAATTTTCAAAAAAAAATTCTCCAACTCCAATGATTTTAGATTTCCTCGCAAGAAATCACAACAACACGTTTAGTGTTTGTGCGAATTTAGATCTAAAAATATAGATGGAATAAATTTTTCAACTCAAATTTAAAAAACGAACGAATTAGCGCACTATCCCCGGCAACGGCGCCATTTGATTGAATGAATTCTCGGTGTGTATGCAGAAAATTGTATAGAAATCACAACCAAAAATATTTGACCGCAATCAATAACGGTGTCAATTTGTAGCGCGTTAGTAAGTGCGGATCGTCCACAGGGAATGTGTAATCGTTCGTATTTCGAATTAGATTAGTCGAAAATTTGAAGAAAAGAAAAGAAAAGACAACTCATGATTTATAAAATGAAGTTCAAGAATTAGAAAAATTTAGATCTAATAACAAGAAAACATTAAAATCAAGAATTGAGATGTGATGATTTCCAATCCAAATATCAAGAATCGAAGTGAGGCTCGTAGGAATCGATCGGATCTATAGATGTGATGAAATCTAGCGATTACGTATTCTTATCCATCGATGAATAGATACTAGATTGATGATGATCAACGAGAATTAGGGATTTCTATGAAACTAGGGTTTCATCTTCTATCCCTTGTTCCTTCGTCGATATCATTCACATTCTAGCCTCTAGTAAATTCAAGAATCGATTGTGGATCCCTAATTTCGAGCGAACATAATCAAGAAAGCATCGCATCGAAACTAGGTCGTCGATTCTTCAATTTGCTAGGGTTTACAAACTCGTAGGACTTAAGAATCGTTTCAAGATTTTTCACATCATCATCTATTGATCGTCTCGACTCTTTCACGAGCGGAGTTTTACTCAAACATCACAACAAGAACCACAATCAAGAATTGAGATCGAATCATGATGCAAGAATTTAAAGAAAGCAAGATAATGAAATTTAACCTTTATTTATCAACAATTTAGTTACAACTCTCAAGATCTACAAAAGGAAGGAACATGATCGTCGATTTCGGCTTCACTCGGCTCCTTGAGTCGCGGATCGGCTTGGATCACTTGCTCCGATGAAGTCCGGCGTTGCTTTTTAAAGGATCGAAGGCTTCATGCTTGATTTGGTACTCGAAGCTCTTGATTTTGGCTTTGGAATTTGAATTGGGGATTAGGGTTTTGAGGCACAAGTTGTGTCACTCAACTTGTGGGTGGAAGAGGTGATAGAATGAACAACCTTCAACAACCCTTGAAAGTGAAGCCTAGGGTCCCTTTTATAGCCTTAAGAATGATTAGCTTCCTTAAGAAGCTAGGATTAGGTTAGCATCTCTCATAAGCTTGGTAGTTAGGAGGAAGGTTTTAGAGTGAGTTAGTTAGGGTTAGCTTCCTTCATAAGCGCAGATTAAGATGCTGCTAGTGATGCGGTTATCGGTTATGGCTTTCAAGGTGACCAGGATGACAGAGATCCTGTCAGAGTTATGAGTTTATCCTTTTCTGAGTATTAGTATATTGGATAGTGTTCCAATAGAGATACTGAGGTAATCATGGTGCAGGATGCCGGTTATAACTCAACAGAGGATACATCCCAAGAAATTTGTTGGATAGAAGTTGTTCATTGATGAACTTGGTCCCATCAGGTATCCAGACAAATTCTTGAGGTGGGGTATCGCTCAGATTGGGACATTGTTCATCTCCACAAAGTTGAGAGAATAGAGAGATGAAGTTGAAATATTATAGCGGATCCACTCACCGAGGCTGTATCTCGAACACGGATGTTCCTCAAACGAGTTTTTAGAAACTGATCAGTAGGGAAGTTCGGTATTCGGTAAAAAAATAGTTGTGGGTACACGATACCGCAATAATTAGCCTTAAGTGCAAGTGGGATATTGTTGGATATAGTGCCCTTAAGGCAATTATTGTAATTTCAGGCACGCGATTATGATAATTTGGGGAAGACCTATACAGCTAGAACAATCATACTCGAAATGATAGTATGCTATCTAGTTTGTCTTTATCATTGATGTGTACACATTTTACTTGTTATTACGTGTCGCCGATACCTAATGATGAAGACCGTAGGATTCTTGCTTGACTACTAGCATTATGATGGCGATCATATACGGGAGAGCTGTGTGTTCTATAAGCACATCCTTAAATGTCCCTAGTCGTCGTAGTATCGAGACTGGGCATCAATAATCCAGAGTTGACTAGTGTATACGTTTCGAGACCCCGACGAGGGTCAGTGACCGGTCTCACAAGCCATTGGTGTTATGTCACCTAAGATAGTATACAGGTGCTCACTAGAAGTGAGTACACTATACGGACTCACCGAGAACTTCTAGATGGTATTATACCTATCGTCAGATGGAAGTTCTTAGGTTGCATGAGTACAGGTTAGTCATTTGACCTGAAGTTGTCATTTGTCTCGTGTGAGTTCCACTATTCTTTGATTACTACCCTACCACGGCTCAAAAGAGTCATGCAAACAGGTTTTAGTTGGATACAGTCCCAAGCAACATGGAGGAAGTGGTCGACTGTCAGGGATTCATCTCTCCTGGTATTAGGAGTCGATGTCGTGCTGTATTCAGTTAGTTATCACCAGAAATCTGTGGCCACGGTGGGCGAGATTTACTGATAGTTGATCAGTAGTATCTCAGTTGGTGATGAGCTTGACTCAGATACGACTTATCGGGTTAGTAAAGGTCTGACATTATCCACCCCTAGACCCGATATGCGATACTCTTTGACAAGAGACCGGACTGTACGGAGATTGTTACTTTCAGTCTCAGTAAGGTAAGGACGCACATGATTGTCGACCCCCCTTTCGACAAGTACCTGGGTAGCCGTTACGTACAGCTAGTGCCGCTGACATGCTTGTTGTTAAACCCACTGCCAGTATATTGTCGAGTTTTTAGAGTCCCACATAGAGAGTTTTTCCGGTTCCGGCGACAGATGTAGGAGCTGTACATTGGTACGCGCAGGGTGTCCGATTAAATATATGTAAGCGATACACGGACTTTAATCATACGGTTGATAATACTAGATGGTTTATGATTAAGCCGGATTATTAAATCAGGTTTTGAATTAATAATTTATATATGTATTTTGATACATATATTTTAGTATTATTGTTCACTATTCATTTTTTCTCTATGGTATATATATCAGGTGAAGTATTTTGTTACATATACCCGGTGAAGTATTTTGATACAAAAATCAGGTGAAGTATTTTAATAATTTATATATGTATTTTGATACATATACCAGGTGAAGTATTCCGTATTTATACGGATACGCGTATATGTAGCGATACATATACAAGGTGAAGTACTCCGTATTTATACGGAAATGCTTCTAAAAGAAAGACACATCATATTTAATTTTCTATTTAGAAAATTAAAAGGGAAATGAGGTGGCATGAGGTGTAAAGTGAAGCATGGTGTGGACATGTAGAGAGGCATGGCTTTGATTTTAAAATGATTATTTTCATCTGGTTGCACTATTAGTGCATGGTTGATTTTTTAGCCATTCTCTTTTCTACAAGTTTTCATGAGGATTTTCTTGATCTTCTACCACCTTGGTTCATGCTTCATCTTCATCATCTCCTTCTTCTTCTTGCTCTCATTTTTAATCAAGATTCTTGAGAGAAAATTTAGTGAAGTATTCCTACATCACCGGCCATCCAATCCTAGCGATTTTGGATCATCGGTTAGAGCCTCCTCCACGTTCCCTTGGGTGGATCATCCTCGGCAAAGGGTGGTCGATGCTCAAGCGCGATCCCGGTGGCTATGAACTTGGAGCGGTCTTCCACAATTGGGCGGACACGTGAAAAATGTTGTATTTCTTCAACCCTTGCATATTTTAGATTTCTAGTTTAGGGTGTTCGGATCGAATTCTTGGGTCCGGGACTCCGGTGCTCGCAAAAAGTTTTTGTTTTTGCTTCCGTATTTCCCGCGGCCTCTGCAGCGCCGGCGCCGGATGTCGAGACCCGGTTCTTATTCACGGAACAAAATACCACACGGAACAAAGTGCCATGCCAAGGGGGCGGGGGCCACCTCTTGAATCCGTGGGGGCCACCTCTTGAGTCCGTGGGACCCACCGTAAAACAATGAGGAATTTTCGGAACACATTCCGAAAGAGGACCGGACTGCATTATAAATGTAATGATACCGCCCTCAATTATAGAGGTGCCTTTTAAGTGAATCGGAACTACATGAGCTTGAGAACTCCGTAGTTAAGCATGCTCGGGCCAGGGAAGTCTTAGGATGGGTGACCTCCTAGGAAGTGGCCCCTGGTCGGGTCCGGTTCGCTCTAAAGGGAAAAACCGTGCGGTTTCGGCCAAAGCGGACAATACCATCTGTACTAAGGTATTGGGCGTTACATTTATGGTGGCCCATGTAGGTCCCTCAGTAGCAGGTCTGTGGTTCGAGGGCGAACCATTGTTCAATGGTGGGGAGAATGGCGGGACCTGGTTCTTTTTCACGGAACAAAGTGCCACACGGAACAAAGTGCCACGCCAATTGTCATGCCAAGGGGGCAGGGGCCACCTCTTGAATCCTTGGGGGCCACCTCTTGAGTGTGTGGGACCCACCGTAGAACAAATGGGGAATTATCGGAACACATTCCGAAAGAGGACCGAACTGCATTATAAATGTAATGATACCGCCCTCAATTATAGAGGCGCCTTTTAAGTGAACCGGAGCTACATGAGCTTAAGAACACCGTAGTTATGCGTGCTCGGGCCAGTGAAGCCTTGGGATGGGTGACCTCCTGGGAAGTGGCCCTTAGTCGGGTCCGGTTCGCTCTAAAGGGAAAAACAGTGCGGTTTCGGCCAAAGCGGACAATACCATCTGTACTGGGGCATGGGGCGTTACACCGGATCCCAACACTGTAGTTGTCACAAGATGTTTCTCCAAATAGGATCTTGATAAAATATCAGAGATTCTAGCGACTAGATCTACGCTTTTAGATCTAGGTTTGGGAAGTTTCCCAATTCATGTACTTTGATGCTATTCTAAAGTGTTTTAGAATGGACGATTCCTGGCGTGGTGGTGCACCCGCAGGTGATGTGTTGGGTTACGGGGGCGCCCCGGCAGTCAAACCGACGCCGAATGCGGAACAAAAACTTTTTACGGAACCGGCGCCACCGCGACCAAAAACCCGGATCGTTCCATTAACCGTAAACTAGCAAAATGTAAAAGAGTTTGGAAAGATTATACCTATCGATCTGTGTCCTTCGGTCTTTAATCTCCACACTAAACTCCCGCTGCTGCAACGACGAAGTCCGCTCTCCGATCACGCCCGTCGAAATGACACTACATCATCGAATCTTTATACGGGCTCCCGCCTCGAATAGAGGTAACTCGGACATGAAGTTTACTAGCCGACATGTCCAAGATTGATGTAGATAGAGTGTAGAATAATTTGTCTTATGTTACCCAAGCGATTGGGTGGAGGAAAATTGGAGTTGCCAAGGAGATGAATATGTGAGCATATGGATAATCCAATGGAAAAATTCCTCACTCAACCAAAAATGAGCTCGGCCACTAATGGTAGGGGGAGCTGAAATTGTAGTGCTCTCTAGGGATTTTGGAGCTCAGTTGAAAACAAAAAGGAAGTGGGTAAGGTCACAAATCAATTACACCACATGAGAAAAATAATACCAAGGCCATATCAATCACCACAGTAAGCCCCTTGCAGAAAACCCCTTGGGGAAAAAAAACTGCAGCCTCCTAATTAAATGGACATGCCTCCTCCTAATTAAATTGCCATGCCTCATAAATGAGACAAGCCCATGCAGCCCCCCCATGCTGAAAATGGGCAGCCCACCCTCTCACCAAAAAATAAGTGCAAGGAAAAAACCAAAAAGGTCAAAGGTCAAAAGGTCAAAGGTCACAATGATTAAACAAGGTGTTTAAGATGGCAAAAGAAACTGGCAACTCCCAAAATAATCCCGTAACGAATTACGAGATTACACCTCAACTGTAAATACATACCCGTATTTGTATTCCGACCAAATACAAATGAAATGAGACAAAAATATACCTACAATATAATACTAGGATCCGGCTTAAACCAAAGCCCACTAGTATTATCCGTCCGATCATGATCCGTGTACAAGTGCACGGATATGATCGAACACCGCCATATATCCATACGGCCTCTACAACGTTTCGCCCGAACTTAGGAAACTGTCTATGGGGGACTCTAATGACTCATCAATACACTGGCACTGGGTATAACCACTAGTACGTCAGAGGTACTAACTGTACGTAACGGTTGCCTATGTATTGATCGGAAGAGAAGCTGACGAGCGAACTCATCCAGAAACCCTACTGAGCCTGACAGTGACAATATCCGTACAGTCCGGTCCATTCGTTTATGAGTATCACATATAGGGCCTAAGGGGCTGGTAAACGTCAGATCCCCAATAGCGGTATAAGTCATGTCGGAGAGAAGCCCAGAACACCCTGAGATACTACTGGAATACCTACCAGTAAATCTCGATTACCCTGGCCAGGGATTTTGTGTAATGGCTCTCCTAAACACAGCGCGATCTCACCCCCAATACAGGAAGAGACGAATCCCTGACGATCCGCTCACTGCCTCCATGTGGCTCGGGACGATACCCAACTAAAACCTGTTTGCATGACTCCTTTGAGCCATGGTAGGGTAGTAATCAAAACACAGTGGGAACTCACACGAGACAAATGACGATCTCAGGTCGACAGACTAACCTGTATACATGTCACCTGGGAACTGCTATCTGACGATATGTATAATACTAACTAGCATGTTCCCGGCGAGTCCTATCCGGTGTACTCATAACCCAATGAGCACCTGTATACATCTTAGGTGAACAAACTTACACCAATGGCCTGTGAGACCGGCCACCGCCCCTCGTCGGGGTCTCGACTATATACACTAGTCTACTCTGGAGTATCGATGCCCTGTCTCGAAACTCCCACGGCTAGGGACACTTTAAGGATGTGCTTATAGACCCCAGCTCCCACGTATATGATCACCATCATACTGCTGGCAGTCAGGCAAGAATCCTATGGGCTCTATCAACATGCAATAGTGAACTAAAGCATGTACACGATGATAAAGACAAACCAGATAGCATACTATCATCTCGAGCAAGACTGTCATATCGGTATAGGTCCTCCCTCAATCATTGCAATCACGTACCTGCGATCCAATAATTGACTTTGAGGGCACTATATTCAACATGATGGAGTCACCCACTCTAAAGAGATATCTTCTAGACTGATGAGGAGAGAGATTTCCATGAATGATATATCACTTGCTTGGGAAATTGAGTCAATCATGAAATGTCAAGTACCACGCCAGATATTGCTTTAGCACTAGCTGCAATAAGCAGATATTAATTCAATCCAGGAGAAACATTGGGAAGCAGTTATGAACATAAGAGAATGTTCTTGATATATGGTAACGATAGTCTCATTCAGAAGGCGGTTATCATTTCAGGCTTCCAAGGTGACCTGGATGACAGAGTGACTGTCAAAGTTAAAGTTTACACTCTTTTGAGAGACAGTATATTGGATAAGGGACCCAAACGGATACTAAGGAAAGCATGGTGCATGATACTGATTAAATTCAGTGGAAGATACCGTCTAAAGATGTTTTGATAGATTTGGAGTTCATTTATGAACTTGGTCCGATCGTATATCTAGACAAATTCTAAAACATGTATCGCTCATTTCGGGAGATAGTCTTTCTCCGCGAAGTTGAGATATAGAGAGTTAAAGATAAAAACATCGTGTAACACCCTAGTTCATTTATACCATATTTTATTAGAATTTTTCCTAATCTTGCGACAGTTTTCCTATTTATTATTGTTTTGGGCCGCGAATGATTCGAATACTAGTAGTCGTTATCCGAGCTGACCCGCAAGTTTAGAACCCAATATGGTGCAAAATTGTATCTGAGATTTATCAGTAAAGTGTATCTAGTATAATACCTACATTATATTTTTAGATCTTTATATATCATATATCTAGATCATCATATATTTTTTAATAGTCACAAGTTAAAAATAAGTTATATTTGGTTAACTGTTATCATATGGTTGTCATCCCATATCTTATTTTTCTTTTATCTTTTATGTTTAAATCTCAAGATATCTAATATCAAATATTTACTAAATCCAGATATTGTCACGACCCGAAATTGGCATGTGACGGCTCTAATACTACGCAACGTTTACAGGCGTAACACAGTAAAAGAAAGCCAAAAGCCAGAAATCTAAACCATTAAAAGACAAGAAAAGATAAGAAACATTGTTTAAAAGTCTTTGAAATCACAACCCACATTCTTTAAAAGTCCAACTTTCTTTCTTTAAAATTTTGGCTGCACCTCTTTTGTAAAAAGTAGCCCCAAAAATAGGTACAGCATAAATAAAAGTAAAGCATCGCCAAACGGAAGCAAATACACGCCCAAAGGTAGAAAACAACCACCACAACAAATATACGACGGCGAAGCGAAGAAATAAAAGACGATAGAAAGGAAACTGTATAAAAGACAACAAGTTAATATAAATATCATACAGTTCCTAATTTTCTCCAATTCTAAAATAGCATCAAGTAAAGGTAAACATGTAGCTATAACCGGATGTATGTGTAAACATAAAGGTATAGCAATGTATATATATCTACCTATAAGTAAATGATGTAATATACCCCCTGGGTATAAGTGAAATATGTGTGCAAGGTATACCTCTAGCTATGTCATAAAGTGTGTATGTACCTATCACTAAGAGTACAATACCCTATAGGTATACAGGTATCTAGCATGTAAGTATATGAAGGCATATGTTTAAGCATGTGGATATACAGGTATGCTATATGTCATATGCGATAAGAAATATGAATCAAAGTCCCAATGTCCCTAACCAAGAAATATCATATCTATAAGTGGGTTGTACATGACATGGCAATTATTGACGGTGTGTGTGGCATACAATCAGTGCTTGTGCAACATGAATCGTCAATAATAGTGCAGTGTCCTAAGGATACTAGTCCAAGTACAACTCTAACTAAGTAGTAGGGTGAATGCGCAATTCTAAATATGACATAGAATATGCGACAGAAATAACATCTCTAGCCCGGACGCATAACGCCATGCGGGCGATTCCCCTGTAGATGTTAAATCTACTCACCAACGCTCCAAACTAGGTGAAGTCTACCACCTATTTTCCCCTTGTAGCAGTGTCCAAAGTCCCCGCCTGCGAACCTGCAACATTAAAACAATAACACAAATATATATTAATAATAGATAAAAAACGCGTACAAACTACATTAGACCGACGCAACAACACAAAACATACTCTCAAGTGTTCGTATTGTGGCTAACGTGCGTAGCGACACGAAGAAACTAACCCAAGAGCAAAACCACACAAAGTGCATGATCCGTGTCGTATAACGTATCGCGCGGACACAAAACACTAGAAACTACCTAGGTGATCCCAGATTTTGCATACAGAGAAAACTCAACAGTCAAACAATACCAAATACACCCAAACTACAGCATAGACCTACCCTCAAAAACCACACCCCAACTCTTTCCCCGAGCCGAGGTCGCCGGAATCCTCTTCATACGTCGCCGGCCCTGGCCGGTGGGGTGGGTCTCGTGTCTCAGGTGGGGTCAGGTTCACTGGTACAACACAACCACATTGTTTGGTTTTTTAGTAAACTTTCCGGGTCACAGCAGATTACATATATCACAAATCGACACAAAAATATGATATTCCGCACAAAACTAAACTTTACACTATCTAAACTATAACTAACTAGCTACATAACACAAAAACTTCATAAACAACACAAAGAGAACATTACCTACACAAAAGAACTCAAAGATCCTAGCTTTGCATGCTCCTAGGCATCCAAGAGGCAAAAAGTTAAGAAAGATGTGATTTTGATGAGATTTGTGATGTTTAGTGATGGATTTGAGATGAAAATGAGAGAGTGTTCAGGTTGAGGAATGTGGAGGTGAAGAAATAATGCTAAAAAGATAAAGAAATGAGAGAGAGAGAGAATGATAAAAAGAGAGGAGGTGAGGCTAAGAGGTAAGAACACCAAAGCATTAACTCCTCAAAAATGCCTTCACAAACACCTCATCACTCATCCAACAAATATCTTCTCACTCACAAAAGATCTAGGGTTTAGGTTAAGGATTGGATTAAACAAGGATTAGGTTAAGTGTCAAGCTTGCTAAGAACAAAATTAGCACAAACAATTCCTCATATTTACGTGCACACGTTCGTTCATGCTTATAACAAATAATAATTATTTATTAATTAAATGTTATAAAATGTGAGGAACCCGAATTGGTAAACTTTTTACAGTAAACCCGCATTAACGTCTAAACGAACACTAACCGAAATCTAAGGCGTTACAATTTCCCCCTTATAAAAATTCGTCCCCGAATTTAAAATTCTTACTAAGCGTACCTTCAAAGAGAAGATTACAAATTCTCAAATCTCGTTCGCAGCCTCTCAAGTGATTACCTCACTATACGGCTACGTCCAAGAAAACCCTTCACAGATGGCAAGACCCTTGACCGAAGTTTCTCCACCTGCCGAGCCATTTATGTTGGAGAGAGTGCCCTCAGAGTCAATTATTGGATCACAGGCACGTGATTGCAATGATTGAGGGAGGACCTATCCCGATAGGACAGTCTTACTCGAGATGATAGTATACTATCTGGTTTATCTTTATCATCGTGTACTGCTTTAGGTGACCTGACATGTCGCTATTACACGTTGATAGAGCCCCTAGGATTCTTGCTTGACTACCAGCAGTATGATGGCGATCATATACGTGGGAGCTGGTAGTCCATAAGCACATCCTTAAAAGGTCCCTAGTCGTGGGAGTTTCGAGACAGGGCATCGATTCTCCAGAGTAGACTAGTGTATACAGTCGAGACCCCGACGAGGGGCGGTGGCCGGTCTCATAAGCCACTGGTGTCAGTTGGTTCACCTAAGATGTATACAGGTGCTCATTGGGTTATGAGTACACCGGACAGGACTCGCCGGGAACATGCTAGTTGGTCTTATACCTGACGTCAGATAGCAGTTCCCTGGTGACATGTGTACAGGTTAGTTCATCGACCTGAGATCGTCATTTGTCTCGTGTGAGTTCCCACTGTACTTTGATTACTACCCTACCACGGCTCAAAGGAGTCGTGCAAACAGGTTTTAGTTGGGTGCAGTCCCGAGCCACATGGAGGCAGTGAGCGGATCTGCAGGGGTTCGTCTCTCCCGGTATTGGGGGTGAGGTCGCGCTGTGTCTAGGAGAGCCATTACACAAAGCCCTCGGCCGAGGCAGGAGATTTACTGGTAGGTATTCCAGTAGTATCTCAGGGTGTTCTGGGCTACACTCCGACACGACTTGTACCGCTTTTGGGGGTCTGACTTTTACCAACCCCCTAGGCCCGACATGCGATGCTCATAGACGAACGGACCGGACTGTACGGATATTGTCACTGACAGGCTCAGTAGGGTGTCAGGATAAGTTCGCTCATCGACATCCCTTTTGGTCAATAGCTGGTGGCCCGTCACGTATTGGCTAATACCTCTGACGTGCTAGTGGTTAAATCCACAGCCATAGTATTGACGAGTCTTTAGAGTCCACCACGCTTACAGTTACTCAAGCTTTCGGGCGAAACGCTGTAGAGGCCGTATGGAGATATGGCAGGGTCCGATCAGATACGTGCGGTATTGCACGGATCAGGATCGGACGGTTTGTACTAGTAGCCGTATGAATATATGGCAGGGTTCGATCAGACACGTGCGGTATTGCACGGATCAGGATCGGACGGATATTACTAGCCGGCTTTGGTTTAAGCCGGATCCTAGTTTAGTACAGTGTAGATTTTGTCTCATTGCATTTGTATCCGGACGGAATACAGATGCGGGTGTGTATGCACAGTATATAGGGGTTTTCCTGTAATTTATTACGGGACCAGTTTTCTGGAGTTGCCAGTTTGCATTCCGTTCCGGTCGGTTTTCCTTTGTTCTTTCCCGGCCGGACTTTTCCGATGGAGGGGGTTATTTGCAAGTTTGCAAATAACACTTTGTGGAGGGTTTTCTTGCAATTGTATTAATTATGAAAGCAACTTTTGATACCATTCTTTTCTATCATCATCACTTGCTTTTTGGTGAAATGAGGTGATTAGAGGTTGATGTGAATTGTTATGATGTTTTTTGGATATGGTCACCATTATTCTTCTCCTACCATCACCTCCCTTCTTGTTATGGTTTCATATTCATTCTTTCACCATTCTCACATGAGAGGATATGCTTCACTTGAGAGAAAAAGAATGAGAGAGTTGATTTTGGTTATGTGAGGAATTCTTCATCTCATCTTCTTCTTGCTAGAAAATTGAAAGCACCAATTTTCTTTACCTCTTCCTCCATCCATCAATGGCGACTACATAAACTCCAAGAGACAAAGTATTTACACTAAATTCTTCAGCAAACCTTGGGCATGTCGACTTGCCGGCTTCATGCTCGAGTTGCCTCGGTATTGAGGCGGGAGCCCGTAAAAGACGCAGGCGATGTAGTGCCCCCTTCGGCGAGGAGGCGACGATATGGAGACAGGACTTTCCGCAGGAGATCGGGACGATGAAGAGAAGACCGGAGGACTCGGATCACTTGGTATACTTCTCTTCCCATCTCTTGTTAGCTAGTATAGGTTAATGGTTAACGATCCGGGTTTCATTGTCCGCGGTAGCGCCAGTTTCCAAGTAAGGAAAATTTTTGATTCCGCATTTTGGCCTCGGTAAGACGGTCGGGGCGCTGCCGTGGCGCAACATGGTATCAGAGCCACGCCATTAACCTAGTCTAGCTTGCTCCAGTATGTTTAAAGACCCGATCGAACCAAAATCCCAAAAACCGTATTTTCCTTCACATCAGTTTCTGTCGAATTTTTTTGGTGTCAAAATTTTTTTCAGGTGATTGCAGAATGATGTACAGAGAATCCTAAGAACACTGGAAAAATTCGATGACCCAATTCTTCCGTACGACTGCGGAACCGCGGCCTTAACCCCTCTTTGGCCGCGGTTCCGCCGCAGGAAGTTGGGATCACTTCGCCATATTTTTGCAGTGGGCTTGTGGGCTGAAAATAAGGGTTTTGGTATATTTTGTTTGGGCCCAGATTTTCTGCAAGTGCTACAGTAATGCTTTGGGGCCCACTTGGTATATTTTGTTCGATCGGATATTTTAAACTTGCTAGTTCACAGTATTTACATTATATCTGCGACCGTGAATATCACTTGATCGGTAAATCCTGTCTAACTGCTATAGCCCGGTTAGACGGATTTGCGAACGTGATTTTCACGTTGATGTTCTGTGTTTATGCTGTGATGTTGCGGATCGGTCGTGGGGGATAGCCTGGATGCAATGCTAGTACAGTTTTGTTTTATATGTACATTTGATATTGCGGGACGAGCATCCGACATGTGGACTGCCGTCACTGCATGTTTGTATTATTCTTTTGGGGCACGACCTGGTTGCGGTCGATGTACCCGGTGTATGTATATTTTACTTTCTGTACTAGGATTACCCCGCGGAGGGGTGCATGGATAGCCGGGTTCTAGAGGGCAACAGGCCCGCATCTCATGGCATTGAGACGGAGGGGGCTTCACTCTAGGATTGGCGGGCTATTCGCCGCACTCGTAGGGGGTACAGGTTGACCCAGGAGGGGTGCCCAAGTTACCGGATTCCGTGAAGTGCTGGGTGGTCCATTCACGGTGCTGAAGGGGGCTGCCTCGCTTCAGGTTTTGGCGGGTGACTTGCCGCGCCCGTAGGGGTCTAGGTTTTCATTGCACAGGCTATCCACACGACCAGGGGAACGTCGGGTTTCAGCTGCGGCTCTGTGAAACCCGGGGCTTCCAGATATCTGTATTGTTATGTGATGCTGTACATTTCTGTGATGTTGCATTTTATCATGCCTTGAGCGAATATAATATATTGGTATATATATTAGTAGATGTTGTATATGTTTTGCATCCGTGCTAGTCCAGTCCCCGCTCTGTCGTTAGTTAAGTAACCTAACGGGTGATGACGGGACCCAGTGGCGAATGCGGATGGCATATACGTACATCAGTATATTTTCGTTCTTTGTGGTGTGATCAATTGATGGGACTGCGTTGATTCAGATCAATGCAAGATAAACAAACCTATTCTGATATTGTTGGAACACTTTTCAAAAAAGCTGTTATTGCAAGGATGTTCACTTTTGTTTTGCATCGTGGTATTCAGTTGGAATATCCTGCACCTCATTCTACGGGGAAAGAGCCGAGATCCCTTCACCGGGAGTGACCTCTTTAGCGAAGGCTTTCGTCACTATATTTTTATAAAAACTATGCAGTTCCTTCAACGATATAAAGTTCATTACGTTAAAGGTTTTTCGCCAAAAACCAGCCGTAGCCCTCCGTCATTTCCTACAGATATTATTTGGTATTCGTGCTGCGTTTGTTGACCTAGTTGAGACGTAGTGTTCGGTAGCTAAGTGGTACTTGTTTGTTGCATAAGTGGGATTGGTTAAGACAGTCGTGCGGCCTTGTTGACCTAGTCAAGGGCACGTACGGGTGGGTTTAATGCAATCCAGAATAATGACGGGTTGAACTTGACTGGCGGTTTATGGTTTGTTGACCTAGTCAAGGTCATAAACCGCTTTAGGTAAAAATCACATCGGGAGTTTCAAAAGAACTGAAACTTGACAGGCATGCGCATACCTTCTGGAGTGTGGTGACATGAGTGGATTCCGTCACGTTATCATGCGATGATAGTTGGATCCCGATTCCCACTGATGAGTTGGTTTACTCCTCGGGTGATCCCGACAAATTCTTCTTTCAGGTTTGGAGGAGAATTTGAGGTGACAGTGGGAGGTTTCCAGATTAGACAAAGTGATAACCATTCTGATCTAGGTTAGAGTGCACGCTGAGTGTTTCTTTTCTCTCTCTCTTTGGCAGCGACCATTGACCCGACCCATGACTTTGACTCAGTGACCAAGTTGACCGAACCTTCTTAACACTTGCTTTTGGATTGTCAGAGTTGCAAACCTCATTGCCACTCCTACTTTTACCCTTTTCTCCAGGACACCCCGTATTACTACGAACGTCCACTTCCCTTGGACAAAACCATCGTATGGTTATATACGAACTCGAAGGACTTCGAGGATGGTTTCCGGTTCTGGAGAAAACGAATAGGATTATTCAGTTGTCTTTTCTTTTCACCTTCTCTCATTGCGAGTACTCCTTGGTTTAGGAGATAGTACACCTATTACGCAAATTGGATAGTCTTCTTCCAAACCATAGGCAGGTGCCGAACGGTGGGGAATGAAGAAAACCAATTAGCATAACGATGGTGTACAAAAGGTATTAAGATTAAGACAAAGCAAGGGATTAGTAAGAGGGCAAAGTAAATTGCGACTGATATTCACGACCAAACCAAGTATTTCTTCGCCAATCCTAAATCACCTGTGTATTTCTCCAGGACACTCCGTATCACTATGAAGATCCACAGTTTATTGGATACTCCATCGTATGGTTATATACGAACTCGAAAGGACCTTGTTCCAGTTCAGGGATGGATTCTGGTTCAGGAGAAATAGGAATAAGGTTTATTCGGTTTTCTTTTATCTTCACCTTCTCTCGCATTGCGAGTGCTCCTAGGACTAGGACAGTACACCCATTATGCTTATTGGATAGTCTTCTTCCAAACCATAGGCTGGTGCCGAACGGTAGGGAAGGAAGAAAACCATTTGGCCTAAGGGGTGTGCAGAAGGTAATGACTAAAGACATATAAAGGGATTTGGAGAGGTGGAAAAGAATTATACGGTTATAGTTGTGAATCTGGATAATGGTAGAGGCATTACTAGGAATACCAGGATACCCCATCGAAACATTTCAATGTTTCAGTTCAGCTGTGTACTGTTAAAAGAAAACTGATTTCCCGATTGGACACTTGCTCCGGGGTATGTATTTACCAGGTTTGATTCTCACATCTGTATGGTTTTACAGATGATGAGTGGGAGTAAGTTATTGGGAATAGGGTAATCATCCTCATTATATCGGGATTCGTTGTAATCGGTGATATTTGAGGAGATCATCTGGGCTGTTTGCCGGTCGACAAATATTTGGTTTTGAATATCCGCTGTTGTGCACCAATTTCAAATTGATATATTTTTACGTCTATTTTCATAGAGTGAGATATACCTTTTGATATTATGTCGATGACATTTACCTATATCAGTGGATGGTTAGGTAAGGAGCATTAAACAGCGGTGTAATTCTTCTTAACCATAAGTACAGTTTTCAACCTACGACACACAGTGAAAGAGTTGTTAGACTCAGCGGACTTATACAGAGTATTGTATGTTGTCCTGTGTCCATTAGGACAGAGGGGTTGGTCCTCATACTATATTCTGTTTACTTTTAACTTCTCTAGTTCTTAGACATGTGTTTCGTAGAAACACACGGTCTAAGTTTTGAGAAGTTATAGGTATTTGAATAAAGTAGAGAGCCAAGTATTACAAGTATCGGGATTCTTCAAGGTGATCGAAGATGTAGATACTTTTATATGGTATTCAGTTGATAGTAATGATAAAGAGAAATTGCTTCTCTTTCAGGTTACTCATAATTGGAAGCATTCCTAAGTTGAGTAACGCTGATCGGCCTCCTTCCATTTAGTTGACATGCACTGGAGACAGCTGCATGATTTGAATCTGGTTCAATTAAATCAGTGCCTCTGTTTCTATATTGGATATAGAACAGTTCATATCTTGACATTGTTAAGGTACGGGGGAGTTGTCCGGCTTATGCTTAAAACCAGACACTGGACAACTCAAGGCACGTTTCTGTAATGGCTGTTTGTGGGTTGACCCAGGCTATGACGAGGGTTGACTTTCTACCATCTGGAAGATCAATAGTAATATTGTTCTAGACTCGCCACAGTTTTAATAAAAATGGATTTTTCAGAAAACAGTAGTGGGAGTATGGTAGAACTGGAAGTGATTCCAGAACCGCAAACGATTACTGAAGATTTGATAAGGAACCTAAAGATTCAATCTGGTTTGAGATTCCATTGGCCACTCCGCAGATACGGTGGGTAACTTCAGGCACCCGAGAGGTACTCCGGTAGTCTCAAGGACGGTGACAGGGAAGTTCTTGTTTACCCACACTTGCCATTGTTGTTGTTCCAGGCTGCGAGACCCGGCAGGAGGATGAGTATAGCGTCGTTCTGAACTAGCTTCAGAAGTGTACGTGTATATGACTCTGCCAGAGGGTTGTCGTAGTCAGTGGGAGCAGCGGAAGCATTGGTGGACAGGTAGCTTATGTCTACTTATAGACTAAAGCAGATGTAGCGGAGATAGATCATCTATTTCTGACGTGACAGTCATAGGTTTGACTTCATCAGAATAGGGGATGGATCTGTTGAGAAGGTAGTAGGGTGTGATGTCCTGGTTTTGGATGACATACACAGAGTAGGAAAAGAAACTCCTATACTACGATCAGTTATACTTTGGTCGTCACACAGTGGTTTCTCCAAAAAGGACTTGGACATTATATCAGACATACTGGTTACTAGATCTATGGTTTTAGATCTAGATTTGGGTGGTTTCCCAATCAGGGTACTTTGACAACATTCTAAGAGTATTTAGAATGGACGACTCCTGGCACGGTAGTGTACCTGCAGGTGATGGAGTCACCCTCTCTAAAGGTGTCTTATAGACTAAAGTAGAGAGGGATGTGCATGATTGGCAGATCACTTGCTCAGGCAATTGAGTCAATCATGAGATGTCAAGTACCACACCAGATGTTGTTCTTGCAGTAGGTACAATAAGTTGATATTAATCCAATCCTGGAGAAACAGTCGGAAGCAGTTTTAGAACATAAGTTGATGTTCTAGGGATGTGATAACGACAGCCTCTTTTAAGAGACGGTTATCATTCCAGGCTTCCAAGGTGACATGGACGGCACAGTGGCTGTCAGAGTTATAGTTTCTCCTTCTGACGAGGGGCAGTATTTTGGACAGGTGGTCCAAGGCGATACTGAGGGAGGCATGGCGCTGGATACTGATTAAGTTCAGTTATCGATATAGTCTAAGAAGTTTGGATTTGGAGTTCATTTATGAGCTAGGTCCCATCAGATATCCAGACATACTCTAAGACAGGTATTGCTCATTTCGGGAGATGGCTTTCTCTGCGAACTTGAGATATAGAGAGACATAGAAAGAAACTTCACTGCGGATCCACTCACTGAGGCTATTCCTCGAACGCAATAGTTTCGCAAACGGGTTTTGTGAGACTGACTAGTAGAGGAGTTGGGTGTTCGGTATCACACGGGTTGTGAGTATGCGACATCGCAATAATTAGCCTTGAGTGCAAGTGGGAGATTGTTGGAGATAGTGCCTTCAGAGTCAATTATTGGATCACAGGCACGTGATTGCAATGATTGAGGGAGGGCCTATCCCGGTAGGACAGTCTTACTCGAGATGATAGTATGCTATCTGGTTTATCTTTATCATCGTGTACTGCTTTAGGTGACCTGACATGTCGCTATTACACGTTGATAGAGCCCCTAGGATTCTTGCTTGACTACCAGCAGTATGATGGCGATCATATACGTGGGAGCTGGTAGTCCATAAGCACATCCTTAAAAGGTCCCTAGTCGTAGGTGTTTCGAGACAGGGCATCGATTCTCTAGAGTAGACTAGTGTATACAGTCGAGACCCCGACGAGGGGCGGTGGCCGGTCTCATAAGCCACTGGTGTCAGTTGGTTCACCTAAGATGTATACAGGTGCTCATTGGGTTATGAGTACACCGGACAGGACTCGCCGGGAACATGCTAGTTGGTCTTATACCTGACGTCAGATAGCAGTTCCCTGGTGACATGTGTACAGGTTAGTTCATTGACCTGAGATCGTCATTTTTCTCGTGTGAGTTCCCACTGTACTTTGATTACTACCCTACCACGGCTCAAAGGAGTCGTGCAAACAGGTTTTAGTTGGGTGCAGTCCCGAGCCACATGGAGGCAGTGAGCGGATCTGCAGGGGTTCGTCTCTCCCGGTATTGGGGGTGAGGTCGCGCTGTGTCTAGGAGAGCCATTACACAAAGCCCTCGGCCGAGGCAGGAGATTTACTGGTAGGTATTCCAGTAGTATCTCAGGGTGTTCTGGGCTACACTCCGACACGACTTGTACCGCTTTTGGGGGTCTGACTTTTACCAATCCCCTAGGCCCGACATGCGATGCTCATAGACGAACGGACCGGACTGTACGGATATTGTCACTGACAGGCTCAGTAGGGTGTCAGGATGAGTTCGCTCATCGACGTCCCTTTTGGTCAATAGCTGGTGGCCCGTCACGTATTGGCTAATACCTCTGACGTGCTTGTGGTTAAATCCACAGCCATAGTATTGACGAGTCTTTAAAGTCCACCACACTTACAGTTACTCAAGCTTTCGGGCGAAACACGGTAGAGGCCGTATGGAGATATGGCAGGGTCCGATCAGATACGTGCGGTATTGCACGGATCAGGATCGGACGGTTTGTACTAGTAGCCGTATGGATATATGGCAGGGTTCGATCAGACACGTGCGGTATTGCACGGATCAGGATCGGACGGATATTACTAGCCGGCTTTGGTTTAAGCCGGATCCTAGTTTAGTACAGCGTAGATTTTGTCTCATTGCATTTGTATCCGGACGGAATACAGATGCGGGTGTGTATGCACAGTATAGGGGTTTTCCTGTAATTTATTACGGGACCAGTTTTCTGGAGTTGCCAGTTTGCATTCCGTTCCGGCCGGTTTTCCTTTGTTCTTTCCCGGCCGGACTTTTCCGATGGAGGGGGTTATTTGCAAGTTTGCAAATAACACTTTGTGGAGGGTTTTCTTGCAATTGTATTAATTATGAAAGCATCTTTTGATACCATTCTTTTCTATCATCATCACTTGCTTTTTGGTGAAATGAGGTGATTAGAGGTTGATGTGAATTGTTATGATGTTTTTTGGATATGGTCACCATTATTCTTCTCCTACCATCACCTCCCTTCGTGTTATGGTTTCATATTCATTCCTTCACCATTCTCACAAGAGAGGATATGCTTCACTTGAGAGAAAAAGAATGAGAGAGTTGATTTTGGTTATGTGAGGAATTCTTCATCTTATCTTCTTCTTGCTAGAAAATTGAAAGCACCAATTTTCTTTACCTCTTCCTCCATCCATCAATGGCAACTACATAAACTCCAAGAGACAAAGTATCTACACTAATTTCTACAGCAAACCTTGGGCATGTCGACTTTCCGGCTTCATGCTCGAGTTGCCTTGGTATTGAGGCAGGAGCCCGTAAAAGACGCAGGCGATGTGGTGCCCCCTTCGGCGAGGAGGCGACGATATGGAGACAGGACTTTCCGCGGGAGATCGGGACGATGAAGAGAAGACCGGAGGACTCGGATCACTTGGTATACTTCTCTTCCCATCTCTTGTTAGCTAGTATAGGTTAATGGTTAACAATCCGGGTTTCATTGTCCGCGGTAGCGCCAGTTTCCAAGTAAGGAAAATTTTTGATTCCGCATTTTGGCCTCGGTAAGACGGCCGGGGCGCTGCCGTGGCGCAACAATTTACACAATTGGCTGCTGGTGAACGAAAGATCATGTCCAAGCTAAATGGTCTGGTGCTGAATCATGTGAGAAAGGTCATGAAGGTAATTGAAAAGTATCGACACAAGAAATACGCGGTGAATACTCAATAATCTGGACGGAAGTGCCAAATTAAAGGCAATGAAACTAACTCGCTTTAAGGATTCTCAAAAGGGCCTACAATTCTGGGGTAAGCTTCCCAAACCTCAACATGTCATTCATTGGAAAGGTCCGTAGGAATACAAGATCTCCCACTGCGAACTAAAGTCTGCGACCATCACGGTCGGCATAAGATCTCTGTCTGCACTAGGCTGCCATCATCCTGACCTGAACCAGTTGGATCATCTCCGAAGTCTCAAGACTAGCTGGGGTCTAAAAATCCTACCACGCAGAGTCAGAAAAACAGACTGGTGATCGACACGACCTAACAACTAAACCTAAAGGTTACCAATTGGAGTGCCTCCTGATAACAGCTATCGAAGGAGAACCCTAACAATGGCGAGTGACGATCCCCAACTGCCGACAACAACTAAAACGTACGCACAAGCATATCCTCCATAGTCGGTATATCCCGCTCTCACAAAACCATCATCCTGCGGATGGAAAGATGGAGCTAAAGCTCCACCAGTACCCAAGGCTTTCTGAAACTCCTGCCAAAGACGGCCAGCAAACAGGGTGCCTTTATTGGATACGACCCACGAAGGAACTCCGTGCAACGCACAAACTTAACAAAGAACAACTGAGCAAAACAGGACAAAAAACATCCGAATGGAGTCACACCCTGACTAAACCTGGGTAGACGCCACAATGAATATTCGTGAAGATCTGCTCCCATTCCCACTCCGGAACGTTTAAAGGTTGTAACTCTCCAGCCGGTCTCAGATTCTCAACCAAAACACACAACAAGACAAACACCTTGAAATGAAACCCGAAACTTCTCTTTACATCCCTGCCCACCCGTAACTATCTCACAAGTCAAGTCAAATGTTGGTGGAACTTGAATGAAAACAGAGAGTTGACTGATGTGCATGCTCTAGGATTTCACGTCTTTACCCAAAAGTATCAGGTACACAAACGCGTCCCTAAACTTAGCACACCCATGTCACAATCAAGGACTCCGAATCATTACCCAGCCAAGTATGCTCAAGAATCTCTGACGAACGAGCACCGGCGGGCAGTGCCTCACGAAAGCGATTAAAGAAAAATGGTCGGACGCGGACATGAATAAGTTGTCCCCTCAGTAGAGGCGAACTTAAGTTGTACTCAACGATCAAACAAGAACTGTAAATCTGGAGAAGACTGTCCCAACAACCAAAATCCGTTGCAGGAAGATGTATATTAAGCTCTGGTGGTCCGTGAAAATCTGAAACGACTCTCGAACAAGTAGTGTCTCCAAATCTCCAACGCACGACCACCGCGGCCATCTCCAGATCATGAGTGGGATATCCTGCTAGTACTTCCTCCAAGTGTAGGGAAGCAAAAGCGATTACTCTACAATGCCGCATCAGCGCAAAATCGAGCCCCACTCGCGAAACATCACAGTTAAACAACAAAGTCGCCCGAACCAGAAAGCAAAGAAAGAACTGATGCAGTTGTTAACCGAGTCTTCAACTGCCGAGACTCCGCACACATGCCTCAGTCTAAAGAAAAGAAACCTCCTTTCCGGTCATTCCAGTCAACAGTGCCGCACTACACTAGCAATCCTGCACGAAACGGCGGTAAAAACCTGCTAAGCCCAAAAATCTGCGGACCTCCGTCCTGCAAACAAGTCTGGGCCTAAGCTGTACGGCCTCGATCTTCCTCGGAACTTTACGAAAACCGTCTCCCGTAACTACAAGACATAGGATTCAACACAAACCAGCCTGAAGAAACACTCCGAGAATCAAGCAAACCACTGGGGCTCTCCTAGTATCTGCAAAACAAATCCTCAAGTGCTGCTCATATTCCTCAAAACACATTGAAATAGACCAGAATGTCGTCAATAATACAACAATAACTGGTCGAGGAATGGCCTGAAGAAATCTGGTTCATCATATCTACAAATGCTGCTAGGGAATTGGTGAGTCCAATGACACCACCAAAACGCATAAAGCCCGTAGCACGCACAAGGCAGTCTTCGAAATGTCATCACTCCGAACCCGCAACAATGATGACCTGATCCCGAACAAACATAGAACATGTCTCACACTCTAGTGCTGATCGAAGAAATCGTCAATGCGAGGTAAATGATACCTATTCGCACGGTAAGCCGGTTCAATTGACGATCCATCAATACACAACCTCAATCTGTTGTCTTTCTCCTTAACGAACAGAAATAGGAGCTCCCAAATGCGAAACACTCAGACGCACAAGCCCCCCAACAAACAACTCTGCAGCTGATCCTTAAGCTCCTTAAGCTCCGCCGGCTCATCTGGAATGTCGGAAAACTCTCGCACGAAGGAAAACCGGTCCAACATACCCACTGTGGCCAAGAATCCATGACATATCCTCCTCAAAAGCCAAGAATCCATGACTATCCACCTGCACAACAAGAACTGACTCGCCGGGGAAAAGAAAACCTGACTGTTTTCTCGCGGCAGTCCACAGACGCCAAGCACGTAGCTAACCAGCCCGTGCCCAGGAGAACGTCAAATCCAACATCTCTAGAAGGATCAAGTGACGGATGAATCTCCTACCCGATTGGCACACAACTGAAATACGTGTTGCGCAACAAAAGAATCGCTGACAGAAATTAACACAACAAACGGATGATCTACCTAACACGACTCTCGTCCCAACCGCGGCACAAGTTTGAAAAACAATCAAATACATCAAAAGAACATACGAATTTAAAATACCTGAAAACTCTGCATTGGACGCCCGCGCGTCCAGATGAGTAGAAGCAAACCCTCGTGTCTGCCCCCCACCCGCAACTGGCTGAAATCTTCCTCTGCCAACCCGTCCCCTCTGAGCGAACCTTCCGTGTCCACGACCTCTCTGAAAACGACCCTAACGCAGTGCTAAGGAACAATCCCTAATGAGGTGATGAAGGCTCCTACATCGAAAACATCCATACGGTGGCTGCTGACCCTCCTAGGGATGAGAGCTGAACGACTGTCCACGTCCCAAGCCTCTGCTACTCCCACGATGGTCACAAAATCTGTCTCGACGACTAAGACTCTGGCTCTGGGCTGGTACACCGGTACGAGTCCTCCACTGTCCCGGAACTCTCAGAGTCTCTAGAATACGTGTCTCGTAAACTGGGGCTGCATCCACTGGTGCTATGTAGGTGACGGACTGTTGCATGCTGATCGCAAGGAACAACTGGTTAACAGGGGTGACAACCTCCTGTCGCTGCGCTCGAACAACCTCAACCAATGAACTCATCGTTTGGCGCATGTCCTGCATCTCTGCCACAAGCATAACGATACTATCTGTCGATGGCGGATCCGTCTGCACCTGTGCAACTAGCGTGCTATCCTGGGCAGTGCTCGTCTCACCCGAACCAACTCTGACCTCGGCCCTCGCTGCATCACTCTGAGTCCCCATAGTCATCGGTGGCAAGGCTATAAATGGAAATAAGATTCGATAAGAACACGGAAATCGAATCACAAAGATATGAATCATCAAGGAAGGAATTTCAAGCAATGTACTTAGGTCCCTTTAGGCGGAGTACCGCATCGTGAGTATGCTGCAGACATACACACACTACGTTACTCTGCTTAAGCTACCTACTCCATCATACCAAGGTCATCCTACACTCCGAAAGGTAAAAACCTAGCGCTCGGATACCAACTTTGTCACGACCCGAAATTGGCACGTGACGGCCCTAATACTACGCAACGTCTACAGGCGTAACTCAGTAAAAGAAAGCCAAAACCCATAAATCTAAACCATTAAAAGACAAGAAAAAATAAGAAACATTGTTTAAAAGTCTTTGAAATCACAACCCAAATTCTTTAAAAGTCCAACTTTCTTTCTTTAATATTTTGGAAGCACCTCCTTTGTAAAAACTAGCCCCAAAAATGGGTACAATATAAATAAAAGTAAAGCATCCCCAAACGGGAGCAAATACACGTCCAAAGGCGGAAAACAACCACCACAACAAATATACGACGCCGAGGCGAAGAAATAAAATACGATAGAAAGGAAACTGTATAAAAGACAACAAGTCACAAAATAATATACAATATCGTCCTCACCAAGACTCCAAGTCAACAAGAAAATATAGTAGATGGAGAGTACAAGGATACAACGAATATACAATACAACAATATGGATAACCACAAAACCCACCTAAGGAAAACTGCACACTATAAGCTGAAGCGGTAACCGCAGCAAAAGATGATCAGATAGATGAATAGCCTGCCTCGACTACTCTGGGGAACACTCTACAAAACAACTGTGGCACAACAGGGGTGGGTTGCCAACTCGTGAATAGTAAACAGCATATGCAGGTAATCGCAAGTATGCACGCACAACGCGAATCTAACATATGCAATTAATAGCAGTAAAAGGTCATATGAATGCAATAATCATGAAAGGTACACTAGCAGGTACAACTAATACATGAAGCAATAATAATATGACAATCGGTATGAAATAATCATGCAATAATGATATGAAAATGTATATATGCAACAGTCAAGAAAGGTACTCTAGCAGGTACAACTAACACATGAAGCAATGCATATAAGTAAAGGTATGTAAACGCAACAGTCATGAAAGGTACACTAACAGATACTACTAATACATGTAGTAGTGCATAAACAATAAATGTGGAGTATGGAATGAAATACGTCATTTCCACGGAATCCTGACATCGTTGTAGGATTACAATCCATCAAGACAAATCCAAATCCCAATTCGTCAAATCAGCCCCCAAATTGGCTCTCATATCATATAAGTCTCACAAATCCTGAATGTACAATATCGAATAAATCTCATATATCCTGAATGTACAAATCAGCAATCTCATAAATATCCTGTATCCAATCACAAATGAATTTCCTATATCCCAAATCCAATATCAAGTAAAATTCTAACTCCCTAAATATATTTGCATGAATAAATATGATGTATATAAATTAATGTCAATACACATATATTAGCGTCCCATTCCACTAATATTGGTGTAAAGGCATATATAACATCATCCTAATCTACTGTTATATATACAAAGAAGTAAATAGAAATATCATGAAAACAATGTGTCAAGCATCGACATAGAAATACTCAAATCTATACGTTCCTCGAATCGTAAGTGTCCGGTATCGACACCCGTGATCCACGTATCGGTCTTTCTCATATTTATACGTTCCTTGAATCGTAAGTGTTTGGTATCGACACCCTTGATCCACCTATCGGTATATACGTTCCTCGAATAGTAAGCGTCCGGTATCGACACCCTTGATCAACGTATCGGTTAAAAACAAATCTCAAAGCGGATGCATACAAATACCAAGTAAAGAATAAATACAAATGCATGAATCAATACACATATATTAGCGTCCCATTCCACAAATATTGGTGTAAAGGCATATATAACAGCGTCCTAATCCACTGTTATATATACAAAGAAGTAAAAAGGAATATCATGAAAAATCCATGTCGAAATGCGAAAATCCATGAATATAATGTATGCAACATGAACTGAAATGTAAGCATATAAAGTAAAAACTGCTAATAAACTGCAACAAGTTAATATAAATATCATACGGTTCCTAATTTTCTCCAATTCTAAAATAACATCAAGTAAAGGTAAACATGTAAGTCTACGGTAGCGCCCCTGCCGTCTGTCCGAGGCCAAAATGCGGAAACGAAAACTTTTTCAAAACTTGAAACCGGCGCTATCGTATTCTTAAATCCCGGATCGAACCATTAACCTACAACTAGCTAACTAGAGAAGGGTTGGAAAGGCTATACCGATCGACCCGTGTCCTTCGGTCATTGGCCACCATCCTAAGCTCCTCGCGGCATCTCCGGTCTCGATCTCCTCCTCGGAAAGGGCAACACATCTTCGAGTCTTTTTACCGGCTCCCGCTTCATCCAAAGCAACTCGGACACGAAGTTCGCTAGCCGACGTGTCCAAGGAGAAGTAGAGAATGTGTGTGACAACTTTGTCTCTTGCGTCCATTGCATGGATGGAGGTTGAAGATGAATCCATCAATGGAGGTTGTGAGCTAGAGGAAGAAGTAGAAGAAGACTTTTCTTTTCTTTTGTGTTGCTATGATAAAATGAGAGAGAGAGTTAGAAAATGAAAAATACAAGAGCCAACCCCTTTACAATAGCTGCTATTCTCTCTCTTCCTCTCATTTCAAAATACAAATCAATCACATAATGTGACATTAGCATAAGAAAAGAGACCATGAGTCACTAATGAAGTCTATGTCACATTAAATGCTCAAAATGATGATTTAAGCTCACAATTTCCATTTGTAAACATTAATCCAAATGTTTACAACAATAAAAAGATACGGCAACATCTAAAGTAAACTCGTGACGGATCACAAGGATACCCCTCACCTGTATATACATACCTGCATCCGCATTCCGACTGAATCCGAATGCGACGAGACTAAAATAATCCAAGAAATATAATACTAGGATCCGGCTTAAATCAAAGCCTATTAGTGTGATCCGCTAAATCATGATCCGTGCATTACTGCACGTATATGATCGAACCCTGCCTTACATCATACGGCCTCTACAACGTTTCGCCCGAATCTTGAAAACTATCTGTGGGGGACTCTAAAGACTCGTCAATACTTTGGCTATGGATTTAACCACTAGCTCGTCAGAGGTACTAGCCATATGTAACGGGCTACCATGTATTGACCAAAAGGGAGGTCGATGAGAGAACTCATCCTGACACCCTACTGAGCCTGTCAGTGACAATATCCATACAGTCCGGTCCGTTCGTCTATGAGCAACGCATGGCAGGCCTAGGGGGTTGGTAAAAGTCAGACCCCCAAAAGCGGTACAAGTCGTGTCGGAGTGTAGCCCAAAACACCTTGAGATACTACTGGAATACCTACCAGTAAATCTCCTGCCTTGGCCAAGGGCTTCGTGTAATGGCTCTCCTAGACACAACGCGATCTCACCCCCAATACCGGGAGAGACGAAACCCCTGCTGATCCGATCACTGCCTCCATGTGGCTCGGGACTGTACACAACTAAAACCTGTTTGCACGACTCCTTTGAGCCGTGGTAGGGTAGTAATCAAAGCACAGTGGAAACTCACACAAGACAAATGACGATCTCAGGTCGATGAACTAACTTGTACACATGTCACTAGGGAATTGCTATCTGACGTCAGGTATAATACCAAATATCATGTTCTCGACGAGTCCTGTCCGGTGTACTCATAACCCAATGAGCACCTGTATACATCTTAGGTGATCCAACTGACACCAATGGCTTGTGAAACCAGCCACCGCCCTTCGTCGGGGTCTCGACTGTATACACTAGTCTACTAATGGAGTATCGATGCCCAGTCTCGAAAACTCCCACGACTAGGGACCACTTTAAGGATGTGCTTATAGACCCCAGCTCCCAAGTATATGATCGCCATCATACTGCTGGTAGTCAAGCAAGAATCCTAAGGGCTCTATCAATGCGCAATAGTGACCTGTAAGGTCACCTGAAGCAGTACACGATAATAAAGATAAACCAGATAGCATACTATCATCTTGAGTAAGACTGTCCTACCGGTATATGTCCTCCCTCAATCATTGCAATCACGTGCCTGCGATCCAATAATTGACTCTAAGGGCACTATATCCAACAATCTCCCACTTGCACTCAAGGCTAATTATTGCGATGTCGCATACTCACAGCCCGTGTGATACCGAACACCCAACTCCTTTACTAATCAGTTTCACAAAGCCCATTTGCGAAACTATTGCGTTTGAGGAATAGCCTCAGTGAGTGGATCCGCCCTGATGTTTCTTTCTATGTCTCTCTTTATCTCAAGTTCGCAGAGAAAGCCATCTCCCGAAATGATCAATACCTGTTTTAGAATATGTTTGGATGTCTGATGGGACCTAGTTCATAAATGAACTCCAAATCCAAACTTCTTAGACTGTATCGTCAACTGAACTTAATCAGTATCATGGGCCATGCCTCCCTCAGTATCCGCTTGGACCACCTGTCCAAAATACTGCCCCTCGTCAGAGGGAAAACTATAACTCTGACAGTCACTCTGTCATCCAGGTCACCTTGGAAGCCTGGAATGATAACCGTCTCCTAAAAGAGGCTGTTGTTATCATATCCCTAGAACATCCACTTATGTTCTAAAACTGCTTCCGAACGTTTCTCCCGGATAGGATTAATATCAGCTTATTGCATCTAGTGCAAAAACAACGTCTGGTGTGGTACTTGACATCTAATGATTGACTCAATTGCCTAAGCAAGTGATCTGCCAATCATGCACATCCCTCTCCCCTTTAGTCTGTAAGACACCTTTAGAGAGGGTGACTCCATCACCCGCAGGTACACTACTGTGCCAGGAGTCATCCATTCTAAAATACCTGTAGAATGTTTTCTAAGTACCCTGATTGGGAAACTACCCAAATCTAGATCTAAAACCATAGATCTAGTAACCAGAATGTCTGATATAATATCTATATCCTTAATGGAGAAACCACTGTGTGACAACCAAAGTATAACTGATCGTAGTATAGGAATTTCACTTCCTACTCTGTGTATGTCATCCAAATACCAGGACATCACACCCTACTACCTTCTCAACAATTCCATCCCCTATTCTGATGAAGTCAAACTTATGACTGTCACATCAGAAATAGATGATCTATCTCCGCTATATCTACTTTTAGTCCATAAATAGACATAAGCTACTTGTCCACTATGCTTCCGCTGCTCCCACTGACTACGACAACCCTTTGGCAGAGTCATATAAACGTACACTTCTAAAGCTAGTTTAGAACGACGCTATACTCATCCTCCTGCCGGGTCTCACAGTCTGTAACAGTAGTGTCAAGTCTGGGTAAACAAGAACCTCCTTATCACGTCCATGAGGCTACCAGAGTACCTCTCGGGTGCCTGAGGTTACCCACCATATCTGCGGAGTGGCCAATGGAATGTCAAACCAGATTGAATCTTTAGGTTCTTATCAAATTTTCAGTAATCGTTTGCGGTTCTGGAATCACTTCCAGTTCTACCATACTCCCACTACTGTTTTCTGAAAAAATCCATTTTACTAAAACTGTGGCGAGTCTAGAACAATATCACTATTGATCTTCCAGATGGTAGAAAGTCAACCCTCGTCATAGCCCGGGTCAACCCACAAACAGCCATTACAGAAACGTGCCTTGAGTTATCCAGAGTCTGATTTTATGCATAAGCCGGACAACTCCCCGTACCTTAACATCGTTAAGATATGAACCGTTCTATATCCAATATAGAAACATAGGTACTGATTTAATTTGGAACCAGATTCAAATCATGGAGCTGTCTCCAGTGCATGTCAACTAAATGGAGAGAGGCCGATGAACATTACTCAACTTAGGAGTGCTTACAATTATGAGTAGCCTGAAAGAGAAACAAGTTTCTCAAAAACCATTACTATTAAGTGAATACCATACACAAGTATATATATCTTCGATCACCTTGAAGAATACTGATACTTGCAACGCATGGTTCTCTACTTTATTCTTATACCTATAACTCCTCAAAACTTAGACCTTGCATTTCTACGAAACACATGTCTAAGAACTAGAGAAGTCACAAGTAAACAGAATATAGTATGAGTATAAACCCTTCTGTCCTCATGGACACTGGACAACATACAATACTCTGTATAAGTCCCCTGAGTCTAATAACTCATTCCCTGTGTATCGTAGGCTGAAAACTGTACTTATGGTTAAGAAGAATTGCACCGCTGTTTAATACTCCTTATCTAACCATCCACTGATATAGGTAATGTCATGGACATAATTTCAAAAAATTATAACTCGCTTTATAAAAATGAACGTACAGATATATCAATTTGAAATTGGTGCATAACAACGGATATTCAAAACAAAATATTTGTCGTCCGGCAAACAACCCAGGCGATTTCCTCAAAGATCACCAATTACAACGAATCCCGATATAATGAGGATGATCAACTAATTCCCAACAACTTACTCCCACTCATCATCTGTAAAACCATACAGATATGAGAATCAAACCTGGTAAATACATACCGTGGAGAAAGGGTTAATTGGGAAATCAGTTTTCTTTTAACAATACATAGTGAAACTGAAACATGAAAATGATTCGAAGGGGTTGTAGGGTGTTTTTCGTTACCCCATTGAGATGGGAATACGCGCGCGCTTGTCAGGCGTACTACAGATTCCCCCTGCCTAGGGTAGGCCGGGGTTTATTGGTTGTGGGGATCCGAATCTCCGGCTGCCGCGGACTAAGCTGCCGTTAATTACCCCTCGCCTTTGGAGCGAGGGATCCTCCGATTGACGGGTTAAACTGGTCATGCGAACTCAATGTGCAGTATACGTGTGTTGTGTTTTTGGGAGGGATAGTGTTGAAGAGTATGTGTGTATATATATGTATATATATATATATATATATAAAAGGGAAAGGGCATCCAAAGGATGCGTCGGGACCAGTGCCACGCGTGCATGGCACGCAGGCGCTAGCGCAATAGGCGCTGGGCACGAGCGCTCTAGGCCCTAGGCGCACCACGTGCCGGCACGTGGGCGCAGGGCGCACCACGTGTCGGCATGTGGGCGCAGGACGCACCATGTGTCGGCACGTAGGCGCAAGCGCAATGGGCGCTCATGCACTACGTGCTCGGCACGTGGGCGCACGCGCACTGGGCGTTAGGTGCACGTGCACTGGGCGTTGGGCGCACCATGCGTCGGCACGTGGGGGCACGCGCACTGGGCGTTAGGCGCACCATGCGTCGGCATGTGGGCTCAAGCGCACCACGTGTCGGCACGTGGGCGCAAGCGCCCTGGGCGCATGGTGCCAAACAGAAAGGGGACTTCGGTCCTTGCACTGGGAGCTGTGCTCCTGATTTGTGGAGTTAAACTCCTAAAAGATTTTAGAAGTGTTCAAAAGGGGGCTGCTTTGTTTCTCCCTTTGGCTCTGGATCTTCCCCCGATGAGATTTTGCCCATCCCATGGCTCATGTGCCCCTTGGGCTTTGCAAAATGGTATTTTGCCCATCCCATGGCTCATGTGCCATTTCTTTTTGCACATAAGCCATCGGCTTACAAAAATTTGGCTTTATGCCCATTTTGCATACATTCATGCACAAAAATTACATAAAAATTATTTGTTACATGATTTTTATTTTGTTATGGCGGAAGGCCGGACGCTTCGTGTTCGGGCTCGACCTGGACATTGGCCCACTTGCTTGGGCTTGGGCCCACCTGGCTTGGGGTTGACCTTGACTTGGTCAACCTGGGTGCAAATTTTGACTTCAACAAAGTGCCCCCCATCAATAAATGCACACCACATATGTGGGTCGTGTGCAAGAAATTGATGGATCTTCTTTCGCGTGGATGCGACTTGCTTTGGTTCCCACTTTTTGGGATGCACTACCCTTTTTACGACATGGATGGTCGACGCTTGACGCATTTCCGAGATGGAGTGTCTGTAGTAGAAGTTTCCATGGCTCGGAGTGATCTGGTTCCTACTTTGTAGGAAGCCTGCACTGCCCTTTTTGCGACATGGACGGTCGACGCTCTGATCCGGAGCGATTTGGTAGACGTGCCCCCGGCACGGAGTGTCGCTGGTCGACGTTTCCCCGAGGCGGAGTGTCGGCTGGCTGACGTGTCCCCGAGGCGGAGTGTCTGCTTGATGTTTCCCTGTTACGGAGTGTCGTTGTTTGACGTCTCCCTGTTACGGAGTGTCTGTGTTGGACGTTTTCCCGATGCAGAGTGTCGCTGGTTGACGTGTCCCCGAGACGGAGTGTCTGCTTGACGTTTTCCCGAGACGGAGTGTCTGTTGGCTTATGTGTCCCTGGCACGGAGTGTCTGCGTCGGACGTTTCCCCGAGACGGAGTGTCGCTGTTTGACGTTTCCCCGGTACGGAGTATCTGTTGTCGATGTGCCCCCGGCACGGAGTGTCTGCTTGACGTTTCCCCGAGACGGAGTATCGACTGGTTGACGTGTCCCTAAGACAGAGTGTCTGCTTGACGTTTCCCCATTACGGAGTCTCTGCTTTACGTTTCCCTGTTATGGAGTGTCTGCTTGACGTTTCCCCATTACGGAGTGTCTGTGTCGGACGTTTCCCCGAGACGGAGTGTCACTGTTAGACGTTTCCCCGGTACGGAGTGTCTATTGTCGATATGCCCCCGGCACGGAGTGTCTGCTTGACGTTTCCCCGAGACGGAGTATCGACTGGTTGACGTGTCCCCGAGACGGAGTGTCTTCTTGACGTTTCCCCATTACGGAGTGTCTGCTTTACGTTTCCCTGTTACGGAGTGTCTGCTTGACGTTTCCCCATTATGGAGTGTCTGCGTCGGACATTTCCCCGAGACGGAGTGTCGCTGTTGGACGTTTCCCCGGTACGGAGTGTCTGTTGTCGATGTGCCCCCGGCACGGACTGTCTTCTTGACGTTTCCCCGAGACGGAGTATCGACTGGTTGACGTGTCCCCGAGACGGAATGTCTGTTGTCGATGTGCCCCCAGCACGTAGTGTCTGCTTGACGTTTCCCCGAGATGGAGTATCGACTGGTTGACGTCTCCCCAAGATGGAGTGTCTGTTGTTTGACGTAGAGGTCGATGTTGGAATTGGTTGGTTTGATCTGTTTTGGATTGACATCAGCATCGCTACACTGGAATATGGTACCGGGAGCGAATCATCATTTGTCATGAGAGGATTTGGGGATTTGGTTTTGGTTTGACATCTGCATTGCTGCACTGGAATAATGCCATGAGCAACTCATCATTTTCCCCGGAAGGATTTGGGAATTTGTTCTTGTTTGGCATCTGCATTGCTGCACTGGAATAATGCCAGGGGCAACTAATCATTTGCCCCGGGAGGATTTGGGATTTTTTTTTTTGTTTGGCATCTGTTTCGCTTCACTGGAATATGGTACCAGGAGCGAATCATCATTTGTGCTTGTTTATTAAGAAGCGATGGCTTAGGAGACAGGTTTTAGGTCCCTATCACCTAAGACTTTTCAATTTTGTGAGCCTTAAGGGTCTCGCAAAGCATTTTCTCCCTACGGGTCGTAAAGATCCCATAGGTGTATTTTCTCCTTAGGAGTCGTGGGGACTCCTAAGTGTGTTGCTCCTTTGTGAGCCGTAAGGATCTCACGCGGGAATTTTCTCCTCACAAAGTCGAGAGGGCTTTATGAGTGCATTTCATCTCTTTTTCACGAGTTTGCGCCTTTTCGGGTTTTCACAAACTCGTCGGCAGTCCTGCTGTTTTTACTCACGGAGCCCTTTCGGGTTTTCATCCGTGCCCATTTTGCTTGTGGACATACCCCTATTTTTATTTTATTATTTTTGGTGGGACTTTGAATGTGGTCTCACCGGTAGGACTTGGGAGAGATTGGGGTTGTTTTACGCCCGTGGATTGTATACGGTTTTGCATGATGTATGATCCAGACGGTAGGGCCGGAAAAATTTTGGGACTTTGTTGGCGTCTGCATCGCTGCACTGGAATGTGGTACCAGGAGCGACTCATCATTCGCCATTTAGGGATTGGAATTTGGAATTTGGTTGGTGTCAGCATCGCTGCACTGGAATATGGTACCAGGAGCGACTCATCATTCGCCATTTGGGGATTGGGGAGCAATGGCTTAGGAGACAGGTTAAGATCCCTATCGCCTAAGGCTTTTCAATTTATGGGCCGTGAGGGTCCCATAAAAGCATTTTCTCCCTACGAGTCGTAAGGATCCCGCAGGTGTATTTTCTCTTTAGGAGTCGTGAGGACTCCCAAGTGTGTTTTTCCTTCGTGAGTCGTAAGGATCCACGAAGGTTTGTTCTTCTCATGTATGGTGAGGACACATGAGTGGGTCTTCCTAATGGACCATAATTCCAAGGGCGGAGACCAGCCGTGTAACTGGTGATTACGGTGGGGCATGGGTATGATGAGAATTATTTGAGCCCGTGGATTGTATACGGTAGTCAATTTGGGGACTAACCGTAGGGCCGGAAGAATTTTTGGGAAGTTGGATTTTGGTTGGCATCTGCATCGCTGCACTGGAATATGGTACCAGGAGCGACTCATCATTAGCCGCTGTTTTTTTTTGTTTTGTTGTTTTTTTGTTTTACCGCAATTGCTATAGCATTTCAGCTTTTCTTATCGCGAAGATCGCGATTGCCCTATTATTTCGGCTTTTATTCGCGGTTGCTCCATCGTTTCGGCTTTATTTTCAGTTTTATTTTTACTCGTTGATTTTTATTGCGAGTTGCCCCATCATTTCGGCTTTATTTATTTTTGTTTTATTTACACATTTTTTTGTTTATTTACATTTTTTTTACATTCCCAGTTTTAACGACTTAGAGGTCGATCGTTCCCAGTTTAATGACGTGGTGGTCGATCGTTTTTAGAGAAAGGAAGATGTCTGAGAGAATCAGTTTCACAAAGAACTTCGGTCTCCATTTCTATGAAATTGGCGGTCGCAGCTGGACTGTTTGTTAACACACCAGGGGACAATGATATTTCTCCCGCCTTTTATTGTTTCTCGATCCAATCCTTGAAGATGCAACAGTCTTCAATAGTGTGCCCCAGCACTCGGTGGTATGGGCAAAAGTTAGGATGATCAGTCCTGTTCGCTTCACTTAGCCTTTTTGGTTCTGGTAGCCACAGGACATTCTTCATAGCATCTTTGAAAATTTTGTGGACCTTGTCCCTTCGGAAAGAGTAGATCTTATTTCTTCTTTCCTCCAAAGTTGGCTCTCAAGATTTGTTAGTTTTTTCTCCGCCCGCTCTCTGCTTATTTAGAGAATCGGTGCTGTTAGATTTCCCGCCCTTTCGGTTGTCATCCCTCCACGGTTTTGGTCTGTTTGTGAACTGAAGATCCTGAGTGGACTCGGGCTTTGAGCGTTCCAACATTTGGACCTTTTTGGTAAGCACTTGGAATGTTTTAAGGCCCGCGGTGCATAGAAACGGGGCCAACCAATTGTTAAGATTTCCGACGAGAAGACTGACAGATTGGTCCTGCTCTATCGGCGGTTCACATTTGACGGAGAGATTGCGCCATCGGGTTATAAAATCCGTACTGCTTTCGTTGTTCTTGTTCTTGGTCCTTACGAGGTCGGCAATGGTGATTTTATCACTGACACTCATGAACCTTTGCTTGAACATGGATTCTATTTGAGCGAACGTCGTGATCGAGTCATCTGGTATGCTTGCATACCAATCGAAAGCAACATCCGTAAAGCTATTAACAAACTGACGGAGAAGGAGCGCATCATTGCCCCCAGTATTTGTGCATGATGCTTTAAATTGGGCAATGTGCCGGTTCGCATTTCCCGTCCCATCGAACCTTTCAAATTTGGGGATGACATAGCCGGTGGGAAACTCCACATGATCGTACCGAGCAAGATATGGTCTCCCGCTATTGCTTGCATCTTTTTGCTCTCTGGCTTCGGCTACCAACGTTTTGACTTTGTTGGCAACCAAATCCATGATTTGATATTGAGTTAGCGGGTTGCTGTCATCGGCCACCAAGACATTTCCCGAGATAGGGCGCGACTGGTCTTCATGCGGTCCGCCCACTTTTGGATTTGAGGGAACGGGTGTCGGCTGTTTCGGGACACCGTTTCCCGGTTCATGAGAGCCCTATGCCTGATTGGGCGGCTGAGAGGCAAGTTGGGCCATGAGCTGTAAGACGACGTTTGTCAAGTCGTCAATTTTTTAGTAGAGCTTGGCCATCTTCTTGTCTTTGCTTTTGAGCTGTTTTCGGAGCTCTTGGAGAAGTTGCTACTCTGCGTTCTTGGGACGGAAGATTGGCTCATCTTCGCTTTCCGAGCCCGACTCCTCATGGACCGAAGGGTCTTTCTGTCGATCATCCTCATCAAGAGGGTTTTCATCACCCAGCAGAGGCGGCTGTTCTTAGGAAGCGGCAACCACATTCAAGCCAGATTGGATTTGAGATGTGGTGGCCCTGTCCTTGCTCTTGCTACACATGCCCACCACGTAGACAGTGTGGACCACATATCCAGCCATTTCCTCATCTCTGGCGGGGTAACCCTGTTCCTCGAACCTCATAAGGTTCAGCCTAGCAGGAGCCCTAGCCCTTTTTTTGGCTCTGTACCTGAGCCTTTTCTGTCTTAGCTTCTCGATTTTGAAGGTGTGGCGGCCATCCGTTATCTGGGAAGCCATTGTAAGTCGATTAGCGGGGAGCTTAGAGAAGACACCCGATCGAGCAGTTGTTAGGGGCACCGCCGTAGCATGTTCGAGACGCGTTGTAGCTTTTTTGGTGTTGATGGCCTTGCCCCCAGCTGGGGCCAAGGAAAGTTGTTCAGACACCAACTTGCATTTGGGTTGGGGCGCCCTCGAGATCACCACATTTTGCCTCTTGCCTTTCGAGACCGGTTTGTCTGTCACCGGGGCTTGATGAGATGGGATGGCGTTAGCTGGCACGAACATAATAGAGCCAAATGGTAGCAACGGCTCTTCCCATTGTAGTCCGAGACTGGACGGAAAGACCGTCCTGGAGTCTATCTTCATCGTGTAGGAGACGGGAGCCGTGGTGAGAGCTGAGCTCATCTTCAGAGACATTGTTGAAAAGCGATTTCTTGAAAACCTGCATGAAAGAGCATTATTTTAGTATAAATATAGATATGTACATTGATTGAGTTCGTATGAACGTTTATCCCGAAATATGGGAGGAGAGATCGGTCCCACCGGGCGAGCCAGAATCTGTAGGGTGTTTTTCGTCACCCCATTGAGATGGGAATACGCGCGCGCTTGTCAGGCGTACTACAGATTCCCCCTGCCTAGGGTAGGCCGGGGTTTATTGATTGTGGGGATGCGAATCTCCAGCAGCCGCGGACTAAGCTGCCGTTAATTACCCCTCGCTTTTGGAGCGAGGGATCCTCCGATTAACGAGTTAAACTGGTCATGCGAACTCAATATGTACTATATGTGTGTTCTGTTTTGAAAGAGGGTATGGATATATCGGGAGCCACGCAGAGTTTTTACGGGGGTACCGCTACCCGGATAGCGGGCTGGGGGTCCAGGGGGCCGGCAGCCCCCTTGCGGGGTGCGGGGCAACGTCCCGGCCCAAATTTTTTTGGGAGGGATAGTGTTGAAGAGTATATGTGTGTGTGTGTGTGTGTATTTAACTATATATATATATATATGTATGTATGTATATATATAAATAAAAGGTAAAGGGCATCCAAAGGATGCGTGGGGGCCAGTGCCTCGCGTACATGGTACGCAGGCGCTAGCGCACTAGGCGCTGGGCACGAGCGCTCTAGGTGCTGGGCGCACCACGTGTCGGCACGTGGGCGCAAGCGCCCTGGGCGCACCACGTGTCGGCATATGGGCGCAAGCACATTGGGCGCTGGGCACACCACGTGTCGGCACGTGGGCGCAAGCGCACTGGGCGCTAGCGCACCATGTGCTCGGCACGTGGGCGCAAGCGCACTGGGCGCTGGGCGCACCACGCGTCGGCACGTGGGCGCAAGCGCACTGGGCGCTAGCGCACCACGTGGGCACAAGTGCCCTGGGTGCTGGGCGCGTCACGTGTCGGCATGTGGGCGCAGGTGCCCTGGGTGCTGGGCGCGTCACGTGTCGGCATGTGGGCGCAGGTGCCCTGGGCGCCAGCGCACCACGTGTCGGCATGTGGGCGCATGCGCCCTGGGCTCCAGGACTCCACGTGTCAACACGTGGGCGCATGCGCCCTGGGCGCTGGGCGCCAAACAGAAAGGGGACTTCGGTCCTTGCACTGGGAGCTGTGCTCCCGATTTGTGGAGTTAAACTCCTAAAAGGTTTTAGAAGTGATCAAATTGGGGCTTCTTTGTTTCTCCCTTTGGCTCTGGATCTCTCCCAGATGAGATTTTTTTGGAGATGGGTCTTCTCCTTCCTCCTCTGTTGTTAGGATCTTGAAGATCAAGAGATGTGAGATTTAAAAATCTCTTCTTTTTGAGATCTAATGGCAGATCCAAGTTCCTCTTTGTGGGTTTTGTGGTGAAAAACTCTTTAGTTTTGGAAAAGGAAGAGTAAAACTCTTGATTTAATTTCAAAGGAAAGAAGAAGGTTTAGAACCTTCAGAAAGGGGAAAGAGGCACAAACCCTAGGTTTTTTGAGAGAATAAAAAGTCTATGCTTTATTCATCATCATGTTGTCTTATATAGGCTTACATATTTACATATAGCCCCTTGGGCTTTGCAAAATGGCATTTTGCTCATCCCATGGCTCATGTGCCATTTCTTTTTGCACATAAGCCATGGGCTTACAAAAATTTGGCTTTATGCCCATTTTGCATACATTCATGCACAAAAATTACTTAAAAATTATTTGTTACATGATTTTTTATTTTGGTATGGCGGAAGGCCGGACGCTTCGTGTTCGGGCTCGACCTGGGCATTGGCCCACTTGCTTGGGCTTGGGCCCACCTGGCTTGGGGTTGACCTTGACTTTGACTTGGTCAACCGGGGTGCAAATTTTGACTTCAACAGGGGTTTCCGGGTATTCCTAGTAATGCCTCTTCCATTATCAGATTCATGACTATAACCGTATATTCCTTTGCCATCTCTCCAAATCCTTTTATTTGTCTTTAGTCATTACCTTCTGTACACCCCTTTAGGCCAAATTGTTTTCTTCCTTCCCTACCGTTCGGCACCAGCCTATGGTTTGGAAGAAAACTATATAATAAGCATAATAGGTGTATTGTCCTAATCCTAGGAGCAATCGCAACCCGAGAGAAGGTAAAGATAAAAGACAACTGAATAAACCTTATTCCTATTTCTCCTGAACCAGAATCCATCCCCGAACTGGAACAAGTTCCATCGAGTTCGTATATAACCATATGATGGAGTATCTAAATAACTGTGGATCTTCGTAATGATACGGAGTGTCCTGGAGAAATACAAAGGTGAAGTAGGAGTGGAGATGAAATACTTGGTTTGGTCGTGAATAGCAGTCGCAATTTACTTTGCCCTCTTACTAATCTCTTTATTTGTCTTTACTTATTACCTTCTGTACACCATCGTTAGGCTGATTGGTTTTCTTTATTCCCTACCGTTCGACACCTGCCTTTGGTTTGGAAGAAGACTATCCAATTAGCGTAATAGGTGTACTGTCCCAATCCAAGGAGCACTCGCAACCTGAGAGAAGGTAAAAGGAAAAGAAAACTGAATAGTCCTATTCATTTTCTCCAGAACCGGAAACCATCCTCGAATCTGGAACAAGTTCCTTCGAGTTCGTATATAACCATACGATGGTTTTATCCAATGGAAGTGGATGTTCGTAATAATACGGGGTGTTCTGGAGAAAAGGGTAAAAGTAGGAGTGGCAATGAGGTATGCAACTCAGATAATCCAAAAGCGAGTGTTTTAAGAATGTTCAGTTAATCTTGGTCACTGAGTCATAGTCAAGGGTCGGGCCATGGTCGCTGCCAAAGAGAGAGAGAAAAAGAAACACTCTATGAGCACTCTAACCTAGATCAGAATGGTTATCAATTTATCTAATCAGGAAACCTCCCACTGTAACCTCAAATTCTCCTCCAAACCTGAAAGAAGAATTAGTCGGGATCACCCGAGGAGTATACCAACTCATCAGTGGGAATCGGGATCCAACTATCATTGCATGATAACGTGATGGATTCCACTCACCTTATCACACTCCATAAGGTATGCGCATATCTGGCAAGTTTCAGTTTCTTTAGAAACCCCCGATGTGATTTTTACCCTTAGAAACCAAGTGACCTTGACTGAGCCAAAATATCAAAGGATCCTAGCCAAGTTCAACCCGTCATTATCTTGATTGCATTAGACCCACCCGCACGAGTCCATGACTGAGCCAAAATGACCGTACGACTGTCCTAACCAATCACATATCCATAAGACAGAAAAGTATTACAGAGCTACCGCATACTACGCCTCGGCTGAGCATGACATACGTAGCACGAATACTAAGCAATACTAATCTGAAATGACGGAGGGCTACGGTTGGTTTTTGGCGAAAACCCTTTAACGTAATGAACTTGATATCGTTGAAGGAACCAGATAGCTTTTTATAAAAATATAGTGGTGAAAACCTTTGCTAAAGAGGTCACTCCCGGTGAAGGGATCTCGGCTCTTTCCCCGTAGAATGAGGTGCAGGATATTCCAGCTGAATACCACGATGCAAAGCAAAAAGTAATCGGCTATAGTGAAGTTATTACCCTGACGTATACTTCTGTCCAAGGGGTCACTCCCGGTGAAGGGATCTCGGCCCTTGCCTCGTCGACTGAGGTGCAGGATATTCCAACTGAATACCACTGTGCAAAACAAAAGAGAACTTTCTTATAATAACAGCTTTTTGAAAAATGTTCCAACAACATCAGAATAGGTTTGTTTAGCTTGCATTGATCCGAATCAATGCAGTCCCATCAATTAATCACACCACAAAAGAACGAAAATATGATGTACGCATATTCCATCTGCATTCGCCACTGGGTCCCGTCATCACCCGTTAGGTTACTTAACTAACGACAGAGCGGGGACTGGACAAGCGCAGGTGTAAAACATATACAAATCTACTAGTATATATATCAATATATAATATTCGCTCATGGCGTGATAAAATGCAACAACACAGAAATGTAATAAGCATCACAGAACAATACAGATAATTTGGGATCCCCGGGTTTCATAGAGCCGCTACTGAAACCCGACGTTCCCCTGGTCGTATGGATAGCCTGTGCAAAGAAATCCTAGACCCCTACGGGCGCGGCAAGTTACCCGGCAAAACCTGAAGCGAGGCAGCCCCCTTCAACAAAGTGAATGGACTACTCAGCACTTCACGGAATCCGGTAACTTGAGCGCCCTTCCTTGGGTCAACCTGTACCCCCTACGAGTGCGGTGAATAGCCCGCCAATTCCAGAGTGAAGCCCCCTCCGTCTCAAAGCCATGATATGCGGGCCCGTTGCCCTCTTGAACCCGGCCACCCGTGCACCTCACCGCGGGGTATCCTAGTACAGAAAGTAAAATATATACAACGGGTACATCGAGCTCAGCCCAGTCGTGCCCCAAAAGAATAATATACAAACAGGCAGTGACGACATTCTACAAGTCGGACGCTCGCCCCGCAATATCAAATGTACAAATACAACCAAACTGTACTACCATTGCATCTAGGCTATCCACCATGAAAAATTCGTAACATCACAACACAACACATAACATCAACGTGAATGCCACGTTCACAAATCCATCTAAAAGAGTTATAGCAATTAGACGAGATTTACCGATCAAATGATATTCACGGTTGCAGATATAAAGTAAGCACTGTGAACTAACATATTTAAAATTTTTGATCGACAAAATTTCCCGAAGTGGGTCCCAAGCACATTTCCCAGTACTCAAATAAATCTGGGCCCAAACAAAAAATACCAGAAACCCCAATTCCAAGTTTAAGACCACTGTAGAAAAAATGGTTCATTGAAGGCACAAAATGGCTGCGGAACCGCGGCCAAAAGAGGGGTATTGCCGCGGTTCCACGGCGGAACAGTGTCATCTTGCAACGAAATTTTCACAGATTTCTTAAAAACGCCTGCCTAATTTTCTGCAACACTGAAAATAATTTTTTGACGACAAAAAAATTTCGACAGAAACTGCACAAATTGGAATCGCGGTTTTGGAAATTTCGTTCGATCGAAGTTCTAAACACGTTAGAGCAAGCTAGTAAAGGTTAATGGCGTGGCTCTGATACCAAGTCTACGGTAGCACCCCGGCCGTCTGTCCGAGGCCAAAATGCGGAAACGAAAACTTTTTCAAAACATGAAACCGGCGCTATCGTATGCTTAAATCCCGGATCGAACCATTAACCTACAACTAGCTAACTAGAGAAGGGTTGGAAAGGCTATACCGATCGATCCGTGTCCTTCGGTATTTGGCCACCATCCCAAGCTCCTCGCAGCATCTCCGGTCTCGATATCCTCGTCGGATAGGGCACCATATCTTCGAGTCTTTTTAAGGGCTCCCGCTTCATCCGAAGCAACTCGGGCACGAAGTTCGGTAGCCGACGTGTCCAAGGAGAAGTAGAGAATGTGTGTGACAACTTTGTCTCTTTCGTCCAATGCATGGATGGAGGTTGAAGATGAAGCCATCAATGGAGGTTGTGAGCTAGAGGAAGAATAAGAAGAAGAAGACTTTTCTTTTCTTTTCTGTTGCTATGATAAAATGAGAGAGAGAGTTAGAAAATGAAAAATACAAGAGCCAACCCCTGTACAATGGCTGCCCTTCTCTCTCTTCCTCTCATATCAAACCACAAATCAATCACATAATGTGACATTAGCACAAGAAAAGAGACCATGTGTCACCAATGAAGTCTATGTCCCATTAAATGCTCAAAATGATGATTTAAGCTCACAATTTCCATTTGTAAACATTAATCCAAATGTTTACAGCAATAAAAAGATACGGCAACATCTAAAGTAAACTCGTGACGGATCACAAGGATACTCCTCACCTGTATATACATACCTGCATCCGCATTCCGACTGAATGCGAATGCGATGAGACTAAAGTAATCCAACAAATCTGATACTAGGATCCGGCTTAAACCAAAGCCTACTAGTATGATCCACCCGATCATGATCCGTGCACTACTTCACGTATATGATCGAACCCTACCATATATCATACGGCCTCTACAACGTTTCGCCCGAAACTTGAAAACTGTCTGTAGGGGACTCTAAAGACTCGTCAATACTTTGGCTGTGGATTTAACCACTAGCTCATCAGAGGTATTAGCCGTATGTAACGGGCTACCGGGTATTGACCAAAAGGGAGGTCGATGAGCGAACTCATCCTGACACCCTACTGAGCCTATCAGTGACAATATCCGTACAGTCCGGTCCGTTTGTCTATGAGCATCGCATGGCGGGCCTAGGGGGTAGGTAAAAGTCAGACCCCCAAAAGCGGTACAAGTCGTGTCGGAGTGTAGCCCAGAATACCCTGAGATACTACTGGAATACCTTCCAGTAAATCTCCTGCCTTGGCCAAGAACTTCGTGTAATGGCTCTCCTAGACACAGCGCGATCTCACCCCCAATACCGGGAGAGACGAAACCCCTGCCGATCCGCTCACTGCCTCCATGTGGCTCGGGAGTGTACCCAACTAAAACCTGTTTGCATGACTCCTTTGAGCCGTGGTAGGATAGTAATCAAAGCACGGTGGGAACTCATACGAGACAAATGACGATCTCAGGTCGATGAACTAACCCGTACACATGTCACCAGGGAACTACTATCTGACGTCAGGTATAATACCAACTAGCATGTTCCCGGCGAGTCCTGTCCGGTGTATTCATAACCCAATGAGCACCTGTATACATCTTAGGTGATCCAACTGACACCAATGGCTTGTGAGACCAGCCACCGCCCCTCGTCGGGGTCTCGACTGTATACACTAGTCTACTAAAGGAGTATCGATGCCCAGTCTCGAAAACACCCACGACTAGGGACCACTTTAAGGATGTTCTTATAGACCCCAGCTCCCACGTATATGATCGCCATCATACTACTGGTAGTCAAGCAAGAATCCTAAGGGTTCTATCAACGCGCAATAGTGACCTGTAAGGTCACCTGAAGCAGTACACGATGATAAAGATAAACCAGATAGCATATTATCATCTTGAGTAAGACTGTCCTACCGGTATAGGTCCTCCCTCAATCATTGCAATCACATGCCTATGATCCAATAATTGACTCTGAGGGCACTATATCCAATAAAACATGTAGCTATAACCAGATGTATGTGTAAACATAAAGGTATAGCAAGGTATATGTATCTACCTATAAGTAAATGATGTAATATACCCCCTGGGTATAAGTGAAATATGTGTGCAAGGTATACCTGTAGCTATGTCATAAAGTGTGTATGTACCTATCACTAATGGTACAATACCCTATAGGTATACAGGTATCTAGCATGTAAGTATGTAAAGGCATATGTGTAAGCATGTGGATATACAGGTATGCTATATGTCATATGAGATAAGAAAAATGAATTAAAGTCCCAATGTCCCTAACCAAGCAATATCATATCTATAAGTGGGTTGTACGTGACATGGCAATTATTGACGGTGTGTGTGGCATACGATCAGTGCTCGTGCAAAATGAATCGTAAATAATAGTGCAGTGTCCTAAGGATACTAGTCCAAGCACAACACTAACTAAGCTGTAGGGTGAATGCGCAATTCTAATATGACATAAAATATGCGACATAAATAACATCTCTAGCCCAGATGCATAACGCCATGCGGGCGATTCCCCTGTAGATATTAAATCTACTCACCAACGCTCCAAGCTAGGTGAAGTCTACCACCTGTTTTCCCCTTGTAGCAGTGTCCGAAGTCCCCACCTGCGAAGCTGCAACATTAAAACAATAATGCAAATATATATTACTAATAGATCAAAAATGCGTACAAACTACATTAGACCGATGCAACAACACAAAACATACTCTCAAGTGTTCGTATTGTGGCTAACGTGCGTAGAGACACGACGAAACTAACCCAAGAGCAAAACCACACAAAGTGCACGATCCGTGTCGTATAACGTATCGCGCGGACACAAAACACTAGAAACTACCTAGGTGATCCCAGATTTTGCATACAGAGAAAACTCAACAATCAAACAATACCAAATAAACCCAAACCACAGCATAGACCTACCCTCAAAAACCCACACCCCAACTCTTTCCCCGATCCGAGGTCGCCGGAATCCCCTTCATACGTCGCCGGCCCTAGCCGGTGGGGTGGGTCTCGTGTCTCGGGTGGGGTCTTAGGTTCACTGGTACAACACAACCACATTGTTTGGTTTTCTAGTAAACTTTCCGGGTCACAGCAAATTACATATATCACAAATCGACACAAAAATACAATATTTTGCACAAAACTAAACTTTACACTATCTAAACTGAAACTAACTAGATACATAACACAAAAACATCATAAACAATAGAAAGAGAACATTACCTACACAAAAGAACTCAAAGATTCTAGCCTTGCATGCTCCTAGGCATCCAAGAGGCAAAAAGTGAAGAAAGATATGATTTTGATGAGATTTGTGATGTTTAGTGATGGATTTGAGATGAAAATGAGAGAGTGTTCAGTTTGAGGAATGTGGAGGTGAAGAAATAATGCTAAAAAGATAAAGAAATGAGAGAGAGAGAGAATGATAAAGAGAGAGGGAGGTGAGGCTAAGAGCTAAGAACACCAAAGCATTAACTCCTCATAAATGCCTTCACACACACCTCATCACTCATCCAACAAATATCTTCTCACACAAAAAAGATCTAAGGTTTAGGTTAAGGATTGGATTAAACAAGGATTAGGTTAAGTGTCAAAGTTGCTAAGAACAAAATTAGCATAAACAAATCCTAATATTTACGTGCACACGTGCGCGCATGCTTATAACAAATAATAATTATTTATTAATTAAATGTTATAAAATGTGAGGAACCCGAATTAGTAAACTTTTTACAGTAAACCCGTATTAACGTCTAAACGAACACTAACCGAAATCTAAGGCGTTACAGATATATTTTTAGAATTCTTTTAAATCCTAAATTAGGGGTTTGAGTTATTTAAAATATATTCTTGCATTATTGTTGAGAAGTTTACATATATGAATTATTTTTCAAAATATATTTTTGATAAGATTTTCGTGAAGATTGGTTGTAGGTTGATATTATTTATATAAATTAAAACTAATATATATTTATAACCAAATTTAAACTATACTATATATATTTATATTAAACACAAAACCTCTCTCTTTCTCTCTCTCTCCACATAACATATCTCTCCCTCATTAATTTATATATTCTTCTTCTTCGTTCTTCAAGCCCACATCCATTCTCGCGGACGCAACTCCAGCCGCATCCTAGAACCTTAACCGAGCCATCAAAACTTGGTGTTGATTTATATAGTATCGTGTTACTTCCATTCATCACGTTTGTTTCGAGGCATGTTTACAACTTGCTATATGCTTTGCTTTATATAATTTACTTATATGTTGTCATACTATTATTATTGTTATTATTATCATGATACATCTATATTTATATAATTTATACACCATAATTATTTAACGTTAATCAGTTTTATAATATACAATGTTTGCAAGTTTACAATTTTCTACATTCTATACTTTATGTAATTTACTTATATATTGTCGAACTATTATTATTGTTATTATTATCATCATACAGCTATATATATATATATATATATATATATATATATATATAATTTTTACACCGTAATTATTTAACGTTAATCGGTTTTATAATATACAATGTATGCAAGTTTACAATTTGCGACATGTTATAATTATATATATAAATATATATATCGTCGTAATATTTTTTTTTATTATCACTAATTAGTTTATAATCTGCATTTTATAAGGTTGTACAAAATATTGTTTGAAAATAGTTTATTTTACACATGAAACGTCATCGCAAAGCGGATACGACAAATCTGAAATTTACTGTACACCTTACCTTATAAAATTCATTATAAATTATAGAAAACTCATTAGCACACGTTCTTTAGTTCGTTACAAAGCTAACTTAGAATAATATAACTATATGAAATATTTACTTTCAAAATAAATTGTTTAAATAACATAAACTGTAAATGAAAGTACCTCTGAACTGCTGTCCAGGAAATTCCAGCAGCAAACTTTCGAGTTCAAACGTTCATAACTTTTTGTAAGAATAACCTGAGATACTTTAACTAATAAAAATAAAAACCTTATTGAATTATTTTTGTTTTGGTATATGACACGTCCCTTTTGGAGGAAGTTTGTTATTTTTAAGCTATTTTACGAATCATGGTGACACTGAATTTCTGAACGGAACTTTCTTGTGCATGGTTAATCAATACGACTTTTATAGTTATTAATCGGATTGAATATGTTATCCCTGTTAATGTTATTATATCAATATATATTTAATAAATAATAGTGCATGTGTTTCCTTATACAGCAAATGTTATTGATTTGCAGTTTTACGATATCCATTTGTATCCGTACTCATAATCACGTATCTAATTGCATGCCGGAACATCATGATATTATTATACTATTTATTAGTACCACGTGTTATCTAGTTTGCATCATACATTGTCATGGATACGTATATAAGTTATTATAGATAGACACATATGCATCATGATATCCATCGTGCTTACCGTGTTCAGATATTCGTTACACTTTCACATTTGGGTATATATCTGATACATATGTATCCCATAACATGTTCACGACCCACTGCTTTACTCGTTACTTAGACCTAGTTACTAATGCCAACAATCCTGATTTGTTATCCTGACGGACGTTACTTGTTGTCTGCATAGACGAAAACCTGTACCTGCTTGATCCTGTATTGGTATTAGATCTATATTGGTAATACCTGACTTGAATACAAACCTGAGGGTAAAGGGGAAATCAAGAATGTAACCTAAACGTAACTCAAAAGGCTATTATTACATGTTTACCATTTTTTTGGGCGTTACGGAATAATCCTGTTTGCCATTTTTCCGGGCGTTACGGAATAATCCCATTTGTCGTTTTTCCAGGCGTTACGAAATAATTACATGTTTGCCATTTTTTCGGGCATTGCGAAACAAATCCTGTTACCGTAGTCCCGTGGGGAATGAACGGGGCATAGACTGTTGGGTTATAATGATGATTACATTAATTGATTTCAAAGACTTTTAGAACCGACAACATAAAAGCACTGTTTTAGGTTACACATCACATACACACACGTATCTCACTGTTTATATTTATATTTTTATTTATATTCATGTTTACTTATCTCGTTACATCCTAGTTAATACTATTGTTTTGATGTTATGACGTACTGACGTCTAGCTTTTGCATGGCCCAGTTTCTCTATCTCTATCGCAGGCTGAACATGAGTACTTTAGCCGTCAAGCCGAGCAGTAAGGAATTAAACATGTTATGTTTAGAGATATTTAATATAGTTATTTTCCGCAGCTTTATTTCTTTATGTGAGCCCATATTGGGACGCATTTTCAGATGTTGTTTATTGGATATTAATCGTTTCCGCTTATACATTTTCTTGACTCTTTTATTTTGTGGCAAATGGACGTGTACTAGCTAGTATTTATATTTTATTGTTCTTGGTATCCTATAGACATCCGTAATGTGACTGTGGAGGGATTATTCCTATCCACAAGTAGTATGGTTGACTCTGTCACGTGCCGTAGTTAGCGCACTCTGGGAAACGGGGCGTGACAGTGTTTGTTTGGTATCAGAACCATATGATTTAGGATTAGTCGGCTTTGGTTCTTTTGTAATTGGGTATTGAATCTAATACACTAAGCCGGAAATTCAGAATTAGGAACATGTCCTGCCACATTATTGTCTTGTCCTTCAAATTCTTGAATCTTATCTTTCCCTTAACTCTTGTATCTTGACGATATGGAAATGATTTTGCATCTCAATTTGGAATCCTCCTGATTCCCTATTGTTTCTCCCTTCTTATTCCTTCTACTCTGATAGTAGGATTTGGGAGACTTGAATGGAGATATGTGATTGTAAATATGTACCACGACATGGTTACAATGCGGTACTCTATTTAAGTAACTTGGAGTTATATTTTGATTTATTTTCTTGACTTATGGTCGTTATATTATGTTGTTTCTTTTGGTTTCATTGCTTACCAGTTTATGTTTTATTGCAAGCTTGAATCCAACAACCGCATTGTATTTTTCCCATTGTCCCATACTGACCAATCTTTTTGTATTTCGAAGAACAAGGAGAAACACAGAAGAAGCTTTTGATTGCAGTAGTACATACTGCTTCAAGACCGTTCATATGCGGGATGTTTCGAGGAGTTTCGATGAACCACCTCAAATTATCAGAGTAGCGCAGCGGAAGATTGGCGGGCTGATAACCCATAAAGTCTTAGAATAAACTTGTAAATTCATGATGAAGGAAACCGTTTACTAAAAGGTGAAGTTCATAAACAAGTTGTAGATGAAGCGCAGATAGCAGTTCAGGATTTCATGGATGTGTTCAAGGAAATCTCGGGTTTACCGCCAAAATGAGATGTAGAGTTCGCGATTGACCTTATTCCTGGGGCAGCGCCGATTTCAAAGGCCTGTTATCCAATGGCGCCGGTGGAATTAGAAGAAGTAAAGAAACAGGTTACCGAATTATTAAAGAAGGGTTGGATTCGCAGCAACAATTCACCTTGGGGAGCTCTAGTTCTTCTAGTCAAGAAGAAGGATGTCTCGCAGAGGATGTGCATCGATTATCAAGAATTAAATCAGGTGACTATTAAGAACAAATACCCAATCCCTCGCATTGGCGAATTATTCGATCAACTCAGTGGCGTGAGGGATTCTCGAAGCTGGATTTGCAATCCGGATATCATCAAGTTCGGGTAAAATCAAAAGATATTTGCAAGACAGCGTTCCGAAATTGATATGGGCACTTAGTGATGCCATTCGGAGTCATGAACACACCAGCGATATTTATGGACTTGATGAACCGAATATTTTTACCATACTTGGACCAGTTCGTAGTGGTGTTTATCGATGACATTCTGGTCTATTCGAGGAACCAAGAAGAGCATGTAGAACATTTGAAGATCGCACTGCAAACGTTGAGGTAAGAAAGGTTATATGCTAAGATGAGCAAGTGCGAGTTTTGGCTCGAAGAAGTGAAGTTTTGGGTCATGTCGTATCCTAAGATGGAATTGCTATTGACCCTGACAAGATTGCCGCGGTTCATGATTGGCCGATTCCGAAGAACATAGCGGAGATCAGAAGTTTTCTTTGGCTTGACGGATATTATAGAAGGTTTGTGGAGAATTTCGCTCGAATAGCTGAACCATTGACCAAGCTAACACGAAAGGAGGTACCGTTCATATGGACGGAGAAATGTGCGTCAGTTTTGAAGCGTTGAAGCAAAGATTGACCACCGCTCCTATCTTGACAGTGCCAGACAGTTCTAGAAGGTTGATTATTCACAGCGACGCATCTGGGAAATGTTTATAATGCGTTCTAATGCAGCATGGGAATGTTATAACCTATGCGTCGAGACAATTGAAGACTCATGAGAAGAACTACTCAACTCATGATTTGGAGTTAGAAGCAGTGATTTTCACTTTGATGATTTGGAGACACTACTTTATGGGCGAAAGGGTAGAAGTATTTACCGATCACAAAAACCTAAAGTATGTGTTCACACAGAAAAAGCTCAACATGAGGCAACGTAGATGATTGGAGCTGATGGCTGACTATGATGTTGATCTAAAATACCATCCGGAAAAATTTAATGTAGTGTCGGATGCTCTAAGTCGGTTACTAGTAATATGGATGTTAACTGCACAGAAGGAGATTATAACTGATTTTCAGAGATTCAAGTGGGAGATTGTACTAACGCATTGTTTGGGACAGTTGGTGCAATTGCAAGTACAGCCAGCCCTGATCGATAATATTAAAGCAGTACAGTCGCACGATCCAAGGTTGCAGAAGTTTCGGGAATAAATAGAAGCGGGACTTCGAACGGACTTGTTGATTCATGAACATGGTTCGTTACGATATGGGAGCCATTTAAATGTGCCAAAAGGAGATATTCATGAAGAATTCATGAAGGAACCTTATAGTTTCGCGTATTCCGTATATTTGGGAAGCACAAAGATGTACCGAGATCTACGACAACATTTCTAGTGGGAATGCATAAAAAGAGAGATTTCTCGCTATGTATCGAAGTGTTTGTTGTGTTAGCAAGTTAAGGATGGACATCAAAGGATAGCTGGTTTATTACAACCACTTCCGATTCCTCAAAGGAAGTGGGAACATATAACCATGGATTTTGTGACAGCTTTACCGTGGAGTCCAAAGGGCAAAAATGCAGTTTGGGTGATTTTTGATCGATTCACCAAGGCAGCTCATTTCATACCATTTTGACTTAGTTAGTCGACGGAAGATTTAGCAGAGCGGTACATGCAAGAGATTATGAGATTGCATGGGGTACCTGTGAGCATCGTTTCCGGTCGTGATACCAGATTCTTATCACATTTTTAGAGGAGTCTACAGGAAAGTTTGGGGACTTGATTGAAGTTTAGCACCGCCTATCATTCTCAGACAGATACCAGTCAGAAAGAACGATCTAAACTCTTGGAGATATGTTGAGAGCATGCATGTTAGACTTCAAGGGTTTATGGGAGGATCATTTACACTTGGTGGAGTTTTCATATAATAATAGTTTTCAGGCAACTATACAGATGGCTCCATTCGAAGTATTATATGGTCGTATGTGTCGCTCGCCCGTCTGTTGGGACAATGTTGGGGAAAGAAGATTATTCGGACCGGATCTTTTTGTACAAACAGTGGAGAAAGTCAACGCGATTCTAAATTATATGAAGGCGGCACAAGAAGGACAGAAAAGTTAGGCCGATACATGACGAAGACCTCAAGAGTTCGCAGTTGGTGATCTGGTATTCCTGAAGATTGTTGGATATATGTATGCCCTAGAGGTCATTATATGATAGTGTATGTACCGGTATGTGTGTGTGTGTATATGTGTGTGTGTGTGCATTCAGGAAACATTCTTGCTCGACATGATAGTATGCTATCTGGTTGAACTTTATCTTGATATGTTCATTTGATCATACTTTCACTCATTTGGTACATGTTTATATAGCCCTTAGGATATGCTTGACTACTGAGACTATGATGCAGATCATACTAGTGGGACATGTTTAGTTAATTAGTATATATTTAAAATGTTCCTAGCCGTGGGTGTATCGAGACTGGGCATCGATATCACCAGAGTAGACTAGCGTATACGTTACTTGTCCTATATGATGGGCGATGGATGATCCCATATCCATTGGTGTGGTGACACAAAAGATCATATATGGGTGCTTAGTGAGAATGGGTACACTGAACGGACTCATCGAGAACTCCTATATGGTATTATATCTATCGCTGGATAGCAGTTCTCAGGTGACACTGGTACAGATTAGTCTGTAGACCCGAGATCGTCATAGAGTCTTGTGTGTCCTCCCACTGGACCTTGATCTCCACCCTACCACGGCTCTACTGAGTCATGCAAACAGGTGGATTTTAGGTACAGTCCTGAGGCACATGGAGGCAATGAGAGATAGGAGGGGTTTCGTCTCTCCCAGTATTGGGGGTTTATGTTGCGCTATGTATGATTGGCTATAACAGGAAGTCCCTGGCCAGGGCTGCTGAGATTTACTGATAAGTGTTATCAGTAGTTTCCCGATCTGTTATTAGCCATATACCGGCATAACTTATTGGGTTAATGGGGTCAACGATACCACCCTTAGACTTGATATGCAGCACTATTGATAAAGAGACCGAACTGTACGGTAAGTGTTGCCAGTTGGCTCGACGGGAGTTTTAGCAGGTTTGCTTTTATTTCTTCTGATCGCTCAATACCTGGGAGCCGTTACGTACAGCTTATGCCATTGACAGTTTGTGGGCATGTGATGTGATCACTGCCTACTGATAGCGTATTGACGAGTCTTAGAGTCCAACAAAGGGGTCTCCTAGCTCAGGCGAAAAGATGTGGGGTGCATATGTGATATGAGCGGGAGCTTGATTAAATGCATGTATTGGATACAGGATTTTAATCGGGCGTTTACTATTGGACGGGTCGTATGTGATATGACCGGGTTATTAAATCATGTGTTGATTTAATATTAAGTCCATTAGCTTATTTATTAAAACCTATTTCTTTATGATGCATGCATGAGTGTATGTATATGTTGATATGGATGCACACATGCAAGCATACATGTGTCATGGTTGATGATACATTGGTGGTGGTAATGCAAGACTTACTTCGTAACATATTTAGATATTTTGTTTATTTGAGAAAAGCAAAATGGCAACATAATCATAGTTGAATATTCAACTCTCTTGAATTGACCTAAGTCAATGTTTCATTTGCCCATGGTTTTGTAGCCCATGGTTTTGCTTAACCTCAAGTCACAAAATATCTAGATATTTTGTAACCATAGTTTAGCATGGCATGACTCTCACTTACTCTCTACAGTTAGTTAGAGTTATTGATTTTTATTCTCTTGAGTCAAGCTTGAGCCATCTCCTTCTTTCTCTCTCCCCTCAAAGCTCTCTAGGGTTTTAAAAGAAAGAGAAGAAATTAAAAAGAAAAGTTTTTTAAGTGAGATCCAAACCCACATCACTATTATACTTTAGTCTAGCCCACTAGTGTAGAGTGTTTGCTTCATCTTCATTCTTGATCAAGTGAAGCTTGGGGCTTGGTGTAAAGGGACTTCATGGTGTATCATCGTGGACTTGGAAGGACACAAGCCAACCGGTTCAAACTCCACTCGATCCAAGTAGTCAAGGAGGAGGTCTACAATGGTTGTATTTTCTCGGCACTTAGTGTTAGACACTATATAGTATGTGATACTATAGTTTGTTACTGTATTTTTGTAGTTCGATTCATGGTTGGAATTGTTGATCACCCTCTTAAATTTTTGTTATAGCATGTGTGATGCAACCCTAAACCTAGGATGGTGCTAGAGAATCCCTATAGTGGTAACAGAGCCAAGCTAGAAACTTAGACGATGTTCGATTAATTATGAAACCGAAACAACTCCGAATCAATAATTTCTGCAACCCTGAAATTAAGCTCTCTGTCGATTTGAAAATGGGCTCGAAAATATTTTTAAACAACTGCAGATGCTTGTATATGTTGCACTGAGAACATAGAACAAAATTGAGGCAATTCCCTCGGATTTCAACCGAGCACATCTCCTCAAAAACCGGTGAGGCCGGCCATTTGTGCCCAGAACCGCCTCGATTTTTTCCTGTTCTCTGGTCTGTAGATTTTGGGGTTTCAGGTGTTGTTTGTTAAGGCCAAAATTTCATGTGATGCTAATTTTGCTTACGGGATTATTCGGAGTATTTCGTAGTCATAATTTTAACATTGTTTTAGTAACTTGGACGATATTTAACAGTTCGAGCGAACATCAATCACCCCCCATTACCCTCGCTGGAAATTTTCCAAGTGTTGGAATTTTCCAAGTGTTGGAATTTTCCAAGTTAAAGATATTTGAATTCTCATGCAAATAACCCTATGGACCCTTTAGAGGAACATAACCCTAACTCGATTCTATGACTATGGAACCGCGGCTAAACATTAGGGTTTGCCGTAGTCCTGTGGCGCTATAGGTGACGCAAGGGTTGGCCCTTCTACGGTTGGTCCATAGACACGGTGGCACGTTTTTGGGTATTTTAGCTTTGCTCGAGTGTTGAGCTTTCGGGGTAATTTGTGAGTGTTTCTTGACTCGATCGAAACGTTTAACATTGTCTTGATATTTGTGAATATGATACAATAATTGGAATCTACACTAATTAGTTTTGTGAAAAGTAATTAGTTGCGTGTCAACTAATATTTTGGCCTCTGTAGAATCAGGAATCTTGTTGAATTACCCGGCTTCTTCTTAAAAGGTGTTTTCATAGTTGAGGCCTAAATATAAGATTTGCATTGTTAGGCATGAAATCCTGAATATGTGATATTCCGGGTTTTTGATGTTTAAAAGAAGTGTCGATTCCAATTGTTGTAGTTTTTCACTTTCTTTTCTGCGACCGTAAGTGTAGTATGTGGTGTATCGCCGGTTTCGTTGCTATACATCAACGACAATTGGGTACGCATACTTACTTACGTTGATGATATGCGATATTATGTGTTGCTGAGATATGATGTACATGATCGTCGTGAATGAATGGTCGGGGGGTTTTATGTGAGATGAGAGTTTTTCTTTTCATTCAGGTAAATTTAATTGTATGTAATATTCTTTTATTGGGGCACTTCCGGGTTGAGGATGATGTCACCATTGTTGTATTTTATTTACTTTTCCGCATTAGGATAGACCCAAGGAGGGGAGCATAAGTGACCGGGTTCTAGGGTTCAGTGGGAGGCCATCTCAAGGCGTCGAGACCGGGTCTCCTAAACTCTAGAATTGGTAGGGTCACTTGCCGCTCTCGTAGGGGTCTGGGGGTGTGGGCTTGGCTATTCATCGCGACTGTGGAATCCGTATTTTCTATTGTTGGCTAAATACAAAATACAAACCTCCTAGTATATCCTGTATTTTCATATATGTGCTTCTGCTGTTGATATTCTGTGATGTGATTACTTTATATGTTGAGACGAATGGTGTATTATATATATAATATATAATAAACGTTGCTTATGTTTTGCATCCGTGCTAGTCCCACCCCGCTATGCCGTTAGCTAAGTAACCTAACTGTACATAACAAGACATTGTGGCGAATGCGGATGGCAAAAGCGTACGTTCTATTTTCGTTTCTTTTGTGTAATGGCTTAAGGACTTAAATGATGGGACTATATTGATAAGATTAATGTTAACAAAAAGAAACCTAAAAAGAAGTTGTAGAATCAGATTTGAAACCTACTTGGCTTTTTGTGAAAAAGCGAGTTTTCAAATTGCGGAGCTTCAGCCACTTCTTTTAAAACTATTGGATTCTACAATGATATCAAGTTCAAAATGTTAAAGGTTTTCTTAAAAAACTATTTGCAACCCTCTGTCAGTTTAGGAAGTAGAGTACTTAGTATTCATGATGCGTATTTTGACTATAGTTAAGGCGCAGTGTACGGTAGCTAAGTGATGTCTTCCTACACCGCATATGATGCGATTAGTTAGGACATTCATATGATTATGTTGACTATAGTTAAAGGTCATATGGGTGGGTCTAGTTAATCACGAAATGACGGGAAGAACTTTACTAGTACTTATGATATGTTGACTTTAGTTAAGGTCATGAGTACTAGGGAAAAAACCATATCGGGAGTTTCAAGAGTTGAAATTTGCAATGAGATTGCATACCTTCTATATGATAGTAGGATCCCAATCCCACTATGAGCAATAGTTGCTCCCGGGAGAGTTTTGAACTTAACAATTAGCTAACTCATTAGTTGTCTAGAAAGGTATCAACGGGGCTACGCCTCTGGGAAAATGAGGTTTATTTTAATTAGGTCCATGCCAACGAGGAACCTCCTTCAGAAGTACTGGCACTGGCCTGGCTGAATGGTTAGCGAAGTTGTAGAATATAATTAATCCTGGATAATTTTTTCCTTTTAAGGTTTGAAGGAAAATTTGATAAAAGCAGTGGGAGACATCGATTAGATAAGATAAATAACCAATCTGATCTTTGCAAGAGCTTTTGCTGAGTGTATTCTTTTCTCTCTCCTAATGGAAGATAACCATTAATGGACTTAAGCTACTGTTAGAGAAAAATAAGGTTACCGGGCCGAATTATAAAGACTAATTGAGGAACATTAACATTACTCTCACATATGATAAAGTATCATATGTCCTCACTACCTCAGCCCCGCCCAAACCAGGCCCTGAATCTTCTGGTGCGGATAGGGAGATCGGCAAAACGTGGAATATTGACTGTGCTACCGCCAAATGCCTCGCGCTTGCATCGATGGACAATACACATCAAAAGCAGCACGAGGGGATGGATGTTCAATCCATCTTTCTCCATACGAAGGAGTTGTATGGAGAGCAATCTCGTATCCTACGATACGAAGCGTCTCGAAATATGTTTCAGATGCGGATGGCTCCTGGCACATCAGTAGGTGACCACATTTTGAAGATGATAGCTCTTATTGAAGAGCTTGAGGCCTCGGATGTATGTAACACCTTAGGATGTGTTTAGTGAATAATTATACTTAAATAATGGGTTTTAATAAAAAGTTTACCAAATTGTGTTTTAAATATTTTTCCTAATTCAATAAATATTTTTCTAAAATTTTTCTAGGCTTGCACACACATGTGCATGTAAACTAGGGTTTCTAAATAAGATTTACCATGTTAAGTGACCATGGTGGGTTAATCTTGAGGGTTAAAATCTTTTGGGTTATAAGTGAGTTTAATTAGTTAGTTAAAAGTAACTTTAATTTGAATTTGGTTAAGTGTTGACTTGTGTGAGAGAGAGAGAGTGCATCATGGCTGTAGGCCATGCTTGCATTAAATGAAGAGAGAGAGAGAGGAGGGTTGACATTGGGTAATGATTTTTCTCTCAACTCTTTTGTGTTTCTCTCAACCTCACACACCCACACACTCACACTTACCTCAGCAGAACCCCCAGCAGCAGCAACAACAGCAGCAAGCACAGCAGCAGCACCAAGCACAGCAACAGTGGCAGCAAGAAGCAGTAGCAGCAGCAGCAAAGTTCAGCAGCAGCAGCAGTGAGCACCAACAGCAACTGCAGCTTCTTCCCTTCACTTCTTCTTCTTCCTGCAGCTCCTTAGGGTTAAGTATGAGGTATACTTCCTAACTTGTTTCCCTAGTTTGCTTGGTTAGTGTGGTTTTGCATCGGTTAGTGGATTTTAGTGCGTTTTAGTGCGATATGGGGTGTTTAGTGGGAACTTTGTGCTAATGTGGTGAGAATTGGTTTCAGTAGGTCATTAGTGAGTTATTGAGGCCATATTAACCTAGTTTAACCCCAGTTACACTAAAATACCACCAGTTTCCCTATTTGATGCAAATTGTCGTATTTGTGCAAAATTGGAGTTTTCTGGAACAGCGATTGACCCGGTGAGTTCAGATTGATATTGAGAAGACTGCAGTATAGTGGAGATGTGCTGATACCCCAGGTGAAACCCGACCCCCTAACTGCTACAGTGGGCCACCAATTTCTTCTTTCTGGCCGCAATTTGCGGCCAGATAGGTGGGGTTTTGGGTGGTGTTTGGTCCTGTAGGTGTCTGCTAGTGTGTAGGGTTCTATGGTATATATATTTTTGTAAGTTTAGTTCTGTAGAAAAATCTAGGACCAAATACCTATTTTGCCGTTTTTCTAAACCTTCGCGACACGCGTGATACGTGAGTAGGTTTGGGTTTCTGCGTATCGCGGCGCGTCGGGGTAGTTTCAGGCGCGTGATCACAGGTTTTAGCGTATCGCGCACACGCGCGATTGGGTTGCGACACGAGTGTCTAGTTGGACCGTAATGTCGCGTTTTTGTGAATTGAGCTTATGTGTGATATATGTTATGTGATTCTAGGTTCGCAGGCCAGTGAGACGGACGCTGCGAAGAAGGGCAAGCAAGTTGTTGGATACACTTAGCGCGGGACTTCGGTGAGTAGATTTCACATCTACGGGGATATCGCCCGCATGGCGTTATGCGTCAGGGCTGATAGGACCTTATTACTATATGTTGCACTTACCTCATGTACTGTCATTGCATATTGCATTCCCTGCTGTATGTATGCTTAGAATTGATAGAACACCGCACCCTTATTGACAGTTCACGTTGCACAAGCACTATCTTGACATGACATTCATACTTGATGCATATATCACATCGGATCATTATGCTGTAGCTCATCTTTTATATGACTTGACATGACATTCATACTTGATGCACATATCACATCACAGTTACTTGCATATGGGATGGGATTACATGTGATTTCTGGATTTGGGAACCGTGGCTCTTTTCAAATATGTAATCATTTAAAAACCCGGTTCCCTTGATATGATATTTTGGGGCGTCACCCCGTGTTTTCTCGGTGCTAGAGGCATGTATTGATAGAGGGCTGACCCGGACTGACGGATGCCCGATATATTGATAGAGGGCTGACCCGGACTGACGGATGCCCGATATATTGATAGAGGGCTGACCGGACTGACGGATGCCCGATATATTGAGAGAGGGATGACCCAGATTGACGGATTCCCGATATATACTTTGAGAGAGGGCTGACCCGGATTGACGGATGCCCGATACAGGTTGTTTTGCGTGTCGATACTAGGCACGAGTATTTATGATATTTGGGTGCCGATGTTGGGCACTCGTGATTCTCAGGGATATACAGGATATGAGGGCCGATGGAGTACCGGCGTCTGGGATGTTGGGATTCGCGGTGCTTACATACATATGTAGTCTACCTCGACATTTTGTGTAGATACTGTATCCCCATGCTCAGCATTCATTATCGCATCTCATCCTGTAGCTATATCACCTGATAGAGGACTTGCATGATTATTATACGTACTGCTTACCTCGCATTGATATCATCTGCTGGCATTTGTTAGAGTAGCGCTGTGCGTGCATGCTCGCGATTACCTTTATATGTTATCTCTATTCACGAGTTGGCAACTCACCCCCGTTGTGCCACAGTATTTGCAGGTTGCCCTTGGGAGTAGTCGCGGCTGGCTGTTTACCGCATCTTTTGGCACAGATACCCTTTCTGAGGCGAGTTAGCCTTTTTGCTGATAGGTGGGTTTTTGTACGGTACCTGTTACCTTTCAGTTGTATATTGATGTATCTAGTATTCTCCATCTACCTTTCTGTATTGACTTAGAGACAGTGGTGAGGACGATATGTATGATACTATATTCTGGTGTTGAGCTCGCATGTGAGCTGACTTTATATTATGCAGTCTTACCTTTTATGATACTGTCCTTGCTTTACTGTGTATCCTTCGCTACGGCGACGTATTATCATATGGTGATGCTTCATTCATTTTACTTGTCATTTCTGTTACACCTTGCTTTTACCCGATTTGCGGGGCAAATGTTTAAAAAGGAAATGTTACCAAAATTATAAAAGTTACAACTCCTGAACCTAAAAGGATTTCTACCAAATTAATAAGATGTTTTTCGGACACGCATGACTGTTTTTACGAAATGTTTTAAATCACTCTATATTTATTGGTTTGATTTCTGGGTTCGGCTTACTTAGCCGCGTTACGCCTGTAGACGTTGCGTGGTTAAGTGCCGGTCACGAGTCGAAACTCTCGGGTCATCACAAAGTTGGTATCAGAGCGTAGGTTTTACCTTCGGAGTGTAGGATGACCCTGGTATGATGGAGTAGGTAGCTGCAGCAGGGTAGCGTAGCGTGTGTATGTTCCGCGGCATACTCACGACACGGTACTCCGCTTACACGACCTTAGGACTTATTGATTTGATCCCTCCTTATATTCTTGCAATTCGATTTCCGTGTTCTTATCGAATCCAAATTTTCTTTCAGCCATTATGCCGCCTAAGACTACGAGGGCACAGAGAGCGGCCGCGAGGGCCGAGATTCGAGTTGACTCGTCCGAGACGAGGACTGATCCGGGCAGTACGCCGGTTGTACCCGAGCAGGCTGTTCCTGCCGTGACAGAGCAGATCGCCATGCTAGGGGCTGGTATGCGGGAGATGCGCCAGACGGTGGGATCTAGCATGCAGGAGATGCGCCAGATGATAGGATCGCTAGTTGAGACGCTTCGAGCCCAGCGACCATAGGTAGCTCCACCCGTTCCAGAGACTGCTATGGTACCTACCGCACAGCCAGTTACCCCTGCAGCCACGGAGGTGATCACATTGTCGCTATCAGAGTTCATGAGGCTGAAGCCTCCGGTATTCACAGGCACCGATACAGCTGAGGACCCCCAGTCTTTCATAGACAGGATGGCCAGGATATGCCATTCCCTCAGATGCGCAGATGCGAGATGGGTCGAGTTCGCGAGCTTTCGCCTGGAAGGTCTTGCGCAGAAGTGGTGTGATTCCGTTGAGAAGGGCAGAGCAGCAGGTCTTCCTCCTATGACCTGGACGGAGTTCGTGACCATATTTCTAGCCCGTTTCCTTCCCTAGAGTGTTAGGGATGCCCGAGCACGCAGATTTGAGTCCTTGCGCCAGACGCCAGGGATGACAGTGGCAGAGTATGACGTGCTGTTTACAGAGTTGACAGTCTATGCCCCATATTTAGTGGCTACCGAGGAGTTGCGAGTCAGGAGATTTGTTCGAGGCTTGCTTACACCATTGTTCCTTGCGATCAGCGCGCAGCACTACGAGACCTATGCAGCAGCTGTAGACGCAGCCCTAGTGGTCGAGGAGCACCTTGTTGAGACTTCGGTAGTTCCAGAGCCGAAGAGAGTTCGTGCGGATACATCAGCACAGAGACAGCCTTTTCGGCGCCGTGATATGTTAGTTTTATGTATGCCCTAGAGGCCATTACTGTACATTGGATGTATATTGTAGTGGATGCTGGGACATATATAGGTAGGACTTTCTTGCTCGACATGATAGTACGCTATCTGGTTGCTCTTTATCTTAACATGTATACTTTCTGTCTCTCTGTTACATGTTGATAAAGCCATTAGGATGAGTACTCGACTTCCAGGACTGTGATGCAGATCATACTAGTGGGGCCTGGATAGTCCATGAGTACATCCTTAAATGTTCCTAGTCGAGGGAATATCGAGACGGGGCATCGATATTACAGAGTAGACTAGCGCATATCTTCTCGACCCATGCGATGGGCGATGGATGATCCCATATCCATTGGTGTTTGACATCGAAGATGGTATGCGGGTGCTCAGTGGAGACTGGGTACACTGAACGGACTCGCCGAGAACTCCCAAATGGTATTATACCTCACGTCAGATGGCAGTTCTCTAGTGACACTGGTACAGCTTAGTCTGTTGACCCGAGATCGTCATAGAGTCTTGTGTGTCTCCCACTGTGCTTTGATTTCCACCCTACCACGGCTCTACTGAGTTGTGCAAATAGGTGGTTTTTGGGTACAGTCCCGATTTATATGGAGGCAATGAGCGATAGGAGGGGATTCGTCTCTCCCGGTATTGGGGGTTGATGTTGTGCTATGCTCGACTGGCCATAACAGGAAATGCCTGGCCAGGGTTGCAGTGATATACTGGTAAGAGTTATCAGTATTTTCACGAATGTTATGGACCTTATGTCGGCATGACTTATCGAGCTATTGGGGTCTGACGTTTACCACCCCTAGGCGAGATATGCGACATATTAGACGAACAGACCGGACTATACGGTAAGTGTTACTGGTTGGATTCACTGGAGTGTGAGCGGGCTTGCTCGTCGATCTTCTGATCGCTCAATACCCGGGTGGCCGTTACGTTTAGCAGACCGCTTGCGGCTTGTGGGTGTTTGATATGATCATCATCCGCTGCCGGCGTATTGACGAGTCTTTAGAGTCCTACACAGAGGTTTCCTGGCTCAAGCGAAACGAAATAGGAGCGCATATGAGATATGTGCGGGACCGAGAATAATGCGTGTATGTGATACCGTATTTCATTCTCGCGATGAATGTGTCGAATGGTTGTATGCGATATAACCAAGTTATCGAATCAAGGATTGATTCGATAAGTCGATACATATGATACTAGTCGGTTATATGCGATATGACCGGATCGTTAAATCAAGTGTTGATTTAATGATTTAATGTATAATTATATATTTGATATATTACTTTGCATTAACTAGTATTGGTTCACTTTAAAAGGATTTTCTCACTTGATTTGTGCACATTGTGTATGCGATATAGTTTTGTGCACATGATTGTATCATGTTTGATGATACATGCTTGCTTGGTTAAGTGTAAAGAGTTGATCCATGGTTAAGTTAATGATTAGGGTTTTGTTTGTTTACTTATTTATTTCTTTATTTACCTTTTCATTTTGAAAAGGATAAATGAAGAAATGGTGGGTTTTTTGTTTGTTAGTTGAAGATTCTTGAAGCATTGACTAAGTGTCCTCTTTTGTTGTTTTGCTTAACCCTAACCATTTAACTAACCCATGTTAATTCTCTACACTTAACTATAGTTGATAGTATGATAAGTATTGATTTATTTATCTAATTATTCAACACTTATCATATCATCTTCTTCTTCTTCATCTTCTTCTTCTATGGAAAAAGCTTGCTACTCCAATGGCAACATGAGAAAACAAGTGAGAAATCCAATTCCAAAGTGAACCCACTTCCTATTTCTTCATCCTCTACCTCTTCCTAAGTAGTATAGGGTGTTCTCTTCACAAGTTTCATGACTTGTTGAAGTGAGAGTTTGATCTTGTGGAGCTTCGACGTAGATCATCTTCGACATCGAAGCCGACGACCAATTCCGCTTATTTTTCCGATGAAGCCGATGCTAGAGTCCGGGATTCGATTTGGACAGCGGTGGGAGATCATCGCGGAGCTTATGGAGTGGTGGAACGGATCTACAAAGGTTTTAGTCACTTTCCCTTAGCATTTAATTCGATTACTTGCTTGCTTTGCTTATATATCTAGTTAACGATCCGTATTAGGTTTTCTCGGCACATGTAAAATTTCAATTGGGCATGTTTGATCACTTGTGAGACTTCATTAGTGTGCCTAGGAACCCTACAGTGGTATCAGAGACTAGCTAGAGCCTTAGGCGAAGTCCCGACGGAGTTAGAAGTCCGATCGACCCAAAACCCGACTTGAAAATTGCTCTCTGGACTTTTTTGTAAAATGTGGATTTTTCGAAATTAAAAATATCCAGAAAAATCAGCAGGGAATCCTAAGAATTACTGTGCAACACGTGTCCATGATTCGACAAGAGTGCGGTGGAACCACGGCAGAAGCATGGCTTCTGCGGCGGTTCCGCGGCTGTATAGTCACAATGCCCAATACTGTTTGCACAGTAACTCCTAGTTTCTGGTGTTGGTTTTCCTGGGAATATTTTAATATTTATTCCAGAGTTTTATTTTCTGGCTTGTATTGGGAACTCTGTATATTCGATTGGACTGTCTAATTTTGTCGGTGTGGCTTTTCGGGTAATTTTAGAATATGTTAAAAAGTTCGACCGGATATAAAAACCCACTTTTTCCCCAGCCGGGAAATTTCCAATTGTTGGATTTTTCCTTAGTTTAACGACGTTCTAAGTAGTGCAAGTAACGCGATGGACCCTCTAGAAGACAACAAACCTTAACTCGATTATGTGACCGTCTTGAACTGCCCTTTGAACCTTCGGGTTTGGGGAAGTACGGCGTGCCACATGTGAGGCGTTGGCTTGACCCTTCTACGGCTGGACCGTTGGTACTGAGGCACGAACTGAATGTTGTTAGACTTATTTCATGTGTTGAGCTGTATCGGGAAAACTTGGGTGTTCGATTGTTCGATCGAAAAGTTTAGCATTTTCTATTTATCCGGAATGTGATACAATAATTGGAATTCACAAATTGTTATGAGATAACGGAATGAATATTATAAACGTAGCAGTTTAGTCTCACTTGTTCGGTTGCCACGGAATTTTGATGTGATCAAAAGTCCGTCGCAATCACGTAGCGTACGCGGATACTCGCCGGGTAAACTTTATAGACAGCCTCACCCCATAGCTCTGACCAAGTCACTTTAGGAGAACCCCGTCGCCGAAAGCATCCGTTCGGGTGCTCGCGGCAGCGGTGTTCCGCCTTGGTGCACTTCGTCGACGGTATCGGAGGTGCGGCCACCTACTAAAGTTTGCGACGAGCATTCGATCAGTTTTTCGGGAATCTTGTTGAATTGCCCGACTTGATATTGAAAAGTGTTTTCGATAATGAGACTAAAATGCGGGGTTTATAATTGTTAGGCATGCGATGTCTAAAGAATTCATTTGGTCAGGCATGCGATGTCTGAGATGGTTGCGGATTCCAACTGTTGTAGTTTTACACTTTCTTTTCTGTGACCGTAAGTGTAATATGTGATATCGCCGGTTTCGTTGCTATATGTCAACGACAATTGGAATGCGCATATTTACTTACGTTGATGACATGTGATGTTATGTGATGCTGGATATGTTATATTGGATCGTCGTGTTTGAATAGCCGGGGGTTTTTATGTGAGATGAGTGTTTTTCATTTTCATTCATGTAAAAACTTGTATGTAATATTCTTATATTGGGGCACTTCCAGGTTGCGGAAGATGTCACCGTTGATGTATATTATTTACTTTTCTGCACTAGGATAGACCCAAGGAGGGGAGCACAAGTAGCCGGGTTCTGGGGTCCAGAGGGAGACCAACTCGAGGAGTCGAGTCCGGGTCTCCTAACCCTAGAATTGGTAGGGTTGCTTGCCGCTCTCGTAGGGGTCTAGGAGTGTGGGATTGGCTATTCATCACGACCGTGGAATCCTTGTTTTATACTGGCTCGTATTGAAAACACGGACGTCCTAGTATATCCAATATTTCATATGTTTCTTCTGCTGTCCTTTATGTGATCATGCGATGTTCTGTGCTCTGTTCAGATAGATGTAGTATATAGTATATATGATATATTATATAGACGTTGCTTATGTTTTACACCCGCGCTAGCCCTGCCTCGTTCTGCCGTTAGTTACCTAACCTAACGGTGCAGACGGGACATCGAGGCGAATGCGGATAGCATAAGCGTACGTTATATTTATCTGTGATGATTAGGTGGAATTAAATGATGGGATATTCATTAATGAGATTAATGAAAGAAAATAAACCTAATTGATGTTGTGGAATCGAATTTCAAAATGAAAACAGGTAGCTACAGTTCTTGCTTTGCATTGCGGTGTTCCTTGTAGAACATCCTGCACCTTATTCGATAGGGAAACGACCGAGATCCCTTCACCGGGAGTGACTCCTTTAGCAAAAACTGGCAGATGCTACAACCCTCGGTTTGTCTTTGATCTCTTCTATAGTTTACGCTTTGCACAATGATATATATGATATATCCCGCACCTCATTCGACGAGCAAAGGGCCGACGATCCCTTCACCGGGAGTGACCCCTTTAGCAAAACTAGAAAAGCCTCAAAAACATTCCATTTAAAACCATTTGATTCCGCAACGAGATCAAGTTCAAAGCATTAAAGGTTTTCACAAAAACCAGCCGCAACCCTCCGTCATTTTAGGAAGTAGAGTACTTAGTATTCGTGCTGTGTTTGTTGACCATAGTCAAGGCACAGTGTACGGTAGCTAAGTGATGTCTTCCTACACCGCATATGATGCGATTAGTTAGGACAGTCGCGTGACTTTGTTGACCTTAGTTAAGGGTCATGTGGGTGGGTCTAATTAATCACGAAATGACGGGTAGAACTTGACTAGTACTTATGATTTGTTGACCATAGTTAAGGTCATAAGTGCTAGGGGTAAAAACCATTATCGGGAGTTTCAAGTGTTGAAACTTGCAATGAGATTGCATACCTTCTATGTGATAGTTGGATCCCAATACCCACTGCGAGTAATTGTTACTCCTGGGAGAGTTTTGCACTTTGCAATTAGCCGATCAAGTAGGTGTCTAGAAAGGTGTCAACGGCGTTACGCCTCTGGGAAAATGAGGTTTACAGTAATTAGGTCCGTGCGAAAGCACGGGGAACCTCCCTCAAAGTACCGACACTGGCCTGGCTGAAAGATTGGCGAACTTGTAGAGTGTAATTAATCCCGGCTAGTCTTTCCTTTTAGGGTTTGAAGGAAGATTTGATAAAAACAGTGGGAGCCATCCTGATTAGATAAAACCAATCTGATCTTGCAAGAGCGCACGCAGAGTGTTTTCTTCTCTCTCTCTCCTGGTAGCGACCATATCACGCCTTAATCAAGATAATAAAACGGATTATTGACCGAACCCGCTTGTTATACTGAGCTGGGGAACGTTGGTCCCGCTCCAACTTATAATTGTTATAAGACAGAGCAGGAAATAGGGGAATACCAGAATTCCTATGCCGCCCAAACGAAGAAAGTGCATATGATGCATCTCCTTCGGGTGTGTTCATTACAAAGAACTGTTTCTCAGTATCCTCTGAATCCTGGGTATTTGATACCGGATCAGGATCCCAGATATGTAAAGCTGTTACATAGGGCTACAAAAAGGTAGAAAAACTCAGAAAAGGTGATAAGTTTCATGAGACAGAAAACGGGGCAAGTGTTGCAGCCAAGTCTGTTGGTCACTGTCACCCTGTATTACCAATACATTGATTCTGAACAAATGCTATTAGATACCGAACCTGATATACAAAATCATATCAGTCTCTTTATTAGTAAAGAAATAATATAATTTTGTATTGTTGGATAATGTTTTGAACATTTCCTATATCAAAAGTTGATCGGTTCAGGCACGTTATCTAAAAGCATTAACGTTCTAAATCAAACTACAGTTCCTTGTATACTGAACACACACAAGAAGAAGAGTTCAGAAATGAACGAATCCTTCTTGAGGTATTGTAGACTAGGTCACATCATTACGACCCGACTGGCTGAAGTTACATTTTAGATGCATATTTAAATCAGTTTGAATTTACATCTTGTGAAACATGCCAGTCATGTCACAAAGATTAGATGACCATAGCTCTGTTTATTAAAAACAGAGAAAGAGTTAGTAAACTCTTGGGACTGATACATGATGATGTATGTAAAGTCTCCTGTCTACACATGCCAGGACTGGTTCTTTATACTTCATTATATTCTCTGATAATCTCTCAAGATTCAGTCATATGTTCCTGTTGAAACATAAGTCCGAACCTTTTGAGATATTCACAGAATGTAAGTTAGAAGTAGAGAACCAAAATACGGGTATAAGTATTATGTCCTATGATAAGATCAGGGAGGAGAATACTTGTGCATAGAATTCCTGGACTATTCTAAAGGAGAATGAGATTTTCTCTCTGTGTTACTCCTCTGAATACACCACAGCACAACGGTGTATCAGGGCGGAGCAATTGCACAATATTAGATATGGTGTGCTCTATGATGAGTATCACTGAGTTACCTATTTCCTTTTGGGGTTATGCACTTGAGAAGCTGCATACCTATTGAATTAGGTTTGAATCAAATCAGTGCCTACCACTCCATATGAGATATGGTATGGGAAGAACCCATCTCTTAAGCTAGTTAAGATTTGGGGTTGTCCGGCCTATGTTTAAAGCAAAATCCAGACAAGATCGAGGCATGATCAGTTCTGTAGAACTGGAAAGGTTCCAGCTATACAAAACTGCAGTTGATGATTTGACAGAACCAAAGGATTCTATAGTCCCCGATGAACCTCAGCCTCTCCGCCGATCTAGTAGGGTTCCTCATCCGCTTGAGAGATACCTCGGTTTCTCGATGACAGTGGGGGCAAGGATTACATCATGAGATGATGACCCAACTAGTTTCGAACAGGCCATCGAGAGTAGGGACTCTGTAAGAATGACTGGGTGCTTAGCGATCTGAGATGGAATCCATATACACCAGCAAAGTATGGACTTTGGTTGCTATATCTGAAGGGTTAAATTCCCATCAGGAGCAAGTATATCTTGAGAAGATTACTTGGTGTAGATGGAAAAGTTGAGACTTTCAAAGCTAGGCTTATTAAAGGTTTTAGTCATCAACCAGGCATGGATAATGATGAAACCTTTTCCAAGTGACTATGCTTAAGTCCATCCAGATCCTACTTGCCACGGCTACATACCATGACTGCGATATCTGGTGGTTGGGTGCCATGACTACTTTTCTAAATATTGATTTAGAAGAGAACGTCTATAAGAACACAGCCAGAGGTCTTCGTAAACAGTGGGAGCAGCGGAAACGTGTGCAAGTTGCTTTACATAATGAAGCAGGCATCGCGGAGTTGGAACGTCTGTTTTGATGTGATAGTCAAAGTGTTTGACTTCATCAAAATGGTAGACGAACCTTGTATATACAAAAGGGTAGTAGAGAGTAAGGTGGTCATCTTCGTATTGTACGTAGACAACATACTCTTGATAGGAAAAGAGTTTCCTATACTACGATCGGCCAATCTCCTATTATCACTAGGATTCTCCAAATAGGATCAAAGTGATACCTCCTAAATCCTGAGTTTTCATCTATGAGATAGATGTAATTGGATGCTGGGATTCTCACTAGATGTAGTGAGATGGTATCAATCGATCCTGGGGAGAATCACTGGAAACGTTCCAGGGTGATAAAGACGACTGAATGTCAGTCATGGGCATTGTCTTTACCCTCAGTAAAGGGACGGTATGTTGGAAGAGTTCCAAGCTAGATATCGTGGCAAACTAGACGATAAAGGCTGGTAACATCGCTATTGAAGATACTACCAAAGAGGCAGTTTGGGTGTATATTGGTTCATAAGATGAACTAGGTTCCTGCCATTGTATGACAATGGAAGTGTGGCCTAGGCCCTGGAACCCTGGTCCCATCAGTGACCCAGACATATTCTGAGGAAGAATCACCTGATCATGGAGATAGTTGATCTCCAGGTTGATCGAGGTTAGGAGAGTAGACTCAGAGGACAACACGGCGGATCCACTCACGAAGGCCTTATCCCAGAGAGAGACTCATATGGGATGGTTGAGTATTAGATACTGCAACCACTGCTACAGATGGCCCTAGTGCTAGTGGGAGATTGTTAGTTATATGTATGCCCTAGAGGCCATTACTGTACATTGGATGTATATTGTAGTGGATGCTGGGACATATATAGGTAGGACTTTCTTGCTCGACATGATAGTACGCTATCTGGTTGCTCTTTATCTTAACATGTATACTTTCTGTCTCTCTGTTACATGTTGATAAAGCCCTTAGGATGTGTACTCGACTTCCAGGACTGTGATGCAGATCATACTAGTGGGGCCTGGATAGTCCATGAGTACATCCTTCAATGTTCCTAGTCGAGGGAATATCGAGACGGGGCATCGATATTCCAGAGTAGACTAGCGCATATCTTCTCGACCCATGCGATGGGCGATGGATGATCCCATATCTATTGGTGTTTGACATCGAAGATGGTATGCGGGTGCTCAGTGGAGACTGGGTACACTGAACGGACTCGCCGAGAACTCCCAGATGGTATTATACCTCACGTCAGATGGCAGTTCTCTGGTGACACTGGTACAGCTTAGTCTGTTGACCCGAGATCGTCATAGAGTCTTTTGTGTCTCCCACTGTGCTTTGATTTCCACCCTACCACGGCTCTACTGAGTTGTGCAAACAGGTGGTTTTTGGGTACAGTCCCGATTCACATGGAGGCAATGAGCGATAGGAGGGGATTCGTCTCTCCCGGTATTGGGGGTTGATGTTGTGCTATGCTCGACTGGCCATAACAGGAAATCCCTGGCCAGGGTTGCAGTGATATACTGGTAAGAGTTATCAGTAGTTTCACGAATGTTATGGACCTTACGTCGGCATGACTTATCGAGCTATTGGGGTCTAACGTTTACCACCCCTAGGCGAGATATGCGACATATCAGACGAACAGACCGGACTATACGGTAAGTGTTACTGGTTGGATTCACAGGAGTGTGAGCGGGCTTGCTCGTCGATCTTCTGATCGCTCAATACCCGGGTGGCCGTTACGTTTAGCAGACCGCTTGCGGCTTGTGGGTGTTTGATATGATCATCATCCGCTGCCGGCGTATTGACGAGTCTTTAGAGTCCTACACAGAGGTTTCCTGACTCAAGCAAAACGAAATAGGAGCGCATATGAGATATGTGCGGGACCGAGAATAATGCGTGTATGTGATACCGTATTTCATTCTCGCGATGAATGTGTCGAATGGTTGTATGCGATATAACCAAGTTATCGAATCAAGGATTGATTCGATAAGTCGATACATATGATACTAGTCGGTTATATGCGATATGACCGGATCGTTAAATCAAGTGTTGATTTAATGATTTAATGTATAATTATATATTTGATATATTACTTTGCATTAACTAGTATTGGTTCACTTTAAAAGGATTTTCTCACTTGATTTGTGCACATTGTGTATGCGATATAGTTTTGTGCACATGAGTGTATCATGTTTGATGATACATGCTTGCTTGGTTAAGTGTAAAGAATTGATCCATGGTTAAGTTAATGATTAGGGTTTTGTTTGTTTACTTATTTATTTCTTTATTTACCTTTTCATTTTGAAAATTATAAATGAAGAAATGGTGGGTTTTTTGTTTGTTAGTTGAAGATTCTTGAAGCTTTGACTAAGTGGCCTCTTTTGTTGTTTTGCTTAACCCTAACCATTTAACTAACCCATGTTAATTCTCTACACCTAACTATAGTTGATAGTATGATAAGTATTGAATTATTTATCTAATTATTCAACACTTATCATATCATCTTCTTCTTCTTCATCTTCATCTTCCATGGAAAAAGCTTGCTACTCCAATGGCAACTTGAGAAAACAAGTGAGAAATCTAATTCCAAAGTGAACCCACTTCCTATTTCTTCATCCTCTACCTCTTGCCAAGTAGTATAGGGTATTCTCTTCACAAGTTTCATGACTTGTTGAAGTAAGAGTTTGATCTTGTGGAGCTTCGACGTAGATCATTTTCGACATCGAAGCCGACGACCAATTCCGCTTATTTTTCCGATGAAGCCGATGCTAGAGTCCGGGATTCGATTTGGACTGCGGAGGGAGATCATTGCGGAGCTTATGGAGTGGTGGAACGGATCTACAAAGGTTGTAGTCACTTTCCCTTAGCATTTAATTCGATTACTTGCTTGCTTTGCCTATATATCTAGTTAACGATCCGTATTAGGTTTTCTCGGCACATGTAAAATTTCAATTGGGCATGTTTGATCACTTGTGAGACTTCATTAGTATGCCTAGGAACCCTACATGATAGACGCATTGCAGGCAGCAGAGATTCAGGGCGGGGCCGGTTATTCAGTTCCTATTCCCAGGATGGTCAGCGGTCATCGTCGGGATGTTTTCGCTGTGGGAGTTCTTACCATCGTGTACGGGACTGTCTTGAGTTACCCCGGAGGGAGGCGACAGCACCGCATGTCACATTACCACCTTCACCACCCCAGAGGGCGTTGCCTATCGTACCTACCGTTGCTCCGCGCCAGACTCATACACAGCGAGGTCGTGGGCGTGGAGGAGTTGCTCAGAGAGGACGGGATGACCAAGGCAAAGGGCAGTCAGTCGCAGGTGGTGGACAGGCACGGGTTTTTGCTTTGACGCATCAGGACGCGCAGGCGTCTAATGCGGTGGTTTCAGGTATCCTTCCTGTATTTACGGTTGATGCACACGTATTGTTCGATCCCGGATCCACACACTCGTACGTATCCACGCACTTTGTGCCGAGTTTGGGTAGAGAGTCCAGCTTGCTTGATCAGCCGCTTGTGGTGACCACTCCTGTGGGAGAGTCGTTTGTTGCTAGGCACGTGTTCCGATCCTGTACCGTCTGTATTGGTGAGAGAGAGTTGTCTATCGACTTGATCCTTCTGGAGATGTTGGACTTCGACGTTCTTTTGGGTATGGATTGGTTAGCCACGTGCTATGCTTCTGTGGACTGCCGTGAGAAGACAGTTAGATTCTGCTTTCCCGGTGAGTCGGTTTTTGTTGTGTTGGGGGACCGTAGTGCCGTCCCTCACAGTGTGATTTCTTCTTTTCGCGCTGGACAGCTTTTGAGGAAGGGATGTCAGGGATTTCTCGCATATGTTTGCGATGCTAGTGCTACACAGGTTCCATTGGACCAGGTTCCGGTTGTTAGCGAGTTTCCTGATGTGTTCCCTGACGAGCTTCCTGGGCTGCCGCCCGAGCGCGACATTTCTTTCTGTATTGATTTGGTTCCTGGTTCGGGGCCTATTTCCATACCGCCTTATCGGATGGCCCCGGCGGAACTTCGAGAGTTGAAGGGTCAGTTGCAAGATTTGTTGGACAAGGGACTTATTCGACCCAGTGTTTGTCCTTGGGGTGCTCCAGTCCTGTTCGTCAAGAAGAAGGACTGCAGTTTGCGTCTGTGTATCGACTACCGCCAGCTGAACAGGGTGACAGTGCGGAACAGGTACCCTTTGCCGCGTATCGACGATTTGTTCGACCAGCTTCAGGGGGCAGGGTAATTTTCGAGGATCGATTTACGATCGGGCTATCATCGGCTGCGGGTTCGACAGGAGGACATTCCCCGGACAGCCTTCCGTACGCGCTATGGCCATTACGAGTTTTTGGTGATGTCGTTCGGACTCACCAATGCGCCAGTAGCATTCATGGACTTGATGAACCGTATTTTCCGGCCTTACTTGGATCTGTTCATTATAGTCTTCATTGACGATATTTTGGTGTATTCCCGGAGTAGTCAGGAGCACGAGCAGCACCTGCGGATTACATTGCAGACCTTGAGGAAGCACCAGCTTTATGCGAAATTCTCCAAGTGTGCCTTTTGGCTGGACAGCGTAGACTTCTTGGGACACGTGATTTCACAAGACGGTATATGTGTAGACCCGAGGAAGATCGAGGCCGTTCAGCGTTGGCCCAGACCCACATCGGTGACGGAGATTCGCAGCTTTTTGGGGTTGGCCGGTTACTACAGGCGTTTTGTGCAGGACTTCTCACGTATTGCTACACCGTTGACCGAGTTGACCCGGAAGGGAGTTCCCTTCGATTGGACGGAGGAGTGCGAGCACATTTTCCAGCAGTTACGGACTCGGCTGACGACGGCACCGGTGTTATCTTTACCTTCCGGACCGGGCGGATTTGTGGTCTTTTGTGATGCTTCTCGAGTAGGGCTGGGATGCGTTTTGATGCAGCACGACAGGGTGATCGCGTATGCTTCGCGACAATTGAAGAGACATGAACAAAACTACCCCACTCATGACTTGGAGATGGCTGCAGTGGTCTTCGCACTTAAGATCTGGCGACATTACCTATACGGCGAGTCGTGCCAGATATTCACGGATCACAAGAGTCTGAAATACATATTCCAGCAGCGGGACCTGAACCTTCGACAGCGTCGATGGATGGAGTTAGTGAAGGATTACGACTGCGAGATCTCCTATCACCCGGGCAAGGCAAATGTGGTGGCGGATGCTTTGAGCAGGAGGCCCGGGAGTAGCCTATCTTGTTTGAGCGTAGTACAGGAGCAGTCATCCGCAGATTGGCAGATATTATGAGACAGCCGAGTACAGTTCGAGTTCACGTCGATTGGAGGACAGATAGCGCATGTCCGTGCACGGCCACAGTTGATCGATCGTATACGTGAGGCACAGCTCAGCGATGACCGATGTTCAGAGATCATGGCACAGATTGGACAGGGCAGATTTTCCGAGTTCGTGATCGATAATCAGGGGGTACTACGGTTTGGAGTCAGACTGTGCGTACCAGATGCTGAGGGACTGAGGCGCGAGATTCTTGAGGAGGCACATCGATCGGTGTACAGCGTCCATCCCGGTTCCACCAAGATGTATCATGATATGAGAGATGTTTATTGGTGGGACGGAATGAAGAGGGACATCGCAGATTTCGTGTCGAGATGCCTGACTTGTCAGCAAGTCAAGGCGGAGCACCAGAGGCCCGCGGGAGAGCTACAGCCGTTACCCATTCCGGAGTGGAAATGGGAGCAGATTTCGATGGATTTCGTGGTGGGTCTACCCAGGACTAGTCGGGGGTATGAATCCATCTGGGTGATCGTAGATCGTTTGACGAAAGCGGCTTACTTCCTACCGGTGAAGACGACTTTCGGATTTACTCAGTATGCCCAGATCTACATTGACGAGATAGTGCGACTACACGGAGTTCCGACGTGCATTGTGTCCGACAGAGGCACCCAGTTTACTAGTAGACTATGGCAGAGGCTTCAGGAGGCTTTGGGCACTCGCTTGAGTTTCAGCACGGCGTTTCACCCGCAGACCGACGGCCAGTCAGAGCGGACCATCCAGACTCTCGAGGACATGCTCAGAGCTTGTGTATTAGATTTCGGAGGTAGCTGGGATCATCATTTGCCCTTAGTAGAGTTCTCCAACAATAACAGCTACCAGGAGACGGATGACACCATTTGAGGCTCTTTATGGGAGGAGATGCAGGTCGCCCACTTGTTGGACAGAGCTCAGTGAGGGTAGTATCTTAGGGCCACAGATCGTTGAGGAGACGACCGCGAAGATCCAGTTGATTCGCGATAGGATGAGAGCAGCGCAGAGTAGGCAGAGATCTTATGCAGACCGTCGACGACGCAGACTTGAGTTTTCTGTTGGTGATCATGTTTTCTTGAAGGTCTCCCCAATGAAAGGTGTGATGAGGTTTGGGAAGAAGGGGAAGCTCAGTCCCAGGTATGTGGGCCCCTTCGAGATCCTCGAGCGTGTTGGTGCAGTAGCCTACCGTTTAGCCCTTCCGCCCAGCTTTCCAGATGTACATCCCATATTTCATGTCTCGATACTCCGCAGATATCTTCATGATCCTTCGCATGCGATTCAGCATCCGACGATCCAGCTTGAGTGCGACCTTTCCTATGCAGAGCAGCCGGTGATGATCTTGGATCGACAAGTAAAGAAATTGAGATCGAAGGACATCTCATCAGTTAAAGTACTTTGGCGTGGTCAGGACCGTAAGGAGGTCACTTGGGAGACCGAAAGCGAGATGATGAAGACGTATCCCCATCTTTTTGAAGGTACGTGTAGTTAGATTTTTGAAATTCGGGGACGAATTTCTATAAGGGGGAGAGATTGTAACACCTTAGGATGTGTTTAGTGAATAATTATACTTAAATAATGGGTTTTAATAAAAAGTTTACCAAATTGTGTTTTAAATATTTTTCCTAATTTAATAAATATTTTTCTAAAATTTTCTTAGGCTTGCACACACATGTGCATGCAAACTAGGGTTTCTAAATAAGATTTACCATGTTAAGTGACCATGGTGGGTTAATCTTGAGGGTTAAAATCTTTTGGGTTATAAGTGAGTTTAATTAGTTAGTTAAAAGTAACTTTAATTTGAATTTGGTTAAGTGTTGACTTGTGTGAGAGAGAGAGAGAGTGCATCATGGCTGTAGGCCATGCTTGCATTAAATGAAGAGAGAGAGAGGAGGGTTGACATTGGGTAATGATTTTTCTCTCAACTCTTTTGTGTTTCTCTCAACCTCACACACCCACACACTCACACTTACCTCAGCAGAACCCCCAGCAGCAGCAACAACAGCAGCAAGCACAGCAGCAGCACCAAGCACAGCAACAGTGGCAGCAAGAAGCAGTAGCAGCAGCAGCAAAGTTCAGCAGCAGCAGCAGTGAGCACCAACAGCAACTGCAGCTTCTTCCCTTCACTTCTTCTTCTTCCTGCAGCTCCCTAGGGTTAAGTATGAGGTATACTTCCTAACTTGTTTCCCTAGTTTGCTTGGTTAGTGTGGTTTTGCATCGGTTAGTGGATTTTAGTGCGTTTTAGTGTGATATGGGGTGTTTAGTGGGAACTTTGTGCTAATGTGGTGAGAATTGGTTTCAGTAGGTCATTAGTGAGTTATTGAGGCCATATTAACCTAGTTTAACCCCAGTTACACTAAAATACCACCAGTTTCCCTATTTGATGCAAATTGTCGTATTTGTACAAAATTGGAGTTTTCTGGAACTGCTATTGACCCGGTGAGTTCAGAATGATATTGAGAAGACTGCAGTATAGTGGAGATGTGCTGATACCCCAGGTGAAACCCAACCCCCTAACTGCTACAGTGGGCCGCCAATTTCTTCTTTCTGGCCGCAATTTGCGGCCAGATGGGTAGGGTTTTGGGTGGTGTTTGGTCCTGTAGGTGTCTGCTAGTGTGTAGGGTTCTATGGTATATATATTTTTGTAAGTTTAGTTCTGTAGAAAAATCTGGGACCAAATACCTATTTTGCCGTTTTTCTAAACCTTCACGACACGCGTGATAGGTGAGTAGGTTTGGGTTTCAGCGTATCGCGGCGCGTCGGGGTAGTTTCAGGCGCGTGATCACACGTTTTAGCGTATCGCGCACACGCGCGATTGGGTTACGACACGAGTGTCTAGTTGGACCGTAATGTCGCGTTTTTGTGAATTGAGCTTATGTGTGATATATGTTATGTGATTCTAGGTTCGCAGGCCAGTGAGACGGACGCTGCGAAGAAAGGCAAGCAAGTTGTTGGATACACTTAGCGCGGGACTTCGGTGAGTAGATTTCACATCTACGGGGATATCGCCCGCATGGCGTTATGCGTCAGGGCTGATAGGACCTTATTACTATATGTTGCACTTACCTCATGTACTGTCATTGCATATTGCATTCCCTGCTGTATGTATGCTTAGAATTGATAGAACACTGCACCCTTATTGACAGTTCACGTTGCACAAGCACTATCTTGACATGACATTCATACTTGATGCATATATCACATCGGATCATTATGCTGTAGCTCATCTTTTATATGACTTGACATGGCATTCATACTTGATGCACATATCACATCACAGTTACTTGCATATGGGATGGGATTATATGTGATTTCTGGATTTGGGAACCGTGGCTCTTTTCAAATATGTAATCATTTAAAAACCCGATTCCCTTGATATGATATTTTTGGGCGTCACCCCGTGTTTTCTCGGTGCTAGAGGCATGTATTGATAGAGGGCTGACCCGGACTGACGGATGCCCGATGTATTGATAGAGGGCTGACCCGGACTGACGGATGCCCGATATATTGATAGAGGGCTGACCGGACTGACGGATGCCCGATATATTGAGAGAGGGATGACCCGGACTGACGGATTCCCGATATATACTTTGAGAGAGAGCTGACCCGGATTGACGGATGCCCGATACAAGTTGTTTTGCGTGTCGATGCTAGACACGAGTATTTATGATATTTGGGTGCCGATGTTGGGCACTCATGATTCTCAGGGATATACAGGATATGAGGGCCGATGGAGTACCGGCGTCTGGGATGTTGGGATTCGCGGTGCTTACATACATATGTAGTCTACCTCGACATTTCATTTAGATACTGTATCCCCATGCTCAGCATTCATTATCGCATCTCATCCTGTAGCTATATCACCTGATAGAGGACTTGCATGATTATTATACATACTGCTTACCTCGCATTGATATCATCTGTTGGCATTTGTTAAAGTAGCGTTGTACGTGCATGCTCGCGATTACCTTTATATGTTATCTCTATTCACGAGTTGGCAACTCACCCCCGTTGTGCCACAGTATTTGCAGGTTGCCCTTGGGAGTAGTCGCGGCTGGCTGTTTACCGCATCTTTTGGCACAGATACCCTTTCTGAGGCGAGTTAGCCTTTTTGCTGATAGGTGGGTTTTTTTACGGTACCTGTTACCTTTCAGTTGTATATTGATGTATCTAGTATTCTCCATCTACCTTTCTGTATTGACTTAGAGACAGTGGTGATGACGATATGTATGATACTATATTCTAGTGTTGAGCTCGCATGTGAGCTGACTTTATATTATGCAGTCTTACCTTTTATGATACTGTCCTTGCTTTACTGTGTATCCTTCGCTACGGCGACGTATTATCATATGGTGATGCTTCATTCATTTTACTTGTCATTTCTGTTACACCTTGCTTTTACCCGATTTGCGGGGCAAATGTTTAAAAAGGAAATGTTACCAAAATTATAAAAGTTACAACTCCTGAACCTAAAAGGATTTCTACCAAAATTAATAAGATATTTTTCGGACACGCATGACTGTTTTTACGAAATGTTTTAAATCACTCTATATTTATTGGTTTGATTTCTGGGTTCGGCTTACTTAGCCGCGTTACGCCTGTAGACGTTGCGTGGTTAAGTGCCGGTCACGAGTCGAAACTCTCGGGTCGTGACAATGTACAATGGATAACGAGCAATATACGGATATTGTTCTACAGTCTCTTCCGTCTGCCTTTGCTCCTTTTGTAGTGAACTTCAATATGCTCAACATGGAGAAGTCACTATCCGAACTTCTCAATATGTTGAGAAATGCGGAGAGCGCGCTTAAGGCGAAGTCTCCCTCTCTGCTTGTTGGATAATCTTCCTCTTCCGTCCCAAAAGCGAAGGCCAAAGGAAAGAACAAGAAGAAATCCATAAGCCGAGAGGTGGAATCAAGAAGGAAAAGGGGAAAGACAAATCTAAAGCTACGGAGTCAGGAAAAGGAGATTGTTTCTTTTGCAAGAAGACAGGGCACTGGAAGTGGAACTATACTGAGTACCTTGGTCTCAAGAAAAGAAAGTATGGCGATGCTTCAGCTTCAGGTGTGTTCGTAGCCGAAAACTGTTTTTCTATAAACTCTGCTTCCTGGGTATTAGATACCGGTTCGGGTTCTCATATCTGCAATTCTGTGCAGGGGCTGAGAAATAGCAGAGTTTTGAAGATAGGTGATCATACTCTCTAGGTTGAAAATGGTTCCAATGTACATGCAGTTTTAGTGGGAGAGTATCATCTGGGGTTACCATCGGGTTGTATATTGGTTTTGAACCCATGTTATTTTGTACAAAGCATGCTTTGTAATATTATATCCATTTCTTTGTTAGACAATGAAGGATATCATTTTGTATTGCAGCACAATGTTATGAACATTAAACTAAATCAAGAGTTGATTGGTTATGGTACACTTAATAACGGGATATACGTCCAGAATCAACACACAGTTTTCAACATACAACACACAAACAAAAGAAAATTTTCAGATATAAATGAAGCTTTTCATTGGCATTGTAGACTTGGTCGTATTAATGAAACAAGACTAAACAAGCTTCATAAAGTTGGATAATTAAATTCTTTTGAGTATAAATCTTATGCGACTTGTCAGTCTTGTATCAAAGGGAAAATGACCAAAACTCCGTTTGCTGGACACGGAGAAAGAGCTACTGAGCTCTTGGGCCTCATACATAGAGATGTATGTGGGCCAATGTTTACACATGCGAGGGGCTGTTTTTTCTTACTTCATAACTTTTACTGTTGATTTCTCAAGATTCGGTCATGTGTTTTTGTTAAAGCATAAGTCTGAAACTTTCGATAAATTCAAGGAGTACAAACTTGAAGTAGAAAAAAAACTGGAATGAGCATCAAAATACTTCGATCAGATCGAGGTGAAGAGTATCTTAGTACAGAGTTTTCGAACTTCCTAAAAGAGAATGTGATTCTCTCTCAGCTCACTCCCTTTTACACACCAAAGCACAACGGTGTGTCAGAGCGATGGAATCGAACCCTATTAGATATGGTACGATCCATGATGAGTGATGCTGACTTGCCCCTCTCCTTTTGGGGACATGCATTGGAGACTGCAGCTTTTATGTTGAACAAAGTTCTAACCAAGACAATGTCTACCACTCCGTATGAGATATGGTATGAGAAGAGACCATCTCTTAAACGAGTTAAGATTCTGGGTTGTCCGACCTTTGTTAAAAAGCAGAATCCAGACAAACTCGAGACGTGATTAGTCAAGTGTATATTTGTGGGATATCCGAAACATTCGTTTGGGTATATTTTCTACCACAAGGAGGAACAAAAGGTGTTTGTTTCTCAGTATGCCACGTTTTTTGAAAATGTGATTTTTCCAAATGATGCTGATGGCAATGTGGTAGATCTAGAAGAGGTTCTAGAGACACAAGTAACAAATGACGACTTGGTTGAACCTGATGTTGCAACATAACCTAATGAACCTCAGCAACTCCATAGATCTGGTAGGACTTCTCGCCCGCCGGAGAGATACTACAGTTTTCTCATTGATGGTAATGGAGAAGATTGCATCATGGATGATGATGACCCTACCAGTTTTCAGCAAGCTATCACGAGTGGTGACACTGTGAAGTGGCCTGATGCCATGAGATCCGAAGTCGAGTATATGTACACCAACAAAGTATGGACTTTGGATGTTGTACCCTCTGGGGTAAACCCCCATAGAGTGCAAATGCATCTTTAAGAGAAAGATCAGTGTAGATGGGAAGGTGGGGACCTATAAGGCAGGGCTTGTGGAGAAAGGATTTCGATAAAGTCCAGGAATGGACTTTGATGAAACCTTATCTCCTGTAGCCATGCTTAAATCCATTTGGATCCTACTTGCTAATGCTGCTCACTACAACTATGAAATCTGGCAGATGGACATTAAAACGGCTTTTCTAAATGGTGATTTAGAAGAATGCATTTATATGGATCAGCCATAGGGCTTCATCGACTGTAGGAGCAGCGAGAAAGCATGTAGATTGCTTAAATCCATTTATGGATCAAAGCATGCATCACAGAGTTGGAACATCTGTTTTGATGATGTTATCAAAGAGTTTGATTTCATCAAAAATCGAGGTGAACCTTGTGTTAATAAGAAAACTGTAGGGAGAACTGTCGCATTCCTCGTATTGTACGTAGATGACATTCTTCTGATAGGAAATTATATTCATATGCTAAAGTCGGTCAAATCATTCTTATCACAAAGGTTTTCCATGAAGGACCCGGGTGATGCCTCGTACATATTGGGCATGAAGATCTATAGGGATAGATCTAAACGGTTATTGGGATTGTCCTAAACCAGGTACATTAACACCATCCTAAAGAGGTTTAGTACGGAAGACTCCAAGTGGGGTTCCTTACTCGCTAGTCATGGAGTCACTCTCTCTAAGGACTTTTGCCCAAAGGCTGATGAAGAGAGACCTCGCATGAGCATTATACCCTATGCTTCTGCTGTAGGATCTATAATGTATGCGATGTTATGTACACGCTCTGATGTAGCTTATGCACTGGGTGTAGTAAGCAGGTATCAATCCAATCCAAGGGAGAATCACTGGACAACTGTGAAGAACATTCTTAAATACTTGCGAAGGACTAAAGAAATGTTCTTGGTGTATGGTAACGGGGATCTCCGAATGGAGGCCATTATCGATTCGAGCTTCCAGAGTGACAAGGATGGCAGCAAATCTATCCCAGGGTTTGTCTTTACCCTCAATGGAGGGGCGGTGTGATGGAAGAGTTCCAAACAGGATACCGTTGCAGACACCATGATGGAAGCTGAGTATATTGCTGCAAATGATGCTGCCAAGGAAGTCGTCTGGATGAGGAAGTTCATCTTGGAGCTAGGAGTAGTTTCGACCATTATTGATCAAATACCATTGTATTGTGATAATAATGGGCCTATGACGTGGGCCAAAGAGCCCAGGTCCCATCAGCGATCCAGACACATTCTCAGGCGATATCATCTGATCCGAGAGATAGTAGATCACCGCGAGATCGAGATTCGAAGAGTAGATACAAATGATAACACCGCGGATCCACTCACCAAGGCCCTCCCTCTGCCGCAACATGAGCGACTTTTTGAGATGTTGGGTATGAGAAATGCTAATAATTGGCCTTAGTGCAGAGGGAGATTATTGGATATATGTATGCCCTAGAGGCCATTATATGATAGTGTATGTACCGGTATATGTGTGTGTGTGTGTGTGTGTGTGTGTGTATTCAGGGGTCATTCTTGCTCGAAATGATAGTATGCTATCTGGATGAACTTTATCTTGACATGTTCATTTGATCATGCTTTCACTCATTTGGTACATGTTGATATAGCCCTTAGGATATGCTTGACTATTTAGACTATGATGCGGATCATACTAGTGGGACATGCGTAGTTTATGAGCATATCTTTAAAATGTTCCTAGTCGTGGGTGTATCGAGACTGGGAATCGATATTACGAGAGTAGACAAGCGTATACGTTACTTGTCCCATATGATGGGTGATGGATGATCCCATATCCATTGGTGTGGTGACACCAAAGATCGTATATGGGTGCTCAGTGAGACTGGGTACACTGAACGGACTCGCCGAGAACTCCTATGTGGTATTATATCTGTCATCGGATAGCATTTCTCAGGTGACACTGTTACAGGTTAGTGTATAGACCCGAGATCGTCATAGAGTCTTGTGTGTCCTCCCACAGTACTTTGATCTCCACCCTACTACGGCTCTACTGAGTCGTGCAAACAGGTGGATTTTGGGTACAGTCCCGAGGCACATGGAGGCAATGAGCGATAGGAGGGGTTTCGTCTTTCCCGTTATTGGGGGTTGATGTTGCGCTATGTACGATTGGCTATAACAGGAAGTCCCTGGCCAGGGCTGCTGAGATTTACTAATAAGTGTTATCAGTAGTTTCTCGATCTGTTATAAGCCATATACCGGCATAACTTATTGGGTTAATGGGGTCGACGATACCACCCTTAGACTTGATATGCAGCACTATTGATGAAGAGACCGGACTGTACGGTAAGTGTAGCCAGTTGGCTCGACGAGAGTTTTACTAGGTTTACTTATGTTTCTTCTGATCGCTCAATACCTGGGAGCCATTACGTACAGCTTGTGCCACTGACGGTTTGTGGGCATATGATGTGAACACTGCCTACTGCTAGCGTATTGATGAGTCTTAGAGTCCCACAAAGGGGTCTCCTACCTCAGGCGAAAAGATGTGGGGTGCATATGTGATATGTGCGGGAGCTCGATTAAATGCGTGTATTGGATACCGTATTTTAATCGGGCGTTTACTATTGGACGGGTCGTATGTGATATGATCGGGTTGTTAAATCAAGTGTTGATTTAATATTAAGTCCATTATAGCTCATTTATTAAAACCTATTACTTTATGATGCATGCATGAGTGTATGTATATGTTGGTATGGATGCACACATGAAAGCATACATGTGTCATGGTTGATGATACATTGGTGGTGGCAATGCAAGACTTACATGGTAACATATTTAGATATTTTGTTTATTTGAGAAAATAAAAATGGCAACATAATCATGGTTGACTATTCAACTCTTTTGAGTTGACCGAAGTCAATGCTTTCATTTGCCCTTGGTTTTGTAGCCCATGGTTTTTCTTAATCTCAAGTCACAAAATATATAGATATTTTGTATCCATAGATTAGCATGGCATCACTCTTACTTACTCTTTAGAGATTAGTTAGAGTTTTTGATTTTTATTCTCTTGAGTCAAGCTTGAGCCATCTCCTTCTTTCTCTCTCTCCTCAAAGCTCTCTAGGGTTTTAAAAGAAAGAGAAGAAATTAAAAAGAAATGGTTTTTAAGTGAGATCCAAACCCACATCACCATTCTACTTTAGTCTAGCCCACTAGTGAGGAGTGTTTGCTTCATTTTTATCCTTGATCAAGTGAAGCTTGAAGCTTGGTGTAAAGGGACTTCGTGGTGGATCATCGTGGACTTGGAAGGACACAAGTCAACCGGTTCAAACCCCACTCGATCCAAGGAGTCAAGGAGGAGGTCTACAGAGGTTGTATTTTCTCCCCACTTAGTGTTAGACACTATATAGTTTGTGATACTATAGTTTGCATCACACATGCTATAACAAAAATTTAGTGGGTTCTAAACTATTCCAAACAAGAATCGAACTAGTAAAATAGAGTAACAAACTATAGTATCACATACTATATAGTGTCTAACAATAAGTGGGGGGAAAATACAATCTTTGTAGACCTCCTCCTAGACTCCTTGGATCGATTGAGGTTTGAACCGGTTGGCTTGCGTACTTCCAAATCCACGATGATCCACCACGAAGTCTCTTTGCACCAAGCTCCAAGCTTCACTTAATCAAGGATAAAGATGAAGCAAACACTCCACACTAGTGGGCTAGACTAAAGTGGAATGGTGATGCGGTTTTGAATCTCACTACAAAACCTTTTCTTTTTAATTCTTTCTCTTTCTTTTAAAACCGTAGAGAGCTTTTTGGAGAGAGAGGAAGAAGGAGATGGCTCAAACTAAACTCAAGAGAATAATATGATAACTCTTACTAAACTCAAGAGAGTAAGTGAAGTCATCCATGTTACATGAGTTTAAACAAAACCATGGGCAATGAAACCATTGACTTTTGTCAACTCAAGAGAGTTGAATAGTCAACCATAATTTTAATCCCATTTTGCTTTCCTCAAATAATCAAAATATCTAAATATGTTACCATGTGAGCCTTGCATTACTACCACCAATATATCATCAACCATGACACAAGTATGTTTGCATGTGTGCATCCATATCAACATATACATACACTCATGCATGCATCATAAAGAAATAGGTTTTAATAAATGAGCTAATGGACTTAATATTAAATCAACGCTTGATTTAATAACCCGGTCATATCTTATACGACCCGTCCAATAGTAAACGCCCGATTAAAATACGGTATCCAATACACGCATTTAATCGAGCTCCCGCGCATATCACATATGCAACCCACATCTTTTCTCCTGAGCTAGGAGACCCCTTTGTGGGACTCTAAGTGTTGTTAGTTGTATGTATGCCCTAGAGGCCAGTATTGTACAGATTATGTATATTATATTGGATGCTTGGACATATATAGAGATGACTTTCTTGCTCGACATGATAGTATGCTATCTGGTTGCTCTTTATCTTAACATGTACACTTGTCTCTTTATACTGTCTTATAGTTACATGTTGGTAAAGCCCTTAGGATGTGTACTTGACTACCTGGAATATGATGGAGATCATACTAGTGGGTACATGGTAGTCCATAAGTACATCCTTCAAGGTCCCTAGTCGTGGGTGTATCGAGACGGGGCATCGATATACCAGTGTTGACTAGCGTATACGCTTCTCGACCCATGTGATGGGCGATGGATGATCCCATATCCATTGGGGTTTGACATCAGAGATGGTGTACGGGTGCTCAGTGGTGACTGGGTACACTGGACGGACTCGCCGAGAACTCCCAGATGGTATTATACCTCACGTCAGATGGCAGTTCTCAGGTGACACTTGTACAAGTTAGTCTGTAGACCCGAGATCGTCATAGAGTCTTGTGTGATTCCCACTGTGCTATGATCTCCACCTTACCACGTCCATGAGGGCGTGCAAAACGGTGGTCTTTGGGTACAGTCCCGAGTCACATGGAGGCAATGAGCGATAGGAGGGGTTTCGTCTCTCCCGGTATTGGGGGTTGATGTTGCGCTGTGCTCGATTGGCCGTAACAGGGAAGTCCCTGGCCAGGGCTGATCAGAGATTTGCTGGTAAGTGTTACCAGTAGTTTCTCGACCCGTTATGAGCCTTACATCGGCATGACTTATCGAGTATTGGGGTCTGACGTTTACCACCCGTAGACTTGATATGCGATTTAATGTATAATTATATATTTGATATATTACTTTGCATTAACTAGTATTGGTTCACTTTAAACGGATTTTCTCACTTGATGTGCAATTTGTATATGTGATATACTTTTGTGCACATGTTAGTATCATGTTTGATGATGCTTGCTCTTTTGGTTAAGTGTGAAGAATTAAATTTAGGTTAGGTAAATGGTTAGGGTTCCTTATTATTCTTTCTTTTATCATTAATTATTTTGGATTAAAAGAAAAGGCATAAGAAAACAAAAAGGGTTGCTTTCTTTCTTGAAGTTTAGTGAAGCTTCATGAAGCTTCACCAAAGTGACCATTTTTGTCTTCATTCCTAACCCTAACCCTATATCTAACCTTAGTAAATTCTCTACACCTAACCATGGTGAAAATTATGATAAGTATTGATTTTCTTTTTCACTTAAAAGACTTATCATAATATTCTAGCTTATCTTCTTCTTCATCTTCTAAAAGGAAAAGCTTGATGCCATCAATGGCAACTTGACTTCCAAATTGAGAAATACAATTCTAAAGAGAACCCACCTCCTATTTCTTCACCCTCTACCTCTTGCCAAGTTGTTTTGGGTGTTTTCTTCACAAGTTTCACAACTTTGTGAAGTCGGAGCTTGAACTTGTGATGCCTCGACGTAGATCGTCTTTGACACGAAGCCGACGACCTATTCCGCTCGCTTTCCCGATGAAGCCGATGAACGAGTCTAGGATTGGAAAAGGACAGCGAGAGGACCACTACGTGGAGCTAAGGAAGTGGATATCCGGATCTACAAAGGTTGTAGCATCTAACTTTTAGTTAAGTAGTTAACTAGTTTTGTTTTTCGCCTAGACATCTAGCCGACGATCCGTAGTCTAGGGTTTCTCGGCACCATTTTTTTTTTGAAATTGGCATGTTCGATGCCTTGTGAGACCTCACTAGAGTGCCTAGGAACCTTTCATTGGTATCAGAGCCTAGCTAGAGCCTTAGACGAAGTCCCGACGACGTTTGAAGTCCGATCGAACCAAAAAACTAACCCGAAAACGACTCTCTGTACAATTTTTAAAAACTGGGTTTTTTCCAAATTAAAAATATGCAGAAAACTTAGAAAGAAATTCTAAGAATTACGGCACAAAATTTGAGTCATGAACAGTGCAACCTGCTGCGGAACCGCGGCATAAGCCTCCTTAGGCGGCGGTTCCGCGGCAGGATGATGACGTCAGCACTCCTGCTTTGTGCAGTAATTGATTATTTCAGAAGCTGAGTTTTATGGATATTTTTAATATTTATTCCAGAGTTTCATTTTCTGGGGTGTTTTAGAGCTTCGGTGTTTTGACCGGATTATCAAATTTCGTCTTTGTGTACTTCAGGATAATTTACAGAATATGTTAAAAAGTTCGACCGGATATAAATACCCAACTTTTCCCCTGTCGGGAAATTTCCAAGTGTTGGATTTTTCCGTAGTTTAACGACATTCTAAGTAGTATAAGTAACGCGATGGACCCTCTAGAAGACAACAAACCTTAACTCGATTATGTGACCGTCTTGAACTGCCATTTGAACCTTCGGGTTTGGGGCAGTACGGCGTGCCACATGTGAGGCGTTGGCTTGACCCTTCTACGGCTGGACCGTTGGTGCTGAGGCACGAACTGAATGTTGTTAGACTTATTTCATGTGTTGGACTGTATCGGGAAAACTTGGGTATTCGACTGTTCGATCGGAAAGTTTAACATTTTCTGTTTATCTGGAATGTGATACAATAATTGGAATTCACAAACTGTTATGTGATAACTGAATGAATGTTATAAATCTAGCAGTTTAGTCCCACATGATATTGAAAAGAGTTTTCGATAATGAGACTAAAATGCGGGATTTATATCTATTAGGCATGTGATGTCTAAGTATTTCATTTGATTAGGCATGTGATGTCTAAAGAAGTTGCGGATTCCAATTGTTGTAGTTTTACACTTTCTTCTCTGTGACCGTAAGTGTAATATGTGATATCGCCGGTTTCGTTGCTATATGTCAACGACAATTGGGATGCGCATATTTACTTACGTTGATGACATGTGATGTTATGTGTTGCTGGATATGTTATATTGGATCGTCGTGTTTGAATAGCCGGGGGTTTTTATGTGAGATGAGTGTTTTTCATTTTCATTCATGTAAAAACTTGTATGTAATATTCTTTTATTTGGGGCACTTCCAGGTAGCGGAAGTTGTCACCCTTTGTATATTATTTACTTTTCCGCATTAAGATAGACCCAAGGAGGGGAGCACAAGTAACCGGGTTCTGGGGTCCAGTGGGAGACCAACTCGAGGAGTCGAGTCCGGGTCTCCTAACCCTAGAATTGGCAGGGTTGCTTGCCGCTCTCGTAGGGGTCTAGGGGTGTGGGATTGGCTATTCATCACGACCGTAGAATCCGTGTTTTATACTGGCTCGTATTGAAAACACGGACGTCCTAGTATATCCAATATTTCATATGTTTCTTCTGCTGCGATATCTGTGATGTGTTTCTGTGATGGATATAGTATATAGTATATATGATATATTGTATAGACGTTACTTATGTTTTACACCCGCGCTAGCCCTGCCCTGCTCTGTCGTTAGTTACCTAACCTAACGGTGCACGAGGGGACATCGAGACGAATGCGGATGGCATAAGTGTACGTCATATCTATCTGTGATGTTTAGGTATCTAAATGATGGGACTTCATTAATGTGATTAATGAAAGATAAGAAACCTAAGATGTTGTGGAATCGAATTTTAAAATAAAAGAGGTAGCTACAGTTCTTGCTTTGCACAGCGGTATATATGATATACCCTGCACCTTATTCGATGAGGAAAGGACCGAGATCCCTTCACCGGGAGTGACTCCTTTAGCAATAACTGGCAGATGCTACACACTCGGTTTGCTTTTGACTGCTTTTGGGTTTTTGCTTTGCACAGCGATATATATGATATATCCCGCACCTCATTCGACGAGGAAAGGACCGAGATCTCTTCACCGGGAGTGACTCCTTTAGCAAAACTAGAAAAGCCTCAAAATCACTCCATTTCAAAACTTCATTTGATTCTACAACGATATCAAGTTCATTACGCTCATGGTTTTCAGAAAAACCTGGCGTAGCCCTCCGTCATTTCAGATGAGTAGTAGTTAGTATTCGTGCTACGTTTGTTGGCCTGTGTCAAGGCGTAGTGTGCGGTAGCTAACTAGTATTTATCTGCTTATGCATATGATGCAGATTGGATTAGGGTAGTCGTGCGACTTTGTTGGCCTGCGTCAAGGGTCGTACGGGTAGGTTTAATTCGATCAGGAAATGACGGGTGGAACTTGACTAGCGCACTATGGTTTGTTGGCCTGCGTCAAGGTCATAGGACGCTAGGGGCAAAAGAATTATCTGGAATTTCAAGTGTTGAAATTTGCAATGAGATTGCATACCTTCTATGAGATAGTTGGATCCCGATACCCACTGCGAGTAAGAGTTACTCCTGGGAGAGTTTTACACATTGCAATTAGCTGATCAAGTAGGTGTCTAGAAAGGTGTCAACGGGGTTACGCCTCTGGGAAAACGAGGTTTACATTAATTAGGTTCGTGCGAAAGCATGGGGGACCTCCCTCAAAGTACCGACACTGGCCTGGCTGAAAGATTGGCGAACTTGTAGTGTGTAATTAATCCCGGCTAGTCTTTCCTTTTAGGGTTTGAAGGAAGATTTGATAAAAAGCAGTGGGAGCCATCCTGATTAGATAAGATAATAACCAATCTGATCTTGCACGAGCCTACGCTAAAGTGTTTTCTTCTCTCTCTCTTCAGGTAGCGACCATTTCATGCCCTAATGAAGATAATAATATGATGTATTGACCGAACCCGCATGCTATACTGTGCTGGGGAACGTTGGTTCCGTTCTTTCTTATAAGAGTTATAGGAATGAACAGGATATAGGGGAATGCCAGGATTCCCATGCCACCCGAATGAAGAAAGTACATGTTGATGCATTTTCTTCGGGTGTGTTCGTTACTGAGAACTGTTTCTCCATTTGCTCTACGTCCTGGGTATTAGATACCGGATCAGGATCCCATATATCTAATCAGTTACATGGGCTCAGGAAAGGTAGAGAACTTGGAGAAGGTGATAAAGACATTAGAGTTGGAAATGGTGCAATTGTTGCAGCTAAGACTGTCGGGGAATATCACCTTGTATTACCAACTGGTAATACATTGGTTCTGAACGAATGCTATTACATGCCGAACCTGATATGCAACATTATATCGGTTTCTTTATTAAGTAAAGAGGGATATAATTTTGTATTACAGGACAATGTTATGAATATTTTCCGTAACCAAAAGTTGGTTGGATCAGGCACGTTGTGCAATGGAATTTATGTTCTAAATCAATCAACAGTTCTGAGCATAACAAACACACACAAGAGTAAGAGTTCTGAACTCAACGAATCCTTCTTGTGGCATTGTAGACTGGGCCACATCAATGTGACACGACTAGCTAAGTTGCATAAAGATGGATATTTAAATCCGTTTGAATTTTCATCTTATGACACTTTCCAGTCATGTCTCAAAGGCAAGATGACCAAAACTCCGTTTACGGGACACGGAGAAAGATTTACCGAACTCTTGGGACTGATACATAGTGATGTATGCGGTCCCATGTCTACACATGCCAGGGATGGTTCTTCATACTTCATTACATTCACTGACGATCTCTCTAGATTCGGGTATGTGTTCCTGATGAAACACAAATCAGAAGCTTTTGAGAAATTTAGGGCATATAAACAAGAAGTTGAGAACCAAACCGGAAAAAGTATTAAAATCCTACGATCTGATCGAGGAGGAGAATACTTAAGCAATGAATTCCTGGACTTCCTAAAAGAGAATGGGATTCTCTCTCAGCTGACTCCTCCCTATACACCACAGCACAACGGTGTATCAGAACGGAGGAACCGCACCCTATTAGATATGGTGCGCTCTATGATGAGCACAGCTGAGTTACCTATTTCCTTCTGGGGATATGCACTGGAAACAGCTGCAGACCTATTGAATATGGTTCCCACCAAAACCGTGCCGACCACTCCATATGAGATATGGAAAGGAAAGAGACCATGTCTTAATTATGTTAAGATATGGGGTTGTCCGGCCTATGTAAAAATGCAAAATCCGGACAAACTCGCGGCAAGGTCCATTCTGTGTAAGTTTATTGGATATCCCAAACATTCGCGAGGGTATATCTTCTACCACCCTGAGGAACAAAGAGTGTTTGTTTCTCGGCATGCCACCTTTTTAGAAAATGAATTTCTTGAAAAAGAGATTAGTGGTCATGAGGTAGAACTGGAAGAGGTTCCAGCTGCAGAAGCTACAACAGGAGATCTGGTGGAACCAGAGGATTCCGTAGTTCCCGATGAACCCCAGCCACTCCGCCGATCTAGTAGGGTTCCTCGCCAACCTGAGAGATACTACGGTTTTCTCATGGACGGTGGGTGCGAGGATTGCATCATGGGGGATGATGACCCAACTAGCTTCGAGCAGGCCATCACGAGTGGGGACTCAGTGAAATGGCTGGATGCTATGCGGTCCGAGATGGAATCCATGTACACCAACAAAGTATGGACTTTGGACGTTGCTCCTGAAGGGGTAAAACCCATTAGGAGCAAGTGGATCTTCAAGAAGAAACTTGGTGTAGATGGGAAAGTGGAGACTTTCAAAGCTAGACTTGTAGCAAAGGGTTTTCGTCAAAGACCAGGTGTGGACTATGACGAGACCTTTTCTCCAGTGGCTATGCTTAAATCCATCCGGATCATGCTTGCCATCGATGCATATCATGATTGCGAAATCTGGCAAATGGATGTTAAGACCGCCTTTCTAAACGGTGATTTAGAAGAGTGCGTGTACATGACTCAGCCAAAGGGCTTCGTAGACAGTGGGAGCAGCGGGAAGGTGTGCAAGCTGCTTAAATCCATTTATGGATTAAAGCAAGCATCGCGGAGTAGGAACATCTGCTTTGACGTCTTTATCAAAGAGTTTGATTTCGTCAAAAACCCAGGTGAACCTTGTATTTACAAGAAGGTGGCAGAGAGTAAGGTTGTCTTCCTCGTATTGTACGTGGACGACATACTCTTGATAGGAAATGATATTCCTATGCTGCAATCGGTCAAGCTCTTCTTATCACAAAGATTCTCAATGAAAGATCTTGGTGATGCCTCCTCAATATTGGGAATCAGGATCTATAGAGATAGATCCAAAAGGATATTGGGATTGTCCCAATCCAGGTACATTGACACCATACTAAAGAGGTTTAGTATGGAAGAGTCCAAGCGTGGGAACTTACCCACGATCTCTGGAGTCACTCTCTCCAAAGAGATGTCTTCCAAGACTGATTTGGAGAGAGCTCGCATGCAAGGGATACCCTATGCTTCGGCTGTAGGCTCTATCATGTATGCAATGCTATGTACCAGACCCGATGTTGCATACTCACTAAGTGTAGTGAGCAGGTATCAAGCTGATCCTGGAGAGAGTCACTGGACAGCTGTGAAGAGCATTCTCAAGTACTTACGAAGGACTAGAGATATGTTCTTGGTGTATGGTAACGGAGAACTCCAAGTGGAGTCCTTTACCGATTCGAGCTTCCAGAGTGATAAGGACGACTCTAAGTCGCAGTCGGGCTTTGTCTTTACCCTTTACGGAAGGGCGGTTAGCTGGAAGAGTTCCAAGCAGGAAACCGTGGCAGACTCGACGATGGAGGCTGAATACATCGCTGCTAACGATGCTGCCAAAGAGGCTGTCTGGATCAAGAAGTTCATTACTGAACTTGGAGTGGTTCCATCCATTGAGCATCCAATACCTTGTATTGCGATAACAATGGAGCGGTGGCTTTGGCCAAGGAACCCAGGTCCCATCAGAAGTCCAGGCATATTCTGAGGCGGTATCACCTGATCCGGGAGATAGTTGATCGCCGGGAGATCGAGGTCAGGAGAGTTGACACGAAGAACAACACGGCGGATCCACTCACGAAGGCCATTCCCCAGATACAGTTTGAGAGACTCTTCGGGATGCTCGGTATGCGATACTACAGCAGCTGGCCCTAGTGCAAGTGGGAGATTGTTAGTTGTATGTATGCCCTAGAGGCCAGTATTGTACAGATTATGTATATTATATTGGATGCTTGGACATATATAGAGATGACTTTCTTGCTCGACATGATAGTATGCTATCTGGTTGCTCTTTATCTTAACATGTACATTTGTCTCTTTATACTGTCTTATAGTTACATGTTGGTAAAGCCCTTAGGATGTGTACTTGACTACCTGGACTATGATGGAGATCATACTAGTGGGGACATGGTAGTCCATAAGTACATCCTTCAAGGTCCCTAGTCGTGGGTGTATCGAGACGGGGCATCGATATACCAGTGTAGACTAGCGTATACGCTTCTCGACCCATGTGATGGGCGATGGATGATCCCATATCCATTGGTGTTTGACATCAGATATGGTGTTCGGGTGCTCAGTGGTGACTGGGTACACTGGACGGACTCGCCGAGAACTCCCAGATGGTATTATACCTCACGTCAGATGGCAGTTCTCAGGTGACACTTGTACAGGTTAGTCTGTAGACCCGAGATCGTCATTGAGTCTTGTGTGATTCCCACTGTGCTTTGATCTCCACCTTACCACGTCCATGAGGGCGTGCAAAATGGTGGTCTTTGGGTACAGTCCCGAGTCACATGGAGGCAATGAGCGATAGGAGGGGTTTCGTCTCTCCCGGTATTGGGGGTTGATGTTGCGCTGTGCTCGATTGGCAGTAACAGGGAAGTCCCTGGCCAGGGCTGATCAGAGATTTGCTGGTAAGTGTTACCAGTAGTTTCTCGACCCGTTATGAGCCTCACATCGGCACGACTTATCGAGTATTGGGGTCTGACGTTTACCACCCCTAGACTTGATATGCGACGTATCAGACGAACAGACCGGACTGTACGGTAAGTGTTACTGGTTGGATTCACAGGAGTATGAGCGGGCTAGCTCGTCGATCTTCTGATCGCTCAATACCCGGATGGCCGTTACGTTTAGCAGACCGCTTGCGGCTTGTGGATGCTTGATATGATCATCATCTGCTACCGGCGTATTGACGAGTCTTTAGAGTCCTACACAGAGGTTTCCTGGCTCAAGCGAAATGAAATAGGAGCGCATATGAGATATGTGCAGGACCGAGAATAATGCGTGTATGTGATACCGCATTCCATTCTCGCGATATATGTTTCGAATGGTTATATTCGATATGACCTAGTTATCGAATCATCGATTCGATAAGCCGATACATTGAATACTAGTCGGTCGTGTGCGACATGACCGGATCATTGAATCAAGTGTTGATTTAATGATTTAATGTATAATTATATATTTGATATATTACTTTGCATTAACTAGTATTGGTTCACTTTAAACGGATTTTCTCACTTGATGTGCAATTTGTATATGTGATATACTTTTGTGCACATGTTAGTATCATGTTTGATGATGCTTGCTCTTTTGGTTAAGTGTGAAGAATTAAATTTAGGTTAAGTAAATGGTTAGGGTTCCTTATTATTCTTTATTTTATCATTAATTATTTTGGATTAAAAGAAAAGGCATAAGAAAACAAAAAGGGTTGCTTTCTTTCTTGAAGTTTAGTGAAGCTTCATGAAGCTTCACCAAAGTGACCATTTTTGTCTTCATTCCTAACCCTAACCATATATCTAACCTTAGTAAATTCTCTACACCTAACCATGGTGCAAATTATGATAAGTATTGATTTTCTTTTTCACTTAAAAGACTTATCATAATATTCTAGCTTATCTTCTTCTTCATCTTCTAAAAGGAAAAGCTTGATGCCATCAATGGCAACTTGACTTCCAAAATGAGAAATCCAATTCTAAAGAGAACCCACCTCCTATTTCTTCAGCCTCTACCTCTTGCCAAGTTGTTTTGGGTGTTTTCTTCACAAGTTTCACAACTTTGTGAAGTCGGAGCTTGAACTTGTGATGCCTCGACGTAGATCGTCTTTGACACGAAGCCGACGACCTATTCCGCTCGCTTTCCCGATGAAGCCGATGAACGAGTCTAGGATTGGAAAAGGACAGCGAGAGGACCACTACGCGGAGCTAAGGAAGTGGATATCCGGATCTACAAAGGTTGTAGCATCTAACTTTTAGTTAAGTAGTTAACTAGTTTTGTTTTTCGCCTAGACATCTAGCCGACGATCCGTAGTCTAGGGTTTCTCGGCACCATTTTTTTTTGAAATTGGCATGTTCGATGCCTTGTGAGACCTCACTAGAGTGCTTAGGAACCATTCAAGTGTAACATTTCAAAAAAATAAAATATTATTTTAATGAATATTTTAATATTTCGGTATAATTAAATACAGATAAATGGGGGGAAATTTCGGAAAAATTATGGAAAATTCTAAAATAGGGTATTTTGGGGAATTATGCCATTTTTAAGTTTTTATGGTTAATTATATGCTATTTTAGTGTTAATCGCGATTAAAAATCGCTAATCGGGTTTTTAGCATTTTTGTGCAAAAATATGCACATATCACTTTTCCACACTTGTTACATGTTTTGGGGTATGGTTGCTTAGGGTTTGCCATTGAGTGAGAAGGAAAAGAAAAAGAAAAGAAAAGGATAAAAGTAAGCATGATTATGAGAGAGAGAGGGTGGGTATATGCCAACTTTCATTTGAACCATGCCTCCCCCATCATTTCTTCAACCCCTTTTCTCCCTCCCCTCTCCTAGAGCTGCTGCTCCTCCTACCCTCTCCCACTTCTTCCTCCTCCCTCTTCAACTTAGATCCACTATTAAAACCTAACCAAAACCCTATTCCCATTTCACAAAAGTTGCTCCCAAGCTCACTAGCTACACAATGGACTAATCAAGAGCTGATTTTGAGGACTTTGAGCAACTCAAGAAAATTCTTGAGTTGCCAAAGGAGGTAATTTCTACACCCTAGAGTAGTATTTCAATTTCCTTGTGCACCTATTTTAGTTTCATATCGATATTGTGTCGTTTTGTGGACCTTGGACAAACTTAGAGAGGGTTAGGGTAAAGTTGAGATGTGGCTATGCAATTGGACTATAATGGTGACCTTAGACCCTATATTGACTAAAAACCAGACCTAACCCAACCTGAAACCAAAAAATACGGAATTACGGAACTTTCATGTCGGTTTGTGAGTGATTAGGGTGTGCAGGTGAATCTGGGATGACCCAGGGAGTTTCTGAAACAAATAAACAACACTTGGAGCTTAGTTAGACCACCAGGAGACCACCCTATGCAGATGAAACCTATTGGATGAGGCAGGGCCGGCCAGGACGGTTTTTCATGTTGAGGGGCTCGGCCACTTAGTTGGCTCAGGTGCCCAGGTTGCTACAGTAGGTCACATAATTCCTATACATCACTCTAGACCTGTTTGCTTGCCTTGATTTGTCCTGAGACGAAATCTGGGATCACTTTTATAAGTTGCTGCTTTGAATTTAGTTATGGTTTTACGTATTTCGATTTCCAGATTTTGATATTTGTATGTTATCTCGATCGTGTGACGATTGTACGTCTATATCGAGTGATTTCGGGTTGTTTTGCGAAGGCTAACCATAGGTTCTAACCTATAGTCCTTTAAGCGTATCGTGTTGGTTTTCGCGTGTCGTTTTAAGTTTCGATTTGGTTTTAATGCGATGTGATACGTGTGATATGTATGTACCCCCACGGCGATCCGAGACGATACAGAAGATGAAGGCAACACCGACACCGACACGCAGGATACAGGTGAGTAGATTTATATCTACGGGGAAAAGTCGGGTGGATGGCGTATAGCACCCCCGTAGTTCATGGTGATGTATACGAATACGTATACACATATTTATTGATTATATTGTTTGAGATTATTGATGATAAAGATGGATATTTGGTGTGCTTGGATGATTTAGTGTCTGTAAACCCTAGAGTAGTGGTCGCACCACGCATGCACACACACACCAATACTTGCATTCATTCTTCTTTCTTATGTGCTTATATGGGATTCTATTTAGTTATGTGTTCACATGGGTATGGGACAATATGTTCATATACTGGATTTGAGGATGATACTTGGGATTGAGATGAGTCGATGAGATGTGATTTGAGACCGTGAGATCGGTGGTATGGCAGGATTCGTACTTGAGATACGTCCTGAGGTTTTAGCGGATCTTTGGATAACGATACCATGTGAATAGTGATATATAATAAATGGTTGACATGAGATCAGATATGTTAAGATATTCTTAATGGGTCGCTTTGGGCGATGTATACCTCTTTATGACGATATATGATGATGATATCGGTTTGCATGTGGCTGTAGATCAGCAGTCTGATCATGATTTGATTGAGGATATTAGTGTTGTAATAGACATAGATCTGTACCCGGATTATGATCTTGGATAAAGAGGATATCAGATGAATAATATGATGAATGTGATATTGACCCGTACCCAGATTTGGGGATGCCGTACGACGGATTTACGTACGAGTTATATATATTGATGATTGATCCGCACTCTTGACTTGGGAAGTCTGATTATAGATACGGTATCGGATATGATATTATTGAGGCGGGATCACCGACTAATATTTATACAGGTATGTATATGTATCGACTCAAATGTTAGGCGGTTTCCTTACCTGTAGTTCAGCTTGTTAGCTCAGCCCTATAGTTTAGTGTAGTTGTTAGACTAGATTCGATTCCTACCTATTTCAAAAATTAACGGATCGTGGGTATTTTAAAAGACAGGTCAAGAGATTCTACGGATATTTCAAAAGACGTATCCTTTCTTAAAAACATCGTAGCCCTTATTTTCGAAACACCGCGATTCGTGTTATTTCAAAAGGCACTATTGTAGGACTTATATTAGGGTAATGCAGATTAGTTATCTTGTTGTCTAGTATTCAGCTCCCGCTCATTATTGTTGTTTGCTCCGCATTGCATGCTTATTATGATTCATATTCTATTGTTGATATCATGCTCTTAGGACACTAGCACTATTACCGATGATGCGTATGTACCACATACACTTACCTGCCGGCTCACACATCACTTCATCGGTAATTGCCATGTCACGTACACTTTAGAAAATACTATTACATTGACATAGCTTGTTAGCTAATAGTTTAGACATGATATTAGTGTACTTGCCTTATATGCTAGTTCAGACATTGTAGTTATTACCTGCTACTTCATGCATGTTATTATTCACTGTTATGCCGCATTCATGTATTCTCATGCCTATATTCACTGTTTACATGCTATTGAGGATTTGGATTCGGATTTTCATGAGATTTCCTGGATTTGGGGGAAAACTGCAAAAACATTTATAAACTTCTATTCTCTCTCTTTTAAATGAAAAGTGCGGTTTTCCCATGATGTTTGAGTCGTCCACCTTGAGTTTACTGATGGATTTCGAGACCCGATTCGAGGAGATGGATGAACCATTTCTGGTACATGGTAGGCCCGGTGCGGTACCCCGGGGCAAGAAGATCGCAGATGATGGCGTTGAGCCTGGCAGCGGGGCACTACCGACCGGTTATTTTACCCGACATGTCGGATATCCGGAGGATACAGTCGTGGTCTTGAGATGGATGGTAGGGGCCGGTCTTGACTGACAGCGCCCTAGATATTGAGATTGAGACATTGAGATTTCGAGATATTGAGGTACTGAGATTTGATGATACAGGCCAGTCCGGATAGCCGGAGCCTGAGATTTTGAGACATTGAGATTTATGTTTTGTGTCGATGCTAGACACTATTGATGCGGATTTCATTTATTATTCCTCATTTTAAAAATACAAAGGCAATCTCACTAAATTATGAAAGCAGTTTCTTTAGTACATGTATTCTGTTTTCATGTACTCATACATCATCCATATGATAAATTGCAACCTGAGGCACTATATGTATGCCCTAGAGGCCATTACTGTACATAGGATGTATATTGTAGTGGATGCTGGGACATATATAGGGAGGACTTTCTTGCTCGACATGATAGTATGCTATCTGGTTACTCTTTACCTTAACGTGTATACTGATTGTCTCTCTGTTTCATTTTGGTAAAGCCCTTAGGGTGTACTTGACTTCCTGGACTATGATGCGGATCATACTAGTGGGGACATGGTAGTCTATAAGTACATCCTTCAAGGTCCCTAGTCGTGGGTGTATCGAGACGGGGCATCGATATACCAGAGTAGACTAGCGTATACCTTCTCGACCCATACAGATGGGCGATGGATGATCCCATATCCATTGGTGTTTGACATCGGAGATGATATACGGGTGCTCAGTAGAGACTGGGTACACTGGACGGACTCGCCGAGAACTCCCAGATGGTATTATACCTTACGTCAGATGGCAGTTCTCTGGTGACACTGGTACAGAGTAGTCTGTTGACCCGAGATCGTCATAGAGTATTGTATGGTTCCCACTGTGCTTTGATTTCCATCTTACCACGTCCAAGAGGGCGTGCAAAATGGTGTCTTTTGGGTACAGTCCCGAATCACATGGAGGCAATGAGCGATAGGAGGGGATTCGTCTCTCCCGGTATAGGGAGTTGATGTTGCGCTGTGTTCGATTGTCTATAACCGGAAATCCCTGGCCAGGGTTGCTGAGATTTACTGGTAAGTGTTACCAGTACTTTCTCGAATTGTTATAGACCTCATATCGACATGACTTATCGAGCTATTGGGGTCAGACGTTTTCCACCCCTAGGCGAGATATGCGACATATCAGACGACGAGACAGGACTGTACGGTAAGTCTTACTGGTTGGATTCACAGGGGTGTGAGCGGGCTTGCTCGTCGATCTTCTGATCGCTCAATACCCGGGTGGCCGTTACGTTTAGCAGACCGCTTGCGGCTTGTGGGTGTTTGATATGATCATCACCTGCTGCCGGCGTATTGACGAGTCTTTAGAGTCCTACACAGAGGTTTCCTGGCTCAAGCGAAACGAAATAGGAGCGCATATGAGATATGTGCGGAACCGAGAATAATGCGTGTATGTGATACTGTATTCGTTTCTCGCGATTTATGACATTGTTCGGTTATATGCGATATAGCCGGGTTATCGGATCAAGTGTTGATTCGATAAGTTGTTACTGTTGATATTAGTCGGTTATATGCGATATGACCGGATCATTAAATCAAGTGTTGATTTAATGCATAATTATATATTTGATATATTACTTTGCATTAACTAGTATCGGTTCATTTAATATGGATTTTCTCACTCGCTTGTGCACATCGTATATGTGATATATTTTTGTGCACTTGATTGTATCATGTTTGATGATACATGATAGCTAGGGTTTTTGTAAAGACTTATACCATTGTTATGTTAATGGTTAGGGTTTTGGTTTTATTCATTTATTTATTTATCTATTCATTTTTGAGAAATAGATAAAAGAAAAACAAAAATGGTTTCTTTCTTTCATGAAGCTTGTTGAAGCTTCATGAAGCTTTGACCAAAGCAACCATTCTTGTCTTCTTCTCTAACCCTAACCATTCAACCTAACTCAAGTTAATAATATACAAATGGTGACAACATCCGCAACCTGGAAGTGCCCCAATAAAAGAATATTACATAAAAGTTTTTACATGAATGAAAATGAAAAACACTCATCTCACATAAAAACCCCCGGCTATTCAAACACGACGATCCAATATTTCATATGATTCTTCTGCTGCGATATCTGTAATGTGATCATGTGATGTTCTGTGATAGATACAATATATAGTATATATGATATATTATATAGACGTTACTTATGTTTTACACCCGCGCTAGCCCTGCCCCGCTCTGCCGTTAGTTACCTAACCTAACGGTGCACGAGGGGGCATCGAGGCGAATGCGGATGGCATAAGTGTACGTCGTATTTATCTGTGATGTTTAGGTAATTTAAATGATGGGACTTCATTAATGTGATTAATGAAATAAAAGAAACCTAAGATGTTGTAGAATCGAATTTCAAAATAAAACAGGTAGCTACAGTTCTTGCTTTGCACAGCGGTATATATGATATATCCTGCACCTTATTCGATAAGGAAAGGACCGAGATCCCTTCACCGGGAGTGACTCCTTTAGTAATAACTGGCAGATGCTACACACTCGGTTTGTCTTTTGATTGCTTTTAAGAGTTTTTGCTTTGCACAGTGATATATATGATGTATCCCGCACCTCATTCGACGAGGAAAGGACCGACGATCCCTTCACCGGGAGTGACTCCTTTAGCAAAACTAGAAAAGCCTCAAAAACACTCCATTTCAAAAATCATTCGATCCTACAACGATATCAAGTTCATTACGCAATAGGTTTTCAGAAAAACCTGTCATAGCCCTCCGTCATTTCAGATAAGTACTAGTTAGTATTCGTGCTACGTTTGTTGACTATGTTAAGGCGTAGTGTGCGGTAGCTAATTAGTGCTTATCTGCATAAGCATATGATGTGATTGGATTAGGGTAGTCGTGCGACTTTGTTGACTATGTTAAGGGTCGTGCGGGTGGGTTTAATTCAATCAGGAAAATGACGGGTTGAACTTGACTAGCACTTATGATTTGTTGACTATGTTAAGGTCATATAGCTGCTAGGGGCAAAATATTATCGGGAATTTCAAGTGTTGAAATTTGCAATGAGATTGCATACCTTCTATGAGATAGTTGGATCCCGATACCCGCTGCGAGTAATTGTTACTCCTGGGAGAGTTTTACACATTACAATTAGCCGATCAAGTAGGTGTCTAGAAAGGTGTTAACGAGGTTACGCCTCTGGGAAAACGAGGTTTACATTAATTAGGTCCGTGCGAAAGCACGGGGCACCTCCCTCAAAGTACCGACACTGGCCTGGCTGAAAGATTGGCGAACTTGTAGTTTGTAATTAATCCCGGCCAGTCTTTCCTTTTAGGGTTTGAAAGAAGATTTGATAAAAAGCAGTGGGAGCCATCCTGATTAGATAAAATAATAACCAATCTGATCTTGCAAGAGCATACGCTGAGTGTTTTCTTCTCTCTCTCTCCTGGTAGCGACCATATCACGTCTTAATCAAGATAATAATACGGAATATTGACCGAACCCGCTTGTTATACTGAGCTGGGGAACGTTGGTCCCGCTCTAACTTATAATTGTTATAAGACAGAGCAGGAAATTGGGGAATACCAGAATTCCCGTGCCGCCCAAACGAAGAATGTGCATGAGATGCATCATCTTCGGGTGTGTCCATTATACAGAACTGTTTCTCAGTATCCTCCGCATCCTTGGTATATGATACCGGATCAGGATCCCAGGTATGTAATCTGTTACATAGGGCTACAAAAAGGTAAAAAAACTGAGAACGGGTGATAAGTTTCATGAGGCAGAAAACGGGGCAAGAGTTGCAGCCAAGTCTGTTGGTCACTGTCACCCTGTATTATCGATACATTGATTCTGAACGAATGTTATAAGATACCGAACCTGATATACAAAATCATATCTGTCTCTTTATTAGTAAAGAAAGGATAAAATTTTGTATTGTTGGATAATGTTTTGGACATTTCCTAAATCAAAAGTTGATTGGTTCAGGCACGTTATCTAAAAGCATTAATGTTCTAAATCAAACTACAGTTCTTAGTATACAGAACACACAAAAGAGGAAGAGTTCAGAAATGAACGAATCCTTCTTGAGGTATTGTAGACTAGGTCAGATCAATATGACCCGACTAGCTAGAGTTACATAAAGACGCATATTTAAATTAGTTTGAATTTACATCTTGTGAAACTTGCCAGTCATGTCACAAAGATAAGATGACCATAGCTCCGTTTACTGGAAACAGAGAAAGAGTTAGTGAACTCTTGGGATGATACATGTTGATGTATGTAGGTCCCCTGTCTACATATGCCAAGACCGGTTCTTTGTACTTCATTAGATTCTCTGATGATCTCTCAAGATTCAGACATATGTTCCTGTTGAAACACAAGTCCGAACCTTTTGAGATATTCACAGAATATGATTTAGAAGTAGAGAACCAAAATACGGGTATAAGTATTATATCCTTTGATGTGATCAAGGAGGAGAATACTTGAGCACGGAATTCTTGGACTTTTCTGAAGGAGAATAAGATTCTCTCTCAGCATTACTCCTCCGTATACACCATAGCATGATGGTATATCGGGGTGGAGCAATTGCACCCTATTTGATATGGTGCGCTCTATGATGGGTACTACTGAGTTTCCTATTTTCCTTTTTGGGAGTTATGCACTTAAGAAGCTGCATACCTATTGAATAGGGTTCAAATCAAATCAGTTGCCTACCGCTTCATATTTGATATGATAAGGGAAGAGCCCATCTCTTAAGTTAGTTAAGATTTGGGGTTGTCCGGCCTATGTCTAAAAGCATAATCCGGACAAGCTCGAGGCAAGGTCTGTTATGAAGAACTGGAAAGGTTCCAGATATACAAACTACAGATGATGATTTGATAGAACCAAAGGATTCAATAGTAACCTACGAACCCCAGCCTCTCCGCCGATCTAGTAGGGTTCCTCACCCACCTGAGAGATACTTCGGTTTCTCTATGACAGTGGGAGCGAGGATAGCATCATGGGATGATGACCCAACTAGTTTCGAGCTGGCCATCAGGAGTGAGACTCTGTAAGAATGGCTGGATGTTTATCAATCTGAGATGGAATCCTTATGCACCAACAAAGTATGGACTTTGGTTGCTATTTCTGAAGGGTTAAATCCCCATCAGGAGCAAGTATATCTTGAGAAGATTACTTGGTGTACATGGAAAAGTTGTGACTTTCAAAGCTAGACTTGTTAAAGGTTTGCATCATTGATCAGGTAAGGATTTTGTTGAAACCTTTTCTAAGGATCTATGCTTAAGTCCATCCAGATCCTACTTGCCACGGCTACATACCATGACTACGATATCTGGCGGTTGGGTGTCTTGACTGCTTTTCTAAAATGATGTTTTAGAAGAAAACGTCTGTAAGTACACAGCCAGAGGGCTTCGTAAACAGTGGGAGCAGCGGAAACGTGTGCAAGATGTTTTATAGGATAAAGCAGGCATCGCGGAGTTGGAACGTCTGTTTTGATGAAGTAGTCAAAGAGTTTGACATCATCAAAATAGTAGATGAACCTTGTATAAACAAAAAGGTAGTAGGGAGTATGGTGGCGATCCTCGTAGAGTACGTGGATAACATACTCTTGATAGGGAAGGAGTTTCCTATGCTACGCTCGATCAAACTCTGCTTATCACAATGATTCTCCATATAAGATCAAAGTGATACCTACTAAATCCTAAGTTTTAGATCTATGAGATAGATCTAATTGGATGTTAGGATACTAACTAGTTGTAATGAGAAGGTATCAATTGATCCTGGGGAGAATCACTGGAAAGGTTCCAGAGTGATAAAGACGACTGAATATCAGTCGCAGGCATTGTCTTTACCCTCAGTAAAGGAACGGTATGTTGGAAGAGTTCCAAGCTAGATACCGTGACATACTAGACGATAAAGGCACGATACATCGCTACTAAAGATGCTACCAAAGAGGCTGTTTGGGTGTATATTGGTTCATGAGATGAACTATGTTCCTCCCATTGTGTGACAATGGAGTTGTGGCTTATGCCAAGGAACGCAGGTCCCATCAGTGATCCAGACATATTCTAAGGCAGTATCACCTGATCATGGAGATAGTTGATCTTCAGAGGGATCGAGGTTAGGAGAGCAGATTCAGAGGATAACACGGCGGATCCACTCACGAAGGCCTATTCCCAGAGAGAGATTTTTATGAGATGGTTGAGTATGAGATACTACAACCATTGCTACAGATGGCCCTAGTGCAAGTGGGAGATTGTTAGTTATATGTATGCCCTAGAGGCCATTACTATACATAGGATGTATATTGTAGTGGATGCTTGGACATATATAGGGAGGACTTTCTTGCTCGACATGATAGTATGCTATCTGGTTGATCTTTACCTTAACGTGTACACTGATTGTCTCTTTGTTACATGTTGGTAAAGCCCTTAGGATGTGTACTTGACTACCTGGACTGTGATGCGGATCATACTAGAGGGGACATGGTAGTCCATAAGTACATCCTTCAAGGTCCCTAGTCGTGGGTGTATCGAGACGGGGCATCGATATACCAGAGTAGACTAGCGTATACCTTCTCGACCCATACAGATGGGTGATGGATAATCCCATATCCATTGGTGTTTGACATCGGAGATGATATACGGGTGTTCAGTAGAGACTGGGTACACTGGACGGACTCGCCGAGAACTCCCAGATGGTATTATACCTTACGTCAGATGGCAGTTCTCTGGTGACACTAGTACAGAGTAGTCTGTTGACCCGAGATCGTCATAGAGTCTTGTGTGGTTCCCACTGTGCTTTGATTTCCACCTTACCACGTCTAAGAGGGCGTGCAAAACGGTGGCTTTTGGGTACAGTCCCGAATCACATGAAGGCAATGAGCGATAGGAGAGGATTCGTCTCTCCCGGTATAGGGAGTTGATGTTGCGCTGTGTTCGATTGGCTATAACCGGAAATCCCTGGCCAGGGTTGCTGAGATTTACTGGTAAGTGTTACCAGTAGTTTCTCGAATAGTTATAGACCTCATATCGACACGACTTATCGAGCTATTGGGGTCTAACGTTTACCACCCCTAGGCAAGATATGCGACATATCAGACGATCAGACCGGACTGTACGGTAAGTGTTACTGGTTGGATTCACAGGAGTGTGAGCGGGCTTGCTCGTCGATCTTCTGATCGCTCAATACCCGGGTGGCCGTTACGTTTAGCAGACCGCTTGCGGCTTGTGGGTGTTTGATATGATCATCATCTGCTGCCGGCGTATTGACGAGTCTTTAGAGTCCTACACAGAGGTTTCCTGGCTCAAGCGAAACGAAATAGGAGCGCATATGAGATATGTGCGGGACCGAGAATAATGCGTGTATGTGATACCGTATTTCATTCTCGCGATGAATGTATCGGTCGGTTGTATGCGATATGACCGGATCGTTAAATCAAGTGTTGATTTAATGATTTAATGCATAATTATATATTTGATATATTACTTTGCATTAACTAGTATTGGTTCACTTTAAATGGTTTTTCTCACTTGATGTACACAAGTTGTATATGTGATATACTTTTGTGCACAAAATTGTATCATGTTTGATGATACATGATTGCTAGGGTTTGTGTAAAGAGTTAAGCCTTGGTTAAGTAAATGGTTAGGGTTTTCATTTGTTCATTCATTTATCAATTTATTTGGATTAAAATAAAAGAGAAATGAAAACATAAGGGTTGCTTTCATTCATGATGCTTCTTGAAGCTTCATGCAACTTTGACCAAAGTGACTCTTTTGTCTTCATCTCCTAAACCCTAACCATTCATCTAACCTTAGTTAACTCTCTACATTAAACCATGGTTCAAATTATGATAAGAATTCATTTTCTTTTCTATTTTGAATATTCTTATCATAACATTATCATCTTCTTCTCAAGAAGAAAAACTAGATTCCATCTATGGTGATTGATGAAAAAGGGTGAGAAATCCAAATCTAAAGTGAACCCACCTCCTATTTCTTCATCCTCTACCTCTTGCCAAGTAGTATAGGGTGTTTTCTTCACAAGTTTCATGACTTGGTGAAGTAGGAGCTTGATCTTGTGATGCCTCGACGTAGATCATCTTCGGCACGAAGCCGACGACCTTGCCCGCCCATTTCTCCGATGAAGCCGAAGCTAGAGCCCGGGATTCCATTTGGACAGCGAGGAGACTTCATTGCGGAGCTATGGAGGTGGAGGACCGGATCTACAAAGGTAGTATTTCCGTTCCTTTTTAGTTAAGTTGTTAACTACTTTCTTTTGTCGCCTAAAATTCTAGTTAACGATCCGTATTAGGGTTTCTCGGCACCCGTAAAATTTGAAATTAGCATGGTTGATGCCTTGTGAGACCTTATTAGAGTGCCTAGGAACCCTACAGGAAACTCACCCCCATTGTGCCACAGTTTCTTGCAGGTTTTGCCGTACAGGTGTCATTACGGCTTTGCTGGCACTATTTCCATTCCGGGTGATTTGCTAGTAGGTGGGTTCACTTGTATCGTTACCATTAGTATATTTTGTATATTATTATTCTGTTGTATCTAGAATCTCCATCAACCAAACATGTATTTATTTCAGATAGAGACCAGTGATGTTTATTCTTTCGACCTTAGAGTCGCGCATTGTATTCCTATGGATTTCATGCTGTTTTGAGTTTCCTTTTCTGTTGTGATCCTCGCCCTTCGGCGTTGTATATTATATTGCTGGCGTGGTTGTGACCGTCTATTGACGAAGAACTAGCTCCCGCTTGGGGATTCCTTTATTCATTATATATGCTTTATCAGGTTTTATACCCGTTTGGGGTCAGTTTTTACAAAGGAAACTCTGCCGAAATTTTTAGAAAAGACTTGTGATTTTAAAATGAATATTTCGGCGTATGTTGCAAACTATTTTATTTAAAGTGGTTTTTCCTTCACTCCACTACTTTTCTTGGTTTGGATTTCTGGGTTTTCGGCTTACTTAGATTACGTACGCCTAGAGACGTTTCGTAGTTTGAGTGTCGGTCATGTTCCGCACTTTTGGGTCGTGACAAAGTTGGTATCAGAGCGTTAGGTTTTACCTTCGGAGCGTAGGATGACCCTTGGTTGATGGAGTAGGTAGTTTGAGTAGAGTAATGTACCGTACGTAAGTTCCGCGGCATATTTACGACACGCTACTCCACTTAAGAAGCCTTAGGATGTACATTTCTTTGCTCATTATTATATTCATTCCTGATCTAGCCTCATCGGTACCAGTTATGGTTTTGTTGCCACGATTACGGGCAGGGAGAGCTACGATTAGAGATGCGGTCAGCACGAGCTCGTCACGAACGAGGACTGACCAGGGCGTAATTCTGGCGACACACGATTGCAGAGATGTGTCTTTTTATTGTGTTTTCGCGACACGAGCATGGGATGGATCGCTGTATGAGGTTACTCGGATATGCTGATCGGCACCAGAGGATTGAGCCACTGACAGAGGCCAGCCAGATTTTGAGGACCATTGATGTATTGTGTATTCACGATGATTGAGGCACCGTTCAGCATGCAGATGAGTGAGCCAGTTGTTGCTGCGAACGACGAGATATCGCCCCAGATGTTGGAGCTATCGCAGTACGAGTTGTACTAAGAGGCGAGAGAAGGTCGCTAGTCGCCGAGGATGAATGACTAGGACATGTAGTTCATTCGCTACCCCGATGCGAGGTCATCAGATAGGTTGATTCCAGCTAGAGACGACTTCACGCGGAGACGTTGAGAGCCGACAGAGACGATCGAAGGTCAGAAACCTATTATTCCAAGTTTAAAGTATTCGGAAAGATATGCAGGCCATTCTATGGACCCTCTAGAAGAATGAAACCCTAACTCGACTTAATGACCGTGTGAAAGCCTTTGAACCTTAGGGTTTGCGGCAGTTCCACGGCGCCATTAGTGAGGCTTGGGTTTTCCCTTCTACGGCTGGACCACCGATACTGTGGTATGTACTCGGTACTATTAAACTGTACCCAAGATGTTGAGCTCTTAGGGGATTATAAGGTTTTGACGACTCGATCGAACGGTTCGACATCCTTCGGATGCTAGGTGGTGAGATGCATTTCTTGGGAGACTCCAGATATGAGGATAGCCGTTGGAGCTCAGTCCATGCAGCCACGACTAGACGAGTCCGAAGCAGTCGACATTAGAGAAAAGTGGAGTAAGAGGTTCGTATAAGATCTGGATATGATGACGTTCCACTCCGCCGACATCAGAGATGCGATACGCATGCCGAGGCATTGTACTTGGATATACCTTCCAGAAGGAGTCGCGATGAGTATGCAGCCGTTCCGGAGCAAGAAGCAGATATAGTAAAGGACGATGACTTCGGGACAATTGGCAGAGATGAGACTTGGAAGAGACCTTGAGCAGGATACCTTCCAGGACACTGCTGCAATAATATTTGCACCAAGGATCAGATGTGTTACGTGCATTCAGAGGGCCAGAGGACGACGCCAGTGACGTGCTGCTTTACGAGTGGTCGCAATGATTGTCCGAGAGATGACCAGAGAAGTGCCAAAACGGAATCGTCCCCGTTAGCACGTCTGACAGGGCTGATGAGCCAATGGATCGTGAGATTGGTAATCCACAGAGAAGACTTGGACCCAGGAGTGGTCATGTTACGCACACCAACAGGCCAGAGTTCAGGATCATCGACGAGACATGTTATGAGTAACCACGATAGTTGGCTCGAGATTCTTGGAGGATGTGCTTGAGCGGGACTATTCCGCCATACTTGAGTTCGGTATTTTGGGCGGTTTATTCGCATGACTGATTTTGATGATTGAGTTTCATGATATTTGTTCTCATACACAATGGTTGCACCTAATGAGTATTTACGATTTTGCACAGTTGGTGCACTTGATATCGTTTTCGTTCCTTCGTTTCTCATGTTTATGATTTTAGGGGTTTCATACAGTTGAGTTGATTTGGTGCATATGTACGCACACGATTTGGTTTTTGCACTCGGTATAGTTCATATATGCTTGCAGTGCAGTGATACGTATTTTGTGCACTTAGATGCACTGGACTTCGATTTCGATTGTGATGTTCGATATTTGTTTTGTGCACCTGATTGGATTTGCGCATGTTCGGCGCTTGATATTGGATTTCATGATTTCGTGCATGATGGATGCACCTGATTTGGGTTTCGCGCTGTAAGTCCATGTTGCCCACCCCGGTACTTGCGGGGAGGCGGAAAACATAATAAAAAACGGATTTTTATTGACTTAGGCATCATGGACCAAGCTTGTGAGGATCTTTGCTAAACTAAAACTAGCTAACCCTAACTACAAAGTAGCTAAGTGATGGAAAGGTTATACCTTTGGTCTTTAGTCCTTCTCTCCTTGCTCGTCGGAACGGTAGAAAGGGCTCACCTTGCTAGTCTCCTTCCGTCAAAGAACGATCCACTTGAAAGCCACCACCTTTAGCTTCAACTCCAAGCTAGGAGTAACTAGAGTTCAAGAAATGCTAAGACTTGAACCCTAGAAGTGAGTAGAGAAGATCAAGTGAGGGTTTTTCTCAAGCTTTTTGTTTCTCAACACATGAGAGGGAGAGAGCTTGAGGGAGAGGATGAACAAGAGAGAGAAAAGATATGATAGAATGATAAATTAGTGAGCCATTCTCACTAATATGTGTGGATAATTTTAATTAGATAATTAGCTTGAAAATTGTCATGATAAATCTTGACATGACCATTATCATTTCAATTTTGCAAAGATCAAAGAGCATCTTCCAAAACAAATGATGATGGTCAAGTGGTCAACAAGGTCAACAAGTCAACGAAGTCAAAATGTCAACAACAACCATGCACAATTTATTAAGCTAATTATCAATTAACTATAATCCACACAAAAACAATAGGGTTAATAAAATGACAATAGTCATTAACCCTAAACAAGGTCCTCTCCCTCAATCTCAAGCAACCGTGCATACGCACCCGCATTCGTGATCCGAGGAACACGAACACAATGAGAAAAACCAATCTCAAATCATATACTAGGATCCGGCTTAAACTAAAGCCCGCTAGTATAAACTGTCCGGACAGCAACCGTGCACAAGTGCGCGGATGCGAACGAACCCTGTCGCAAAACCATGCGACCTCTACTCGTTTTGCCTAAAGGCGAATAGCTCTCTGTGTGGGACTCTAAAGACTCGACACTACGCTGGCAGTGGGTTTAACCACAGACCGCAAGCGGCACTAGCTGTACGTAACGGTCCCCAGGTAGATGTCGACAAGAAGACTGACGAGGTGAACCCCATCTGCACTCCTACTGAGCCTGTATGTGACAATCTCCGTACAGTCCGGTCTGTTCGTCTGATACATCGCATGGCGGGCCTAGGGGGGCGGTGAACGTCAGTCCCCTAATAGCGGTACAAGTCGTGTCGGAGTGAAGCCCAGAACACCCTGAGATAACACTGGAAACCTACCAGTATATCTCGCTTACCCTGGCCAGGGACTACTCGTGTAATGGCTCTCCTGGATACAGCGCGATGTCAACCCCCAATACCGGGAGAGACGAATCCTGTCTAACCGTCACTGCCTCCAAGTGCTTCGGGACTGCACCCAAAAACTACCTGTTTGCACGACTCCTCTGAGCCGTGGTAGGGTAGTAATCAAAGTGCAGTGGGAACACACTCGAGGCGAAGTGACAGTGTCAAGTCAGCGGACTAAGCTGTACTCATGTCACCTGGGAACTGATAACTGACGATAGGTATATTACCAACCAACAGTTCCCGACGAGTCCTGTCCAGTGTACTCGTAACCTAACGAGCACCCGCATACTATCCCAAGTACGACGTACTAACGGCTGTGGGACAGACCGTCTCCCACACTGGGATGAGAAGCGCATACGCTAGTCTACTCCGGAGTATCGATGCCCTGTCTCGATAGTCCAACGACCAGGGACCAGTATAAGGATGTGCTTATAGATTACCCAGCTCCCACGAGTGCGAGCGCCATCACAACGCTGGTAATCAAGCAAAGATCCTAAGGGCTCTACTAATATGTATACCTGCAATATGCTAAAAGAAACACATGCACATATTAAAGCAGAGACAAACCAAGTAGCATACTACCATTTCGAGCAAGATTGTATATACAACTGTGAAATCCCAAGCTTCCATTAAGTAATATACAAACTAGTATGATACAGTAATGGCCTCTAGGGCATATACACTAACAATCTCCCACTTGCACTAAGGCCATGTACTGGCGTATCGAAGACCTATCATCTCGATCAGCCGCTCGAACTGAGTCTGGGGCAAGGCCTTGGTGAATGGATCTGCTGTGTTATCCTCTGATGCAACTCTCCGGACCTCGATCTCCTGGCGATCTACGATCTCCCTGATCAGGTGATACCGCCTTAAGATGTGTCTGGATTTCTGATGGGACCTGGGTTCCTTCGCTAAAGCTATAGCCCCGTTGTTGTCGCAATACAGAGGTATTGGGTCAACAATGGACGGAACCACCTGAAGTTCTTTCAAGAACTTCCTCATCCAGACAGCTTCTTTTGCGGCATCAGATGCAGCGATGTATTCCGCTTCCATAGTCGAGTCAGCAACGGTTTCCTGTTTGGAGCTCTTCCAACACACCGCCCCTCCATTGAGGGTAAAGACAAAACCCGACATGGACTTGGAATCATCCTTGTCACTCTGGAAGCTGGAGTCAGCAAAGGCCTCAATCTGCAGGTCTTTTCCGCCATACACCAAGAACATCTCCTTAGTCCTTCTCAGGTACTTGAGAATGTTCTTTACTGCTATCCAGTGTTTCTCCCCAGGGTTTGACTGATACCTGCTTACCACACTCAGTGCATAAGCCACATCCGGTCTGGTACACAACATCGCATACATTATAGAGCCTACCGCAGAAGCGTAGGGTATAATAGACATGCGATCCCTCTCCAAATCAGTCTTGGGAGACATTTCTTTGGAGAGAGTGATCCCGTGACAAGCCGGTAGATTACCGCGCTTGGAATCTTCCATACTGAATCTCCTCAGTATGGTGTCGATGTACCTGGACTGCGAGAGTCCTAATATCCTCTTGGATCTGTCACGGTAGATCCGGATACCCAGAATGTAAGAGGCATCACCCAGGTCTTTCATGGAGAACCTGTGTGACAAGAACCCCTTGACAGATTGTAGCATAGGAATGTCATTTCCTATTAAGAGAATGTCATCCACGTATAAAACGAGGAATACTACAGTTCTCGCTACAAATCTACAATAGATGCATGGTTCATCTGGATTTTTGATAAAGCCAAATTCTTTGACTGTCTCATCAAAACAGATGTTCCAACTCCGCGATGCCTGCTTGAGTCCATAAATGGACTTGAGCAACTTGCACACCTTTCCGCTGCTCCCACTCTGAATGAAACCCTCTGGCTGATCCATATAGACACACTCCTCTAAATGACCATTTAGAAAAGCTGTCTTTACGTCCATCTGCCAGATCTCATAATCGTGGAAAGCAGCGATGGCAAGAAGGATCCGAATGGATTTCAGCATAGCTACTGGAGAAAAGGTTTCGTCATAGTCCAAACCAGGTCGCTGACGAAAACCCTTTGCTACCAGTCTAGCTTTATAGGTCTCAACCTGTCCATCTACACCAATCTTCCTTTTGAAGATCCACTTGCATCCTACGGGTTTTACCCCGTCTGGAGCAATGTCCAACGTCCATACTTTGTTGGTGTACATGGACTCCATCTCGGTCCGCATTGCATCCAGCCATTTTACCGAGTCGACGCTCTGAATGGCTTGCTGGAAGCTAGTAGGCTCATCACAATCCAGGATGCAATCTTCTCTATCCCCGTCAATGAGAAAACCGTAGTACCTCTCGGGCGGATGAGACTGCCTACTACTTCTGCGGAGTGGCATAGGAATGTCCTGTTCTTTTGAACCCTCTGGTTCTACTAAGCTTTCAGTAATAGCTTGCGGTTCTGGAATTTCTTCCAGTTCTATCGCGCTCCCACTTAATTCTTTTTCTAAAAACTGATGTTCCAGAAAATGGGCATTGCGAGAAACAAGGACTTTTTGTTCCTCTGCGTAATAGAAAAGATACCCCCTGGAGTTCTTTGGGTATCCCACAAACTTGCACAGTACTGAGCGTGCCTCGAGCTTGTCCGTATGCTGCTTTTTGACATAAGCTGGACATCCCCAAATCTTCAAGTATTGAAGATAGGGTTTCTTCCCACTCCATAACTCATATGGTGTGGTAGGCACAGTCTTAGTGGGAACACGGTTCAAAAGATATGCAGCTGTTTCTAGTGCATATCCCCAGAACGATCGCGGTAACTCAGCGTTACTCATCATGGACCGTACCATATCCAATAGGGTCCGGTTCCGTCTCTCCGATACACCATTATGTTGCGGAGTGTATGGAGGAGTAAGCTGAGAGAGAATTCCATTCTCTTTTAAGTAATCCAGGAATTCGGCGCTTAAGTATTCTCCTCCTCGATCCGATCTTAGGATCTTGATACTTTTGCCGGTCTGGTTTTCTACTTCATTCTTATATTCCTGGAACTTATCAAAAGCTTCGGATTTATGCTTCATTAAGAAGATGTGTCCGAATCTTGAGAAATCATCCGTAAAAGTAATGAAGTAAGAAAAACCGCTTCGCGCATGTGTAGACATTGGACCGCACACGTCGCTGTGTACGAGTCCCAAGAGCTCGCTCGCTCTTTCTCCGTGTCCAGAAAACGGAGCCTTTGTCATCTTTCCTTTGAGACAGGATTGACAAGTTGCATACGATTGATATTCGAACGGATCTAAATATCCTTCAGTATGTAACTTAGTCAATCTTCTCTCATTGATGTGACCCAGTCTACAATGCCATAAGAAAGTTTTATTAATTTCTGGAGACTTTCTTTTGTGTGTATTCTGGATATTGAAAACCTGTGGTTGGTTTAAAACGTAAATACCGTTGTTTAATGTACCTGACCCAATCAAAACTTGATTAAGGTGAATGTTCACTACATTACTTACAAATGCAAATTCATAACCTTCTTTAGATAATAAAGATACAGATATGATATTACAGGTTGCATTTGGTACATAATAACAACTACGCAAAACCAAAAAGTGTCCATCAGATAATCCCAGGTGATAGTCCCCCACGGCCTCTGCATCCATGCTAGCACCGTTCGCAACTCTGAGGGTCATGTCACCTGCCTTCAAAACTCTACGCTTTCTCAACGCCTGCAAAGAATTACAGATATGAGATCCTGATCCGGTATCCAATACCCAGGAAGTAGAGTTTATAGATAGACAGTTTTCAATAACATACACACCTGAAGCTGAAGCTGCAACCTGCTTCAATTCCTGTGTTCTGGCCTTCCAGGCCCTGCAATCACTCTTCCAGTGTCCTTTCTTATGACAAAAGAAGCATTCCTCCTTATCCACAAGCTTCCCCGCTACCTTTGTTGCTTTACCCTTTCCCTTCGTATCCACTTTACCGACACCGCCTCTTGGTTTGGCGGGGGCTTTCTTCTTCTTGCCCTTGGCTTTCGCCCTGGACCTAGAAGAGGAAGATCCTCCTACAAACAAAGTGGATGTCTCCCTACCTTTCTGTAGGGTGCCCTCTGCGCTCCTCAGCATGTTGAGGAGCTCTGAAAGTTCAACCTCTTTTTCTTGTAGGTTGAAGTTCAGTATGAACTGGGCGTAAGTGGAAGGAAGGGACTGGAGAACTATATCCGTATATAGCTCACTCTCCAATGTGATCCCTAGGTCAGCGAGCTCCTCAATGTAGCCGATCATCTTTAGCACATGCTCGGCTACTGATGATCCGACGGCCATTCTTGTCGAAAATAACTTTTTCGAAGCTTCGTATCTCGCGATACGTGATTGCTCTCCATACAGTTCTTTTGTATGGAGCAATATGGATTCCATGTCCATATTCTCATGCCTCCTCTGATGTTCGTTGTCCATCGAGGCAAGCAGGAGGCACTTGGCCTTCGCGCTATCAATCTCCCAAGTCTTGCGGATTTCCTTATCCGCGATACTGGAAGTTGGACCAGGGACAGGGGGAGCTTTGGTGGTAAGAAGATACCCCAGCTTGTCATAGGTGATTGCAATCTTGACATTCCTGAGCCAATCTTTGTAGTTTGGCCCTGTCAATTTATTTTTATCTAACAGTAACTTAAGTCCGGTCATGTTGAATGGTCGCTGCAATTAGGAGAGAGAAAAGAAACACTTTAGCATGATGCTCTTGCAAGTTTAGAGTGGTTTTTAGTTTGTCTAAACTGGATGGCTCCCACTGTTTCTCGAATCCCTTCTCAAACCGTAAAGAAAAGGATTAGCCGGGATCATTCTCACCGTACAATACTTGCTTAACCGTTCAGCCAGGCCAGTGTCGGTACTTCGAGGGAGGTTTTCCAACGCTTTCGCGAAGTTCCTTAATTAAGTAACCTCTTTTCCCTGGGGGCGTAACCCCGCTAACACCTTTCTAGGCACCTACTAGGTTTATAGCATTGATCGTTAAGTGAGAGTTTTCCCGAGGAGTAGCATATACTCACAGTAGGATCGGGATCCAAATATCATCGTGTGATAAAACCGAAGGAATCCTACCAGAATCATCACACTCCAAATGGTATGCAACGCTAGCAAGTTTCAGTGCTTATGAAACTCCCGATGTGGATTTTTGCCCCATGCTCTTATGACCTTGGCGTGAGGTCAAAATGTCATAAGTCACATGTCAAGTTCTTCCCATCATTATCCTGGTTAATTTGAACCCACCCGTACCTACCCTTGACGTAGGCCAAAATGGCAGTACGACTGTCTCAAATCAACCCATTCTATCTATGCAACGGATAAATATCCGGCAGCTACCAATCACTATGCCTTGGCGTGAGGTCAAAATACATAGCTTGAATACTACCGAATATTTAACCGAAATGATGGAGGGCTACGGATGGTTTTGGCGAAACCGTGAACGTAGTGAACTTGATATAATCGATGGAACGAGATAGCTTTTAAAAAGAGTGGTTCAAGCTCCGCGTTTAAAAGTTTAGTTTTGAAAAGAACCGAGTGGTTTTCAAAGTGTTCCAATCGACTTTTACTTGGTTTATTTCTTGCATTAGTTCTTTTAATGCGTCCCATCATTTAATCCTACCATTGCAGAAAACAACCAAAATATGACGTACGCTTATGCCATTCGCATTCGCCACGGGGCCCCGTCATCACCCGTTAGGTTACTTAACTAACGACAGAGCGGGGGCTGGGCTAGCGCGGCTGTAAAACATAAGCAACGCCTAAATAGTTATTTATATATATATATATACAGCAATGATAGACATTACAGATCACAGATGAATACATTGGATATACTAGGAATCCGCAATGCGTTCGAGCCTGCAACGCAAAGCGGATTACACGGTCGCGGTGAATAGCCAATACCCCACCCAAGACCCCTACGGGTGCGGCAAACTACCCGCCAAGCACCCGAAGCGAAGCAACCTCCCTCACCACCGTGAGTAGGCCACTCGGCACTTCGAGTACCCGGTAGTTTGTGCACCCCCTCCATGGGTCTATCCTAGGAGCAAAAACAGTAAAAAGAATAATACAATGACGGCTACAACCCCGACCCGGTTGTGCGGCCATACAAAGAATATTATTACATCAATTTACATGTTACAAATGAATGAAAGAAAACAACGCTCATCTCACATCCAACCCCGGCCATTCACCCGCGACGATCCAATCCATTCATATCCACAAACCAACATCAACAATCACAGATCATGTATAACCCCGACTAATCGTCTTATAGCGATTAGCCGACGTTTAATACATGCAAGCATTACAGATATAACCGATGTAGTTAAAGCGTAGTGAAGTTCCGAAAAAATACGGATTTATAGGCCCACAAAAGCAAAATTTTGTTCTGGAAAATCTGGGCATATATTTTATATCCTAAAAATCCCAAAATCAACACAGTAAAACACTGCACGAAAAACGATGCAGTGACGTCATCAAACCGCGGCGCTTCCGCGGCACGAGCCTACCTCGTGCGGCGGAAGCGCGGCGGTTTGGATGATTCTCTGTCTCGTTTTTCTTGTGTGTTTTTAAAAAACCCTGAGATGATTTTACAAATATAAAGTTTTCTGTTTTGAGCAGAAAAAATTTCAACAGAAACTAGGGTTTTTCAAAGTTCGGTTTTTGGATTTTTTTCGGTTTCGAAACTTCGTTACACTTCACTACCTAGCTAGTTTGAGTTTAGTTAGGCTCTGATACCACTGTAAGTCCATGTTGCCCACCCCGGTACTTGCGGGGAGGCGGAAAACATAATAAAAAACGGATTTTTATTGACTTAGGCATCATGGACCAAGCTTGTGAGGATCTTTGCTAAACTAAAACTAGCTAACCCTAACTACAAAGTAGCTAAGTGATGGAAAGGTTATACCTTTGGTCTTTAGTCCTTCTCTCCTTGCTCGTCGGAACGGTAGAAAGGGCTCACCTTGCTAGTCTCCTTCCGTCAAAGAACGATCCACTTGAAAGCCACCACCTTTAGCTTCAACTCCAAGCTAGGAGTAACTAGAGTTCAAGAAATGCTAAGACTTGAACCCTAGAAGTGAGTAGAGAAGATCAAGTGAGGGTTTTTCTCAAGCTTTTTGTTTCTCAACACATGAGAGGGAGAGAGCTTGAGGGAGAGGATGAACAAGAGAGAGAAAAGATATGATAGAATGATAAATTAGTGAGCCATTCTCACTAATATGTGTGGATAATTTTAATTAGATAATTAGCTTGAAAATTGTCATGATAAATCTTGACATGACCATTATCATTTCAATTTTGCAAAGATCAAAGAGCATCTTCCAAAACAAATGATGATGGTCAAGTGGTCAACAAGGTCAACAAGTCAACGAAGTCAAAATGTCAACAACAACCATGCACAATTTATTAAGCTAATTATCAATTAACTATAATCCACACAAAAACAATAGGGTTAATAAAATGACAATAGTCATTAACCCTAAACAAGGTCCTCTCCCTCAATCTCAAGCAACCGTGCATACGCACCCGCATTCGTGATCCGAGGAACACGAACACAATGAGAAAAACCAATCTCAAATCATATACTAGGATCCGGCTTAAACTAAAGCCCGCTAGTATAAACTGTCCGGACAGCAACCGTGCACAAGTGCGCGGATGCGAACGAACCCTGTCGCAAAACCATGCGACCTCTACTCGTTTTGCCTAAAGGCGAATAGCTCTCTGTGTGGGACTCTAAAGACTCGACACTACGCTGGCAGTGGGTTTAACCACAGACCGCAAGCGGCACTAGCTGTACGTAACGGTCCCCAGGTAGATGTCGACAAGAAGACTGACGAGGTGAACCCCATCTGCACTCCTACTGAGCCTGTATGTGACAATCTCCGTACAGTCCGGTCTGTTCGTCTGATACATCGCATGGCGGGCCTAGGGGGGCGGTGAACGTCAGTCCCCTAATAGCGGTACAAGTCGTGTCGGAGTGAAGCACAGAACACCCTGAGATAACACTGGAAACCTACCAGTATATCTCGCTTGCCCTGGCCAGGGACTACTCGTGTAATGGCTCTCCTGGACACAGCGCGATGTCAACCCCCAATACCGGGAGAGACGAATCCTGTCTAACCGTCACTGCCTCCAAGTGCTTCGGGACTGCACCCAAAAACTACCTGTTTGCACGACTCCTCTGAGCCGTGGTAGGGTAGTAATCAAAGTGCAGTGGGAACACACTCGAGGCGAAGTGACAGTGTCAAGTCAGCGGACTAAGCTGTACTCATGTCACCTGGGAACTGATAACTGACGATAGGTATATTACCAACCAACAGTTCCCGACGAGTCCTGTCCAGTGTACTCGTAACCTAACGAGCACCCGCATACTATCCCAAGTACGACGTACTAACGGCTGTGGGACAGACCGTCTCCCACACTGGGATGAGAAGCGCATACGCTAGTCTACTCCGGAGTATCGATGCCCTGTCTCGATAGTCCAACGACCAGGGACCAGTATAAGGATGTGCTTATAGATTACCCAGCTCCCACGAGTGCGAGCGCCATCACAACGCTGGTAATCAAGCAAAGATCCTAAGGGCTCTACTAATATGTATACCTGCAATATGCTAAAAGAAACACATGCACATATTAAAGCAGAGACAAACCAAGTAGCATACTACCATTTCGAGCAAGATTGTATATACAACTGTGAATATCCCAAGCTTCCATTAAGTAATATACAAACTAGTATGATACAGTAATGGCCTCTAGGGCATATACACTAACAATGCGCATGTTGGGCGCATATTATGAGATGCGATTTTGGTGAACACCAGATGCACTAAATCGAGATTCTTCGTGCATGTCAGATGCACCTGTTTTTGCTGTCAGGCACACTAGTTGCCCTTGATAGATGTTTCGTGCACACCCGATGCACTTAGATATTGTTTTGTGCACCTGTATGGCACATGTATGGATTTTGATTTCCGTGCGTACCAGACGCACGTAGTATTTATATGCATATTTTGGGATTGATTTCTTATGGAGCAGTACGTTTTTATGATGATTGCTATGAGTTTTTGTACTGAGCAGGACGAGTCAGAGGACAGTACCTGAGTATATTTTGCATGCATTGATAGATTTTAAAGGGATTTCCAAAAAGCGAGCTATAGTCTCAATATTTACCTACGTGTCTGATACGACACGAAACGTTCAAAACAAGGAAACCCTTCTGAATTGTTTTAAAACGGCGGAACGTACTTATTAAACAAAAGATATATACGTATATAGTTATTTTCTTATGATAGACGTCCGCCACAGTGCAGTGTTATGCGCATTGCACAGCGACTTTAATAGATTTGGCATGCATTACCTTTTTTTTATACTTACATGTATAGATTTGATATTTATATGTACAGTTTCGAGTTATATCATATTGGTTTTGCTTGGATTTGGATTTTCGTGTCTTTACCATGACTCCGATAATTGTGGGACGCTTGACGGAGTTTCTATTTTGAGTTATCTTCTCACTACTCATGCGCATGTAATGCGCTATGATGCGTTTTATGTATTGATGATTTCGGAGCCCCGTTGACTTGGACATTTTATTGAAATGTTTTAGAATTTGGGGGTTTAAATTAAAATTCGGGGACAGAATTTCTTTAAAGGGGGGAAGATTGTAACATTTTAAAAAAATAAAATATTATTTTTGGGAATTTTTGTAATTTAATATTATTTTAATGAATATTTTAATATTTCGGTATAATTAAATACCGATAAATGGTGGGAAATTTCGGAAAAATTATGGAAAATTCAAAAATAGGGTATTTTGGAGAATTATGCCATTTTAAAGTTTTTATGGTTAATTATATGCTATTTTAGTGTTAATCGCGATTAAAAATCGCTAATCGGGTTTTTAGCATTTTTGTGCAAAAATGTGCACATATCACTTTTCCACACTTGTTACACTTGTTACATATTTTGGGGTATGGTTGCTTAGGGTTTGCCATTGAGTGAGAAGGAAAAGAAAAAGAAAAGCAAAAGATTAAAGTAAGCATGATTATGAGAGATAGAGAGAGGGGGTAGGTATAGGTCAACTTTCATTTGAACCATGCCTCCCCCATCATTTCTTCAACCCCTTTTTCTCTCCCCTCTCCTAGAGCTGCTGCTGCTCCTGCCCTCTCCCTCTTCTTCCTCCTCCCTCTTCAACTTAGATCCACCATTAAAACCTAACCAAAACCCTATTCCCATTTCACAAAAGTTGCTCCCAAGCTCACTAGCTACATAATGGACTAAGCAAGAGCTGATTTTGAGGACATTGAGCAACTCAAGAAAATTCTTGAGTTGCCAAAGGAGGTAATTTCTGCACCCTAGAGTTGTATTTCAATTTCCTTGTGCACCTATTCTAGTTTCATATCGATATTGTGTCGTTTTGTGGACCTTGGACAAACTTAGAGAGGGTTAGGGTAAAGTTGAGATGTGGCTATGCAATTGGACTCTAATGGTGACCTTAGACCCTATATTGACTAAAAACCAGATCTAACCCAACCTGAAACCAAAAAATACGGAATTACGGAACTTTCATATCGGTTTGTGAGTGATTAGGGTGTGCAGGTGAATCTGGGATGACCCGGGGAGTTTCTGAGACAAATAAACAACACTGGGAGCTTAGTTAGAACACTAAGAGACCACCCTATGCAGACGAACCCTATTGGATGAGGCAGGGCCGGCCAGGCCAGTTTTTCATGTTGAGGGGCTCGGCCACTTGGTTGGCTCAGGTGCCCAGGTTTCTACAGTAGGTCACATAAACCCTATACATCACTCTAGACCTGTTTGCTTGTCTTGATTTGGCCTAAGACGAAATCTGGGATCCCTTTTATAAGTTGCTACTTTGAATTTAGTTATGGTTTTCCGTATTTCCATTTCTAGATTTTGATATTTGTGCGTTATCTCGATCGTGTGACGTTTGTACGTCTATATCGAGTGATTTCGGGTTGTTTTGCGAAGGCTAACCATAGGTTCTAACCTATAGGCCTTTTAGCATATCGTGTTGGTTTTCGCGTGTCATTTTATGTTTCTATTTGGTTTTAATGCGATGTGATACGTGTGATATTTACGTACCCCCACGGCGATCCGAGACGATGCAGAAGATGAAGGCGACATCGACACCGACACGCAGGATACAGGTGAGTAAATTTATATCTATGGGGAGAAGTCGGGTGGATGGCGTATAGCACCCCCGCAGTTCGTGGTGATGTATACGAATACGTATACACACATTTATTGATTATATTGTTTGAGATTATTGATGATAAAGATGGATATTTGGTGTGCTTGGATGATTCGCGAAACCCTAGAGTAGTGCTCGCACCACACATGCACACACACACACCCATACTTGCTTTCATTCTTCTTTCATATGTGATTATATGGGATTCTATTTAGTTATGTGTTCACATGGGTATGGGATTATGTGTTCATATACTGGATTTGAGGATGATACTTGGGATTGAGATGAGTCGATGAGATGTGATTTGAGACCGTGAGATCGGTGGTATGGCAGGATTCGTACTTGAGATGCGTCCTGATGTTTTATATTATCTTTGGACGACGATACCATGTGAATAGTGATATATAATAAATGGTTGACATGAGATCCGATATGTTAAGATATTCTTAATGGGTCGCTTTGGGCGATGTATACCTCTTTATGACGATATATGATGATGATATCGGTTTGCATGAGGCTGTAGATCAGCAGTCAAATCATGATTTGATTGAGGATATTAGTGTTGTAATAAACATAGATCTGTTCCCGGATTATGATCTTGGATAAAGAGGATATCAGATGAATAATATGATGAATGTGATATTGACCCGTACCCAGATTTGGGGATGCCGTATGACGGATTTATGTACGAGCTATATATATTGATGATTGATCCGCACTCTTGACTTGGGATGTCTGATTATAGATACGGTATCGGATATGATATTATTGAGGCGGGATCACCGACTAATATATATACAGGTATGTATATGTATCGACTCAGATGTTAGGCGGTTTCCTTACCTGTAGTTCAGCTTGTTGGCTCAGCCCTATAGTTTAGTGTAGTTGTTAGACTAGATTCGATTCCTACCTATTTCAAAAACTAACGGATCGTGGGTATTTTAAAAGACAGGTCAAGGGATTCTACAGATATTTCAAAAGACGTATCTTTTCTTAAAAACACCGTAGCCCTTATTTTCAAAACACCGCGATTCGTGTTATTTCAAAATGCACTATTGTAGGACTTATATTAGGGTAATGCAGATTAGTTATCGTTGTGTCTAGTATTCAGCTCCCGCTCATTATTGTTGTTTGCTCCGCATCGCATGCTTATTATGATTCATATTCTATTGTTGATATCATGCTCTTAGGACATCAGCACCATTACCGATGATGCGTACGTACCACATACACTTACCTGCCGGATCACACACCACTTCATCGGTAATTGCCATGTCACGTACACTTTAGAAAATACTATTACATTTACATATTTTGTTAGCTAATAGTTTAGACATGATATTAGTGTACTTGCCTTATATGCTAGTTCAGACATTGTAGTTATTACCTGCTACTTCATGCATGTTATTATTCACTGTTATGCCTCATTCATGGATTCTCATGCCTATATTCACTGTTTACATGCTATTGAGGATTTGGATTCGGATTTTCATGAGATTTCCTGGATTTGGGGGAAAACCGCAAAAACATTTATAAACTTCTTTTCTCTCTCTTTTAAATGGAAAGTGTGGTTTTCCCATGATGTATGAGTCGTCCACCATGAGTTTGTTGATGGATTTCGAGACCCGATTCGAGGAGATGGATGAACCGCTTCGGGTACATGGTGGGCCCGGTGCGGTACCCCGGGGCAAGAATATCGCAGATGATGGCGTTGAGCCTGGTTAGTGGGCACTACCGACCGGTGATTTTTCCCAACGCGTCGGATATCCGGAGGATACCGTCGTGGTCTTGAGATGGATGGTAGGGGCCGGTCTGGACTGACGGCGTCCTAGATATTGAGATTCAGACATTGAGATTTCGAGATATTGAGGCACTGAGATTTGATGATACAGGCCAGTCCGGATAGCCGGAGCCTGAGATTTTGAGACATTGAGATTTATGTTTTGTGTCGATGCTAGACACTGTTGATGCGGATTTCATTTATTATACCTCTTTTTAAAAATACAAAGCCAATCTCACTAAATTATGAAAGCAGTTTCTTTAGTACATGTATTTTGTTTTCATGCACTCATACATCATCCATATGATAAATTGCTACCTGAGGCACTGACACGAGGACTTGGTATTACCGTTGTTTAGAGGTATACCTTAGCCATTGTTATAGACTGCTGGTTATATTTGAGGATATATTATGATCGTATGACCTAGGATTGCGTCATACATGCGATTCCTGTTCGTAGATGTATTCTATTCACGAGTTGGCAACTCACCCCCGTTGTGCCACAGTTTCTTGCAGGTTTAGCCGTACAGGTGTCATTACGGCTTTGCTGGCACTCTTTCCATTCCGGGTGATTTTCTAGTTGATGCGTTCACTTGTATCGTGACCATCAGTATATTTTGTATATTATTATTCAGTTGTATCTAGAAGTTCCATCAACCAAACATGTATTTATTTCAAATAGAGACCAGTGATGTTTTTGTTTCGACCTTAGAGTCGCGCGTTGTATTCCTATGGATTTCATACTGTTTTGAGTTTCCTTTTCTGTTGTGATCCTCGCCCTTCGGCGTTGTATATTATATTGCTGGCGTGGTTGTGACCGTCGATTGACGAAGAGCTAGCTCCCGCTTGGGGATGCCTTTATTCATTATATATGCTTTATCAGGTTTTGTACCCGTTTGGGGTCAGTTTTTAGAAAGGAAACTCTACCGAAAATTTTAGAAAAGACTTGTGATTTTAAAATGCATATTTCGGTGTATGTTGCAAACTATTTGATTTAAAATGGTTTTTCCTTCACTCCACTACTTTTCTTGGTTTGGATTTCTGGGTTTTCGGCTTACTTAGATTACGTATGTCTCGAGACGTTTCGTAGTTTGAGTGCCAATCATGTTCCGCACTTTCGGGTCGTGACACTAAGACTCGTCAATATGCTTGCAGCAGGCAGTGATCACATCATATGTCCACAAACCGTCAGTGGGACAAGCTGTACGTAACGACTCCTAGGTATTGAGCGATCAGAAGTAACACACGCAAACCTGCTAAAACTCCCGTCGAGCCAACTGGTAACACTTACCGTACAGTCCGGTCTCTTCATCAAATATACTGCATATGTGAGTCTAGGGATGGTATCGTCGACCCCAATAACCCAATAAGTCATGCCGGTATATGGCTCATAACAGATTGAGAAACTACCGATAACACTTATCAGTAAATCTCAGCAGCCCTGGCCAGGGACATCCTATTATAGCCAATCGTACATGGTGCAACATCAACCCCCAACACCAGGAGAGAAAAAACCCCTCCTATCGCTCATTGCCTCCATGTGCCTCGGGACTGTACCCAAAATCCACCTGTTTGCAAGACAGAGTAGAGCCGTAGTAGGGTGGAGATCAAAATACAGTGGGAAGCACACAAGACTTTATGACGATCCCGGGTCTACAGACTAACCTATACCAGTGTCACCTGAGAACTGCTATCCAACGATAGATATAATACCACATAGGAGTTCTCGGCGAGTTCGTTCAGTGTACCCAGTCCTACTGAGCACCCGTATACGGTCTTTGGTGTCACCGCACCAATAGATATTGGATCATCCATCGCCCATCATATGGGATAAGCAACGTATACGCTAGTCTACTCTGGTGATATCGATTCCCCATCTCGATATACCCACGAATAGAAACATTTCAAGGATATACTCATAGACTACACATGTCCCACTAGTATGATCCGCATCATAATCTCAGCAGTCCTGCATATCCAAAGGGCTATATCAACATGTACCAAATGAATGACAACATGATCAAATGAACACGTCAAGATAAAAGGTGCAACTAGATTGCATACTATCATGTTGAGCAAGAATGTCCCCTGAAGACACACACACACACACACACACACATACCGGTATATGCACTATCATATAATAGCCTCTAGGGCATACGTATATCCAATTATTGGTGTATTTCATACCCAACATCTCAAAAATTCTCTCATGTTGCGGCAGAGGGAGGGCCTTGGTGAGTGGATCCGCGGTGTTATCTTTTGTATCTACTCTCCGAATCTTGATCTCGCGGCGATCTACTATCTCCTGGATCAGATGATATCGCCTGAGGATGTGTCTAGATCGCTGATAGGACCTGGGGTCTTTGGTTAACGCCATAGCCCCATTATTATCACAATACAATGGTATTAGATCAATAATGGTCGGAACTACTTCTATCTCCGAGATGAACTTCCTCATCCAGACGGCTTCCTTGGCAGTATCATTAGCAGCAATATACTCAGCTTCCATCGTGGAGTCTACAACGGTATCCTGTTTGGAACTCTTCCAACACACCGTCCCTCCATTGAGGGTAAAGACAAACCCTGAGATAGATTTTCTATCATCCATATCACTCTAGAAGCTCCAATCGGTAAAAGCCTCCCTTTGGAGATCCCCGTTACCATACACCAAGAACATTTCTTTAGTCCTTCGCAAGTACTTAAGAATATTCTTCACAGCAGTCCAGTGATTCTCTCCTGGGTTGGATTGATACCTGCTTACTACACCCAGTGCATAAGATACATCAGAGCGTGTACATAACATCACATACATTATAGATCCTATAGCAGAAGCATAGGGTATAATGCTCATGCGAGCTCTCTCTTCATCAGTCTTTGGGCAAAAATCCTTAGAGAGTGTGACTCCATGACAAGCGGGTAAGGAACCCCACTTAGAGTCTTCCATACTAAACCTCTTTAGGATGGTTGTCACGTCCCGAAATATTAGCTCGTGACCAGCACTTGAATCACGCCACGTCTAAAGGCGTAACGGAATTCAAGTAAGCAGAAACCCAGAAATCTAAACCTTTTTAAGAAAATAAAGGAGGTGGAGTTTTTGAAATAAAGGTATAATAAAATCAAGTGTGCTTAATGCATAGAAATTTTCTAGTTTGAAAAACATGTTTCGTCTTTTGAAAATTTTTGGCAGAACCTCCTTTGTATATTTTGATCCAAAACCACAAATACATAGCAAGAATAATGGCATCCCCAAGCGGGAGCTAGCTCTTCGCCAAACGGCGGATCACAACCACGCAATACAATATAAATGAGTATACGACGCCCAACTGCGAAGTTCACCACAAAAAGATAAAGAAAAGAGCAAGATATAACCCCAAAGGGAAAATAAAACCCATCGCTCAAATCTCGCAACTACCAGTCTCACTAAGTTTCATTACTTATACAAATCACTAATTTTGTTGATTGATGGAGTTAACTAGAAAAAATATGAAATGTAATACAAGAGTGTGTACGATACAAATGTCCCACCTACCACTGCAAAACACCCAAAAGAACTTATGCCAGCGATGCCGCTACTGATCCACGCGGTCAACCTGGAAGAACTGTGGCACAACGGGGGTGAGTTGCCAACTCGTGAATAGAAATATATCTACAAGTAGAAATCGAATAAACAACGACTCCTAGGTCAACTATATCAAAAGGTAATACTATGATATCTAGGGTGACCGGGTCGTATATGTGCCAACAAGATAGTCAGTATCTATATGCATGTGGATAACATCCAACAGTAATAATCAATGCATGCGGATATGTGGATCTCGTCCACCCATAAGTCAATATCTATAAGCATGTGCAAAATCTCCGATAGTAGATTCGGTGTATGTATGTATGTATGTATGTATGTGGGTCTAATCCACGCGTCAACCACTGACGCAACAATATCATGCATGTAAATATCATAAAAGAGTGTGCATGAAATTATGAGGATATATATATCAATGGTGTCCCTCCCGACACATCAAATCATGGAACCTGAGTGCCTAGCATCGACACGTGAAAACATCATGAAAACCGTGCCCATCATCGGCACGTAAATCCTCATATATCTCAGGCGCCGAATCCTCAGATCGACCCTCAGGCGCCGCACACCCTGGTCGGCCCTCATATCCATCTCGCTACTCCGGTCGGTATCCTCCGGATAACCTCCGAGTCCACATACTATCACCGGTAGGTAGTACTCCCCCTGCCGGGCTCACCGTCTAACATATACGAGTCTTCTTGCCCCGGGGTACCTCACCGGGTCCACCATGTACCCGCAAACGGTGCCTACCACTCCTCGAACCGGGTTTCACATGCCACTCTCAAAACCGAGAAAACATATGGTGGACGCACTGAAATATCATATCAAGAGAAACCGGATTTTTAAAACAATATATGCTTCCTTTGAAATAGCCACGGTTCTCAAATCCAGAAATCTCATGAAAACAGTATATCTCAATGCGTAAAATAATAGAGCATGATGTATGCGACAAGTAAAAAGAAATGCGAACATATCCGTCTATCATGCAACATGGGGTAGTGATATGACATATTAAGGGAAAACCGCTCTTTTAAAATGATTCCAGTTTTTAAAATATAACACGCGGTTCCCAATTTTACAATAAACCGGTTATCTATGTAGGTACAATATGTATATGCGCAAGTATAGATGTACCATGTATACGTGCACAAATATGAATATACAATGTGTAGGTGCACAAGTATGGGTGTATCAAGGTATATGTACACCAATATGGGTATACGAATGTGTATACCCGCAAGTATGAATGTATCAATGTATATATGCAAGCAAGTTATGCGAAGAGTCATATCATGATGCAACAACTCTACTGTGTAGTGACATGGAAATTATCGATGATGAAGTGTGTGAGCTGGCAAATATGTGTACGTGTAACATATGCATCATCGATAATGGTGCAGGTGTACTATCACAGGTATATGCGATGCAATAATAATATCATGAATGCAGCAAGTAAATCATCAGCTAACAGCTATATGGTATACGTAACTATCATATGTCCGAGTCGGTGAATCTATCAATCGACATCTAGCCCAATAACACCGCGTACGGTATAATCCATCGTACGGCAACCTCTAGTCAAGGGTAAGGATCAATCTTCAAGTCAACTCATCACACACGGAATATCATCGTGCGGCGGCATTAAGCTAATAGGGATCCTATCATCCTATAAGACAAATGAGGGTACGGCCTAATATCACATATGGCCTATCATTCATGATTCACAACATTATATATATATATATAACCCTATATACCTATTTCCCGGGTCGCATCTGCAATAATCTCAAATCAGGGGATCGGCAGGGTAGAAATCATCTCGATCGACTCGCATCCGTATACCATCATATCATATCATCATCTCATCATATCATCAAATTCGTCTTGTATTCTTTCATCGCATTTATGTCTCATATCATGTCGAGTTTTCATAAACATGCTATCTCCACTAAGTATAAGTATCTAATCTAACAAACACACCCGAACCATACAATCAGACTTTTAAAGAAGTGAATCGTAGTTTTGAAAACAGGGGTTACAGTGTTTTTAAAGAAAAGATATCATTTGAAAATCCGTAACATCCCTCAAGATATATATTTAAAAGATACATACGATTCTTTGGTTTAGAAAAAGGTATGGTTCGGATGACGCATCTACATCGACTATCTAGTCCTACAGAACCCTAAGCGGTAATATCGCTAAACATCATCCTAGGGTGGTAGTAGTAGCATATCACACTTAACTATCTTCTAGTTTCTAATATGACTACATAGCTATCTATATTCTAACCCTAGTTTCCTAATCTAGGTTTCCTAACCATACTCTATAAATCGGTTTTCCATCAAAAGTTTGCGGGGGTGCTATACGCCATCCACCCGACTTCCCCGGTAGATATAGATCTACTCACCTGGTCTTCGCTCACCGAAATCGATGACGCAACGCTTCTTTGCCTCGCAATCCATGCGAGGGTACCTACAATAATAACCAATCGCAATACGTATTAAAATCGATGCAGAAAACCGATACAGCGCACAGTGTGCTCATAGGTTGAAACCTATAGCATAAACGTGCAAATCAATCAACCAATCCCTGTTGTCGATGTACGAACACCTGACAACCAAATACAAATCCAAATATCAAGAAAGTGCATTTTAAAATACGGAAAACATAGCCTAAAACACCCCAAAATGCTTCCAGATTTTCCCCAGATGACAATTAGCCAAATCTGCACATAGGAGGGGTCTAATTTAGTGCAAAATGAGTTATCGATCAAATCTGGGACAATTCTACCCTACTGTGGCTGCAAATTGCGGACAGAATGAATATATCTATGGCCGGGGGTTTGAATTTGGGGCTCGGGTCTCAGTGGTAGCTTCCTAGGTGCCTGCACGACTCTTAGTAAGCCTAAAATCATTTCTAGTGTCCCCGGGTTGCTCCAGATTTCAAAATACCCTCTAAAATCACACAAATCGACATGAACTCAAATCCTAAATCCGTATTTTGGGTTTCATCCCCCATTCCAGGTCAGTAAAACACCACTAAGGCTTGTGGGCAGCCACTACACATCACCAATTTCAACAAACACTCAACCTCTTTCTAGGGTTTCCCAATATCTCACTAATCTTCATAATATCACATCTAAACACATATGAACACTAAAGTAATTGAAAAACTACCCAATTAGTGAATGTATTACCTCATATAGCATCCATGAATCCCCCAAGATCATCAAAACTGAATTTTTCTTGGTCCCATGTGTAGAGGTTGAAGAGGGGATCAATTTTTGTAAAGGGTGTGTAGTGTTTTAGGTATTGTTAGGAGATGGATCTAGGGATTTTAGTGGAGGGTTGTGGCTTGAGGGAGATGAAGAGGCAAGGGAAAATGAGGTGGGAAATGGCTAAGGCAGCAACCCCATTCTCTCTCTCTCTATAATTCTCGCCCACTCCCTTCACATGTCATCATTTTGTCTCCTTTCTCTCTCCTCACTCATCATGACCCTTTTCCTCTCTTTCTCTCACCAAAAACAATAATATAAAGCCCAAATGAAATGAAACATGTAACAAAATGAAAATGTCATGGTGCACTAACCATGGAAACTGTAAAAACGCGGATTTGGCTTAATCGCGCTTAGCAGTGCACTAATCGGATTTTTATCGAAACTGCGTATAATAAATTTTAAAAATGCCAAATCCTTTAATTATATTATTAAATGAATAATTCATTTTAATTTCTATTTATTTCATAATTATTGGTATATATTTATACCCTTTTTCGAAAACCCCAATTTCGCAAATCGGCAGTTTTCGGGAAAAATATTATTTTAATATTAAATTCCCAAAAATAATATTTTATATTTTCTGAAATGTTACAATCTTCCTCCCTTAAATAAATTCGTTCCCCGAATTTAAATTTAAACCTCCAAAATCTAAAACATTTCAATAATCGGCACAAATCACGGTCTCCGTAATCATGGAAATCGTAGAAATAATACAGCGCATCAAGTGCACATGAAAACGACTCAAAACTCCAAAATCTGAATAAAACATATGCAAAATATTTTCTAAATCGCCGCGGGAATGCGTAACTCCCGGCATAACTGACGGACGCTCATTATAAAATAATAATATATGTCCATATATGTTTTCTTAAATACACGTTCCGTCGTTTTCAAAATATGCCAAAAGGTTTTCTTTAACAACGTTCGTGTCGCTCACGGACACTTAAGAAAATAGCGAGACAATAGCTCCTCTTGAAAACCCTTTGGTAATCCTTTAATGCATGTAAAGTACTCAGATACTGTCCTCAAATCAGTCTTGTTTGGCTACTACTCAATATAGTGTCCAACATGAAATCAAAGTGCTCAAAAGCAAAATCAGCCTCAAAAGGGCGTATCCAAAAATCATATGTGTCTGGTGCGCATGGAAATCAAATCTAAATACAGGTGCTATAATACACACAAGCAAAACTAAGTGCAACGGGTGTGCACAAAATATCTGTCCAGTGCAACGGGCGTGCACGACAACAACATCAAGTGCATCTAAAGTGCACAAAATCTCAATCCAGTGCATCCGGTGTGCATAGAATCGCATCTCATATCATGCGCCCAACATGCGCGAAAATCCAACCAAAGCGCGTCGGGTCCGTAAAAGCATATAGTGCAGTAACATGCACGAAAACGAACGGCAAGTGCCAACGCGCACGAAAATACAAATCTTGTAAAACGAATGCTCAAGGATATAAATCGGGTGCAACCTAGGTACGGGGTATAAATCCAGTGCGACAACGCATAATTACCCGTCCGGTGCAACAAATGCAGAATGTAATCTAGTGCATAAAATACAAATGCAGTGCATCCAGTGCACGAAATACAAATATCGTGCATCCAGTTCACGTAATACAACTACAGTGCGTCTAGTGCACAAAATACCAATCAATAACTCAAATGCATAAACAGCAACACCGAGTACACCAAGGTGTATAAAATCGTAAAAGTGTGCAACTGCGTGCACAAAATGCATATCAATACACTACAAGCACATATAAGCTATACCAAGTGCAAACATCAAATCGAGTGCGTGTCATACGCACAAAAAATCAAATCAACCGTATGAAATCCATGAAATCATAAACATGTGCAACCAAGGCACAAAACCGATATCAATATCAGGAAACTCGTCATCAAAACTCAAATCCAAGCGATATAAGCGTGATACTCTGATCACAAACGCAAATCGTGACAAAGGACATCGAGGTACACCTCCTACAATGTCGGGAAATAAATCGGTGCGCCTAGAAACTGGCAGAACAAGAACATCCGCTTGCCTCATGCTCACGGTCTGGCCTCCTCGTTCTCTGGGTCCTTATCTTCTCTGCGGATTACCAATCTCGCAATCTATCGGCTCATCGGCCCGGTCAGGTGTGCTAACGGGGACGATTCCGCTCTAGCACTTCTCTGGTCATCTCTCGGTCAATCATCATGACCACTCATAAGGCAGCACGTTGCTGGCGTCGGCCTCTGGTACTCTGACTATACGTGGCACATCTGATCCTGGCTGCAAATCTCATTGCAGCAGTGTCCTGGAAGGAATCCTGCTCAAGGTCTCTTCCGATCTCGCCTATACCGAACTGTACGGAGGCTGGTATTCTTATATAATCCTTTCTCGTTTTCTGGACATCTGCATGTGCCGCACACATTTCCTCGGAAACTGGTCGTATCCCAACGCCTCTATAAGCATATCGGGTCTTTGATCTCGATGGGGAGTAATAACAGCTCGTCAGCGTCTCGCACGAACTTTTGGTTCCACTCGTCTTTATCATCGTCCACTATGACGTCACGCTATGCTATCTGCGCACTGCAACTGTTCTCGGCGACGGTCAAACCGAAGTCTCTCGCACGAACTCGAAGTCACGAACTCGGTATCTTCATCACTCTATAGAAGATGTCTGGCCGAACACGTCCTCGGGAGCTCGTCCAGTCCATCGGAGGAATACTCACTACTCGTCGAACTCTCCACTTCACTCGGCCCCAATGTCGACTGATTCGGACTCGTCTTCTCGTGGCTGCAAGGAATGCGCTCCAATGGCTATGCTCGTATCTGGAGTCTCCCAAGCAATGTATCCCATCATAAGATATCGGAATGATGTCGAACCATCCGATCGATATGTCAAAGCCTCATAATCCCTCAAGAGATCAACATCTTGGGTACAGTTTAAAGTATCGAGTACATGCCACAGCATCGGTGGTCCAGCCGTAGAAGGGCAAACCCAAGCCTCACTAATGGCGCCGTGGAACTGCCGCAATCCCTAAGGTTCAAAGGCTTTCACACGGTCATTATGTCGAGTTAGGGTTTCATTCTTCTAGAGGGTCCATAGAATTGCTTGCATGTCTTTCCGAATACTTTAAACTTGGAATATGGTTTCCTGACATTCGATCGTCTCTATCGACTCTCAACGAATCTGCGTGAAGTCATCTCTAGCTGTAATCAATCTATCTGATGACCTTGCATCGGGTAGCGAACGAACCACATGTCCTAGTCCTTCACCCTTGGGTGGCTAGAGACCTTCCATTATATCTCTAAGTATATACTTATGCTGCAGTAGCTCCAACATCTAGGCGATACCTCGTCATTTGCAGCAACAACTGGCTCATTTGTCTATACGCTGAACAGCGCCTCAATCCTCCAGGAAAGGCGATACATTGGCGGTCATCTCCAAATCAGTCTGCTCTAGATCCGAGTAAGACTCTCCACACTGGAAATCTTCAACTCAACTGGGCCTGCTCCGGCGCATAAATCGGACGAATCAACTTCGTCTCTCAAATCGGGGTAGACTAGCTATCATCTGTCTCATATCTGCCTGGGAGCTCCGGCGATCTCCGCTCGTAAGCTCTGGAAGCGACATCCTATCAATCTCAGCAATAGCTGGGTCATCTGTCTGCATGGTAGGCGACATCAAAATCCCTGAGGTATGTTATACATCTACAGTCCTCTCGCAACTGGAAGCTCTAACAATGACCCGATCATCTGGTGTAAAACCAAGCACTCGCCTCGACAAGAGGTCACAACAAAATACTAACTCGGGAGGTTCTCATGTCACCAGAAAACACAATGGTCGGCCCTCGTATCAAACGAGCTCGCCCTGACCGCAACGCTAGCAGCAGCTCAAACTGCGCTCAACTATGGTGACAGGAACCTCAATCGAGTATCGAATAAAGCAGATCAACGGCATGAGAGGAAACGATAAATCCAGTATGGATACATGATCATAAGAAGGAACAACATCAATGAAAGTATGATCATGGAAACAAATAGAATCAAGGATCTCCAATGGATGTATAATCATGGATACGAAGAGAATCACTGGTCTCAAAAATATGTACATCCTAAGGTTTCTTAAGTGGAGTATCGTATCGTAAATATGACGCGGAAACTACGTACGGTACGTTACTCTACTCAAGCTACCTACACCATCAATCAGGGTCAGCCTATGAAACGAAAGTTCGAGTCTAATACACCCCCGTTCAAGTCTAAGTTCCGTAAGGTCATGCCTAGGTTACGAAATACACTCCCGCCCTAGACTCCGCATAGTCAAACATAAACTCGAACAAAGGTTAAACCTAGCGCTCTGATACCAACTTTGTCACGACCCGAAATATTAGCTCGTGACCAGCACTTGAATCACGCCACGTCTAAAGGCGTAACGGAATTCAAGTAAGCTGAAACCCAGAAATCTAAACCTTTTAAAGAAAATAAAGGAGGTGGAGTTTTTGAAATAAAGGTATAATAAAATCAAGTGTGCTTAATGCATAGAAATTTTCTAGTTTGATAAACATGTTTCGTCTTTTGAAAATTTTTGGCAGCACCTCCTTTGTATATTTTGATCCAAAACCACAAATATATAGCAAGAATAATGGCATCCCCAAGCGGGAGGTAGCTCTTCGCCAAACGGCGGATCACAACCACGCAATACAATATAAATGAGTATACGACGCCCAACGGCGAAGTTCACCACAAAAAGATAAAGAAAAGAGCAAGATATAACCCCATAGGGAAAATAAAACCCATCGCTCAAATCTCGCAACTACCAGTCTCACGAAGTCTCATTACTAATACAAATCACTAATTTTGTTGATTGATGGAGTTAACTAGAAAAAATATGAAATGTAATACAAGAGTGTGTACGATACAAATGTCCCACCTACCACTGCAAAACACCCAAAAGAACTTGTGCCAGCGATGCCGCTACTGATCCACGCGGTCAACCTGCAAGAACTGTGGCACAACGGGAGTGAGTTGCCAACTCGTGAATAGAAATATATCTACAATTAGAAATCGAATAAACAACGACTCCGAGGTCAACTATATCAAAAGGTAATACTATGATATCTAGGGTGACCGGGTCGTATATGTGCCAACAAGATAGTCAGTATCTATAGGCATGTGGATAACATCCGACAGTAATAATCAATGCATGCGGATATGTGGATCTCGTCCACCCATAAGTCAATATCTATAAGCATGTGCAAAATCTCCGATAGTAGATTCGGTGTATGTATGTATGTATGTATGTGGGTCTAATCCACGCGTCAACCACTGACGCAACAATATCATGCATGTAAATATGATAAAAGAGTGTGCATGAAAGTATGAGGATATATATATCAATGGTGTCCCTCCCGACACATCAAATCATGGAACCTGAGTGCCTAGCATCGACACGCGAAAATATCATGAAAACCGTGCCCAGCATCGGCACGTAAATCCTCATATATCTCAGGCGCCGCATCCTCAGATCGGCCCTCAGGCGCCGCACACCCTGGTCATCCCTCATATCCATCTCGCTACTCCGGATAACCTCCGAGTCCACATACTATCACCGGTAGGTAGTACTCCCCCTGCCGGGCTCACCGTCTAACATATACGAGTCTTCTTGCCCCGGGGTACCCCACCGGGTCCACCATGTACCCGCAGACGGTGCCTACCACTCCTCGAACCGGGTTTCACATGCCACTCTCAGAATCGAGAAAACACATGGTGGACGCACTGAAATATCATATCAAGAGAAACAGTGTTTTTAAAACAATATATGCTTCCTTTGAAATAGCCACGGTTCTCAAATCCAGAAATCTCATGAAAACAACATATCTCAATGCGTAAAATAATAGAGCATGATGTATGCGACATGTAAAAAGAAATGCGAACATATCCGTGTATCATGCAACATGGGGTAGTGATATGACATATTAAGGGAAAACCTCTCTTTTAAAATGATTACAGTTTTTAAAATATAACACGCGGTTCCCAATTTTACAATAAACCGGTTATCTATATAGGTACAATATGTATATGCGCAAGTATAGATGTACCATGTATGCGTGCACAAATATGAATATACAATGTGTAGGTGCACAAGTATGGGTGTATCAAGGTATATGTACACTAATATGGGTATACGAATGTGTATACCCGCAAGTATTAATGTATCAATATATATGTGCAAGCAAGTTATGCGAAGAGTCATATCATTTTGCAACAACTCTACTGTGTAGTGACATGGCAATTTTCGATGATGAAGTGTGTGAGCTGGCAAATATGTGTACGTGTAACATATGCATCTTCGATAATGGTGCAGGTGTACTATCACAGGTATATGCGATGCAATAATAATATCATGAATGCAGCAAGTAAATCATCAGCTAACAGCTATATGGTATACGTAACTATCATATGTCCGAGTCGGTAAATCTATCAATCGGCATCTAGCCCAATAACACCGCGTATGGTATAATCCATCATACGGCAACCTCTAGTCAAGGGTAAGGATCGATCATCAAGTCAACTCATCACACACGGAATATCATCGTGCGGCGGCATTAAGCTAATAGGGATCCTATCATCCTATAAGACAAATGAGGGTACGGCCTAATATCACATACGGCCGATCATCCATGATTCACAACATTATATATATATATATATATATAACCCTATATACCTATGTCCCGGGTCGCATATGCAATAATCTCATATCAGGGGACCGACAAGGTATAAATCATCTCGATCGACTCGCATCCGTAAACCATCATATCATATCAACATCTCATCATATCGTCAAATTCGTCTTGTATTCTTTCATCGCATTTATGTCTCATATCATGTCGAGTTTTCATAAACATGCTATCTCCACTAAGTATAAGTATCTAATCTAACAAACACACCCGAACCATACAATCAGACTTTTAATGAAGTGAATCGTAGTTTTGAAAACAGGGGTTACGGTGTTTTTAAAGAAAAGATATCATTTGAGAAACCGTAACATCCCTCAAGATATACATTTAAAAGATGCATTCGATTCTTTGGTTTAGAAAAAGGTATGGTTCGGATGACGCATCTACATCGACTATCTAGTCCTACAGAACCCTAAGCGGTAGTATCGCTAAATATCATCCTAGGGTGGTAGTAGTAGCATATCACACTTAACTATCCTCTAGTTTCTAATATGACTACATAGCTATCTATATTCTAACCCTAGTTCCCTAATCTAGGTTTCCTAACCATACTCTATAAATCGGTTTTCCATCAGAAGTTTGCGGGGGTGCTATACGCCATCCACCCGACTTCCTCGGTAGATATAGATCTACTCACCTGGTCTTCGCTCGCCGAAATCGATGATGCCATGCTTCTTCGCCTCGGAATCCATGCGAGGGTACCTACAATAATAACCAATCGCAATACGTATTAAAATCGATGCAGAAAACCGATATAGCGCACAGTGTGCTCATAGGTTGAAACCTATTGCCTAAACATGCAAATCAATCAACCAATCCCTGTTATCGATGTACGAACACCCGACAACCATATACAAATCCAAATATCAAGAAAGTGCATTTTAAAATACGGAAAACATAGCCTAAAACACCCCAAAATGCTTCCAGATTTTCCCCAGATGACAATTAGCCAATACTGCACATAGGAGGGGTCTAATTTAGTGCAAAATGAGCTATGGATCAAATCTGGGACAATTCTACCCTGCTCTGGCCGCAAATTGCGGCCAGAATGAATATATTTGCGGCCGGGGGTTTGAATTTGGGGCTCGGGTCTCAGTGGTAGCTTCCTAGGTGCCTGCACGACTCTTAGTAAGCCTAAAATCATTTCTAGTGTCCCCGGGTTGCTCCAGATTTCAAAATACCCTCTAAAATTACACAAATCGACATGAACTCAAATCCCAAATCCGTATTTTGGGTTTCATCCCCTATTCCAGGTCAGTAAAACACCACTAAGGCTTGTGGGCTGCCACTACACATCACCAATTTCAACAAACACTCAACCTCTTTCTAGGGTTTCCCAATATCTCACTAATCTTCACAATATCACATCTAAACACATATGAACACTAAAGTAAATGAAAAACTACCCAATTTGTGAATGGATTACCTCATATAGCATCCATGAATCCCCCAAGATCATCAAAATTGAATTTTTCTTGGTCCCATGTGCAGAGGTTGAAGAGGGGATCAATTTTTGTAAAGGGTGTGTAGCGTTTTGGAGATTGTTAGGAGATGGATCTAGGGATTTTAGTGGAGGGTTGTGGCTTGAGGGAGATGAAGAGGCAAGGGAAAATGAGGTGGGAAATGGCTAAGGCAGCAGCCCCCTTCTCTCTCTCTCTATAATTCTCACTCACTCCCTTCACATGTCATCATTTTGTCACATTTCTCTCTCCTCACTCATCATGACCCTTTTCCTCTCTTTTTCTCACCAAAAACCATAATATAAAGCCCAAATGAAATGAAACATGTAACAAAATGAACATGTCATGGTGCACTAACCATGGAAACTGTAAAAACGCGGATTTGGCTTAATCGCGATTAGCAGTGCACTAATCGGGTTTTTATCGAAACTGCGTATAATAAATTTTAAAAATGCAAAATCCTTTAATTATATTATTAAATGAATAATTCATTTTAATTTCTATTTATTTCATAATTATTGGTATATATTTATACCCTTTTTCGAAAACCCCAATTTCGCAAATCGGCAGTTTTCGGGAAAAATATTATTTTAATATTAAATTCCCAAAAATAATATTTTATATTTTCTGAAATATTACAATGGTGTTAATGTACCTGGTTTAGGACAATCCCAATAACCGTTTAGATCTATCCCTATAGATCTTCATGCCCAATATGTACGATGCATCACCCGGGTCCTTCATAGGGAACCTTTGTGATAATAATAGTTTGACCGATTGTAGCATAGGAACGTCGTTTCCTATCAGAAGAATGTCTTCCACGTACAATACGAGGAATGTGACAGTACTTCCTACAATATTCTTATAAACACAAGGTTCATCTGGATTTTTGACGAAATCAAACACTTCGATAACATCATCAAAACAGATATTCCAACTCCGTGATGCCTGCTTTAATCCAAAAATGGATTTAAGCAACCTACATGCTTTCATGCTGCTCCCACTATCAATGAAGCCCATTGGCTGATCCATAAACGCATTCTTCTAAATCACCGTTTAGAAAAGCCGTTTTAACGTCCATCTGCCAGATTTCATAGTCGTAGTGAGCAGCAATAGCAAGTAGGATCCGAATGGATTTAAGCATAGCCACAGGAGAAAAGGTTTCGTCATAGTCCAGTCCTGATCTTTTTTGAAATCCTTTCCCCACAAGCCTTGCCTTATAGGTCGCCACCTGCCCATCTACACCGATCTTTCTCTTAAAGATCCATTTGCATGCTACGGGTTTTACCCCAGAGGGTACAACATCCAAAGTACATACTTTTTTGGTGTACATACTCTCCATTTCGGATCTCATGGCATCCAGCTACTTCAAAGAGACTCCACTCGTGATAGCTTGCTGAAAACTGGTAGGATCATCATCTTCCATGATGCAATCTTCTCCATCACCATCAACGAGAAAACCGTAGTATCTCTCCGGTAGGTGAGATGTCCTACCAGATCTACGGAGTGGTTGAGGTTCATTAGGTTCTGTTGCAACTTCAGGTTCAACCATGTCGTCATTTGTAATTTGTGTCTCTAGAACTTCTTCTAGATCTACCACATTGCCATCAGCATCATTTGGAAAAATCTTATTTTCTAAAAACGTGGCATACTAAAAAACAAACACCTTTTGTTCCTCCTTGTGGAAGAAAAGATACCCATACGAATGTTTCGGATATCCCACAAATATGCATTTGACCGATCGTGTCTCGAGTTTGTCTGGAATCTGCTTTTTAACAAAAGCTGGACAACCCAAAATCTAAACTCGTTTAAGAGATGGTCTCTTCCTATTCCATATCTCATATGGAGTGGTAGACACGGTCTTGGTTGGAACTTTGTTCAACAGAAAAGCTACAGTCTCCAATGCATGCCCCTAAAAGGAGAGGGGCAACTTAGCATCATTCATAATGGATCGTACCATATCTAATAGGGTTCGATTCCGCCGCTCTGACACACCATTTGTGATGTGGTGTGTAAGGGGGAGTGAGCTGAGAGAGAATCCCATTCTCTTTTAGGAAGTTCGAAAACTCTGTACTAAGATACTCTCCACCTCGATCTGATCGAAGTAACTTGATGCTCATTCCAGTTTGTTTTTCTACTTCAAGTTTGCACTCCTTGAATTTCTCGAAAGCTTCAGACTTATGCTTTAACAAAAACACATGACCGAATCTTGAGAAACCATCAGTAAAAATTATAAAGTAAGAAAAACCGCCTCTCGCATGTGTATACATTGGCCCACATACATCACTATGTATGTGGCCCAAAAGCTCAGTAACTCTTTCTCCGTGTCCAGCAAACAGAGTTTTGGTCATTTTCCCTTTGATACAAAACTGGCAAGTCGCATAAGATTTATACTCAAAAAAATTTAAATATCCAATTTTATGAAGCTTGTTTAGTCTTGTTTCATTAATATGACCAAGTCTACAATGCTAAAGGAAAGCTTCATTTATATCTGAAAATTTTCTTTTATTTGTGTGTTGTATGTTGAAAACTGTGTGTTGATTCAGGACATATATCCAGTTATTAAGTGTACCATAACCAATCAACTCATAATTCAGTTTAATATTCATAACTTTATGCTACAATACAAATTGATATCCTTCATTGTCTAACAAAGGAACGGATACAATATTACAAAGCATGCTTGGTACAAAATAACATGGGTTCAAAACTAATATACAACCCGATGGCAACCGCAGATGATACTCTCCCACTGAAACTGCATGTACATTGGAACCATTTCCAACCTGGAGAGTATGATCACCTGTCTTCAAAACACTGCTATTTCTCAGCCCCTGCACAGAATTGCAGATATGAGAACCAAACCGGTATCCAATACCCAGGAAGCAGAGTTTATAGAAAAACAGTTTTTGGTTACGAACACACCTGAAGCTGAAGCATCACCATGCTTCTTTTTCTTGAGACCAAGGTACTCAGTACAGTTCCGCTTTCAGTGTCCCGTTTTCTTGCAGAAGAAACATTCTCCTTTTCCTGACTCCGCAGCTTTGGATTTGTCTTTCCCATTTGCCTTTTTTATTCCACCTCTTGGCTTGGTGGATTTCTTCTTGTTCTTTCCCTTGGCCTTGGCTTTTGGGACGGAAGAAGAAGATTATCCTACAAGCAGGGAGGGAGACTTCTCCTTAAGCGTGCTCTCCACTTTTCTCAACATATAAAGAAGTTCGGGTAGTGACTTCTCCATGTTGTGCATGTTGAAGTTTACTACAAAAGGAGAAAAGGCAGAGGAAAGAGACTGTAGAACGATATCCGTATATTGCTCGTTATCCATTATCCATCCGAGGCCCTCAAGCTCTTCAATAAGAGCTATCATCTTCAAAACGTGGTCACCTACTGATGTGCCAGGAGCCATCTACATCTGAAACAACTTTCGAGATGCTTCGTATCGAAGGATACAAGATTGCTCTCCATACAAATCCTTTGTATGGAGTAAGATGGATTGAACATCCATCTCCTCGTGCTGCTTTTGATGTGTATTGTCCATCGATGCAAGCATGAGGAATTTGAAGGTAACACAGTCAATATCACACGTTTTGCGGATCTCCCTATCCGCAATAGAAGATTCAGGGCCTGGTTTGGGCGGGGCTTTGGCAGTGAGGACATATGATACTTTATCATATGTGAGACCAATGTTAATGTTCCTCAGTCAGTCTTTATAATTCGGTCCGGTAAGCTTATTTTTCTCTAACAGTAGCTTAAGTCCAGTCATGGTTATCTGCCATTAGGAGAGAGAAAAGAATACCCTCAGCGAAAGCTCTTGCAAATATCAGATTGGTTTATTATCTTATCTAATCGATATCTCCTACTGCTTTTATCAAATTTTCCTTCAAACCTTAAAAGGAAAAAATTAGCCAGGATTAATTACATTCTACAACTTCGCTAACCGTTCAGCCAGGCCAGTGCCGGTACTTCTGAGGGAGGTTCCCAATGCTTTCGCACGGACCTAATTAAAATAAACCTCATTTTCCTAGAGGCGTAGCCCCGTTCACACCTTTCTAAACACCTACTGAGTTAGCTAATTGTAAATGAAAAACTCTCCTGGGAGCAACTGTTGCTCACAGTGGGATCGGGATCCTGCTATGATATAGAGGGTATGCAATCTCATTGCAAATTTCAACACTTGAAACTCCCGATATGGTTTCTACCCCCAGCACTTATGACCTTAACTATAGTCAACATATCAAAAGTACTAGTCAAGTTCTTCCCGTCATTTCGTCATTAACTAAACTCACCCATATGACCCTTAACTATAGTCAACATAATCATATTAATGTCCTAACTAATCGCCTCATATGCGATATAGGAAGACATCACTTAGCTACCGTACACTGCGCGTTAACTATAGTCAAAATACGCAACACGAATACTAAGTACTCTACTTCCTAAAATGACGGAGGGTTGCGATGTAAGTCCATGTCATGCACCCCACGAACTTGTGGGGAGGCGGAATATATGAAAAACGATTATCAAAACTTCGTAACACGGACTTGAGCGCATGAATCGTGTCTAAACCATTACTAGCAAACTACGAGAGGTTTAACTATTTGGATTCGAAGTTATACCTCACGTTGCTTGTCCTTCGGGTCTTCATCGCTGTCCTCCACTCCTCGTAGGCTCCTTGGAACATCGGCACCTCAACAACCTCCTCGAGTCAAAGACGATCCACCCGAGAGCTCCTACGCCAATCTTGATCTCTAACTAGAGATAACTAGGTTGCTCAAAGTGCTAATCTAAGCTAACTAGGGGATATAAAGTGAGGTTATGGATGTATTAGTCTACCTAACCCTTGATCTCAACACATGAGAGGTTATGGTTAGGGTTTCAAGAATGAGAGAACTTGAGGAGAGAGAAGGTGATGATAAGAATCCTTTTGGATGAATGAATCATTTGTGTATATATGAAACATATAATATAATTAAATGAATAACAAATAATGATATATCATCATGTTTCATTAATACACTAAGTGATTCATCACATGAGTCATATAAATCATAAATGATTCATTAACTCCATGTATGAATCACACCATGACTCACTTATCCAATTAATGCAAATGCCACCTTAACCCCCAAGTCACCATGCTTCAAGAAGCTTCCCGACAAATTATGAGAATACCCCTACTATCCGTAAAAACACGGAAAAACTTTAGACTGTATAAATCCAATAATCCGATACTAGAATCTGGCTTAAACCAAAGCCGACTAGTAAAAACTGTCCGAACATCGTACGTGCGTAAAAACACGAATGCGTCCGAACCCTGTCGTAAAACCATACGACCTCTATATCGTTTCGCCCGAAGCAAGGAAACTCTCTGTGTGGGACTCTAAAGACTCGACACTACGCTGGCAGCGGGTTTAACCACAGACCGCAAGCGGCACTAGCTGTACGTAACGGTCCCCAGGTAGATGTCGATAAGAAGGCCGATGAGGAAACCCATCCGAACTCCTACTGAGCCTGATGTGACAATCTCCGTACAGTCCGGCCTGTTAGTCTAAGACTATCGCATATCGAGCCTAAGGGGCGGCAAGCGTCAGTCCCCTAATAGCGTTATAAGTCGTGTCGGAGCGTAGCCCATTACACCCTGAGAAACTACTGGAACCTACCAGTAAATCTCACTTGCCCTGGCCAGGGACTTTGCGTAATTGCTCTCTGACACAGCGCGATATCAACTCCCAATACCGGGAGAGGCGAATCCTGTCTAACCGCCACTGCCTCCAAGTGCTCGGGACTGCACCCAACTGCTACATGTTTGCACGACTCCTTTGATCCGTGGTAGGGTAGCAATCTAAGAACAGTGGGACACACTCGAGGCGAAGTAGCAGTGTCAAGTCTGCGGACTATGCTGTACTCATATCACCTGGGAACTGTTAACTGACGATTGGTATAATACCAACCAACAGTCCCCCTGCGAGTCCTGTCCGGTGTACCCGTAACCTAACGAGCACCTGTATACTATCTCCAGTACGACGTACTGATGGCTGTGGGACAGACCATCTCGCTAACTAGGATGAGAAGCGTACACACTAGTCTACTCCGGAGTATCGATACCCAGTCTCGATAAGCCTACGACTAGGGACAAGTATAGGATGTTGCTTATAGACTACCCAGCCCCCACTGGTGTAACTGCCATCATAACGCTGGTAATCAAGCAAATATCCTATGGGCTCTACTAATATGTATGAGTGATACGTTAAAAGAAACATATGCACAAATTAAAGTAGACACAAACCAAGTAGCATACTACCATTTTAAGCAAGACTGTATATAAAACTGTGAATATCCCAAGCTTCCATTAAGTAATATACATACAAGTATGATACAATAATGGCCCCTAGGGTATATACACTAACAATCTCCCACTTGCACTAGGGCCATGAGCTGGCATATCGTAGACCTATCATCTCGAATAGCCTCTCGAACTGCGTCTAAGGAATGGCCTTTGTGAATGGATCAGCAATGTTATTCTCCGTCTCTACTCTCTTTATCTCGATCTCCCGGCGATCTACAATCTCCCTGATCAGGTGATACCGCTTTAAGATGTGTCTGGACTTCTGATGGGACCTGGGTTCCTTTGCTAAAGCTATAGCGCCGTTGTTGTCACAATACAGAGGTATTGGATCAACACTGGTAGGAACCACCTGAAGTTTTATGAGGAACTTCTTCATCCAGACAGCTTCTTTTGCGGCATCGCAAGAAGCTATGTACTCTTCTTCCATTGTTGAGTCAGCAACGGTCTCCTGTTTGGAACTCTTCCAACAGACCGCCCCTCCATTGAGGGGAAAGACATAACCCGACATGGACTTGGAGTCATCCTTGTCACTCTGGAAGCCGGAGTCGGCAAAGGCCTCCATCTGGAGGTCTTTTCCGCCATACACCAAGAACATCTCCTTAGTCCTCCTCAGGTACTTTAGAATGTTCTTTACTGCTATCCAGTGCTTCTCCCCTGGGTTTGCCTGATATTGGCTTACAACGCTCAATGCGTATGCTACATCTGGTCTGGTACATAACATCGCATACATTATAGAGCCTACCGCAGAAGCGTAGGGTATAATCGACATGCGATCCCTTTCCAAATCATTCATGGGAGACATCTCTTTGGAGAAGGTGATTCCGTGACAAGCCGGTAGGTTACCGCGTTTAGAATCATCCATAAATGGACTTGAGCAGCTTGCATACTTTACCGCTGCTCCCACTCTGAATGAATCTCTCTGGCTGATCCATATAGACGCTCTCTTCCAAATTTCTATTTAGAAAGGCCGTCTTTACGTCCATCTGCTAGATCTCGTAATCGTGGAAGGAAACAATAGCAAGAAGGACTCGAATGGATTTAAGCATAGCCACAGGGGAAAAGGTTTCGCCATAGTCCAAACCAGGTCTTTCACGGAAACCCTTTGCAACAAGTCTAGCCTTATAGGTTTCAACCTGTCTATCTACACCAATCTTCTTTTTGAAGATCCATTTGCATCCTACGGGTTTTACCCCATTTGGAGCAATGTCCAAAGTCCATACTTTGTTAGTGTACATGGACTCCATTTCGGTCCGCATTGCATCCGGCCATTTTACTGAGTAACCGCTCTGAATGGCTTGCTGGAAGCTAGTAGGCTCATCATAGTCAATATTGCAATCCTCTATATCCCCGTCTATGAGAAAACCGTAGTATCTCTCGGGCGGATGGGATAGCCTACTACTCCTGCGGAGTGGCGTCGGGATGCCCCTTTCTTCTGAAGCCTCAGGTTCTACCATACTTTCAGTAGTAGTTTGTGGTTCTGGAATTTCTTCCAGTTCTATTTCGCTCCCACTTGTTTCCTTTTCTAAAAACTGATGTTCTAGAAAATGGGCATTATGAGAAACAAAAACCTTTTGTTCCTCTGCGTAATAGAAAAAATACCCTCTGGAGTTCTTTGGGTATCCCACAAACTTACATAGTACTGAGCGTGCCTCGAGCTTGTCCACATGCTGCTTTTTAACAAAAGCTGGACATCCTCATGCCTTCAGGTACTGAATACAGGGCTTCTTCCCACTCCACATCTGATATGGTGTGGTAGGCACAGTTTTGGTTGGAACCTTGTTCAAAAGATATGCAGCTGATTCTAGCGCATAACCCCAGAAAGATCGCGGTAACTCAGCCTTACTCATCATGGAACAAACCATATCCAATAGGGTTCGATTCCTCTTTTCTGATACACCGTTATGTTGTGGCGTGTATGGAGGAGTAAGATGAGAGAGAATTCCATTCTCTTTTAAGTAACCCAGAAACTCGGCACTTAAGTATTCACCACCTCGATCAGATCTTAGTGTTTTTATACTCTTGCCTGTTTATTTTTCCACTTCATTCTTGTATTCTTGGAATTTCTCAAAGGCCTCGGATTTATGCTTCATTAGGAAGACATATCCATACCTAGAGAAATCATCCATAAAAGTAATGAAGTAGGAATAACCACCTCGCGCATGTATAGACATTGGACCGCATACGTCACTGTGTACGAGTCCCAAGAGCTCGCTTGCTCTTACTCCGTTTCCAGTGAACGGAGTCTTCATCATCTTTCCTATGAGACAAGATTCACAAGTAGCATAAGATTGATATTCGAACGGATTCAAATATCCTTCTCTATGTAACTTAGTCAACCTTCTCTCATTGATGTGACCTAGTCTACAATGCCATAAGAAAGCCTGATTTATTTCTGGAGACTTCTTTTAAGTGTGTTCTGGACATTGAAAACCTGAGCTTGACATAATACGTATATACCGTTGTCTAATGTACCGGACCCAATCAAAACTTGATTTAGGTGGATGTTAATTACATCGCTTACGAATGTAAAATCATATCCCTCTCTCGAAAGTGAGGACACTGATATGATATTACAAGTCATACTAGGTACATACAAATAGTTACGTAGAATCAATATATGCCCACTTGTCAAACCTAGGCGATATTCTCACACGGATTCAGCGTCCACGCTCATTCCGTTTGCAACTCTGAGAGACCAATCACCTACCTTTATAACTCTACGGTTTCTCAAAGCATGTAATGAATTACAGATATGAGATCCTGCTCCGGTATCTAGTCCCTAAGAAGTAGAGTTTATTGACAAACAGTTCTCAATTACAAACACATTTGAGGCTGAAGCCACAACATGCTTCGTATCCTGGCTCCTGGCTTCTAAAGCCCTGTAATCTTTCTGCCAATGCCAAATCCCTTAACAATAGGAACGTCCCTCTTTTACTATATCCAGTCCCGAAACTTTTGCCCTTCTCTTTCCTTCTACTTCCCTTGTTTCCTTTAGGGTAGAAGGTAGAGACTGTAGAATCAAGTCAGTATCTGACTCGTTCTCCAACGTGGTTTTCAGGTCCTTGAGCTGATCAATACAGCTAGTCATTGTAAGGACGTTGTCCCCTATAGATGACCCGATGGCCAACCTATCTTGAATTAATTCGGTCGAGGTCTCATATCTTGTGATATGAGATTTCTCTCCATATAAATCTTTGTTATGGAGAAAGATGGAAACTGAGTCCATCTTCTAGTGCTGCTTCTGGTATACACCATCAACTGAAGCTAACACGAGCCATTTGGCTTTTGCTATATCTTTTTCCCTTTTCTGGCGGATATCCATATCCGTGACGGTAGAAACTGGACCTGGGACGGCGGGATCTTGAGTAGTAATAGGGTGGTCCAGTTTTTCATAGGCAATGTACATCTGGACAGACCTTTGCCAGTCATAGAAGTCAGATTCAGTCAATTTGATATCTAGATGTAACCTATGTGTGGTCACAAGGTCGCTGCAATGAGAGAGAGAGAAGAAAACATTTTAGCATGATGCTCTTGTAAGTTTAGAGTGGTTTTTAATTTATCTAAACAGGATGGCTCCCACTATTTCTCGAATCCCTCCTCAAACCATAAAAGAAGAATTAGCCAGGACTATTCTCACCATACAATTCTTACTTAACCGTTCAGCCAGGTCAGTGTCGATACTTCGAGGGGGGTTTTCCAACGCTTTCTCGAAGTTCCTTAATTAAATAACCTCTTTTCTCCGGGGGCGTAGCCCCGCTGACACCTTTCTTGACACCTACTTGGTTTATAGTATTGATCGTTAAGTGATGAATCTCCTGATAAGTAGTATATACTCACAGTAGGATCGGGATCCAAAATATCATCGTATGATAATGTTGAAGGAATCCTACCAACATTCATCAAACTCCAAAATGGTATGCTCTCTCTGCAAATTTCAGTTTCTTTAGAAATTCCCGATATAAATTTTTTGCCCCATGCTCTTATGACCCTGACGAAGGCCAACATATCATAAGTCACATGTCAAGTTCTACCCATCATTATCCAGGTTAATTTGAACCCACCCGTACATACCCTTGACGAAGGCCAAAATAGTAGTACGACTGTCTCAAACCAACGCATCTATCTATGCTACAGATAAATATTCAGCAGCTACCAATCAGTATGCCTTGGCGAAGGTCAAAATACATAGCTTGAATACTACTGAATATTTAAATGAAATGATGGAGGGCTACGAATGGTTTTGGCAAAACTGTGAACGTAGTGAACTTGATATAATCGAAGGAAACTGATACTTTTTAAAAGGAGTGGTTAAAGCTCCGCAATTAAAAATTCTGATCTTTTAAAATGACCGAGTGGTTTCTTTTAAAATTTGTTCCAATGATTAAACTATGGTTTATTTTCTTTGCATTATAATAATGCGTCCCATCAGTTATCCTATCATTGCAGAAAACAACGAAAATACCACGCCCTCTTATTCCATCCGCATTCGCAACTGGGTCCCGTCATCACCCGTTAGGTTACTTAACTAACGACAGAGCGGGGGCTGGGCTAGCGCGGGTGTAAAACATAAGTGACGTCTAATAGCTATTACATATAGATATTGTACATTCGTCAGACGAAATAATAAGCATTCCAGATCACTGATGAACTTTATTATATATACTAGAAATCCGCATTTTCTTTGAGCCTATAATAAAAGACGGATTACACAGTTGTGATGAATAGCCATTACCCCAACCCTAGACCCCTACGGGTACGGCAAACTACCCGCCAAGTACCCGAAGTGAAGCGGTCTCCCTCAACAACGTGAGTAGGCCACTAAACACTTCAACGTACCCATTAGTTTGTGTACCCCGCCTTGGGTCTATCCTAGGAGCAAAAACAGTAAAAAGAAATAATATAACGGTGGCTACAACCGCAACCTGGATGTGCCCCGTAAAAGAATATTACATCATATTACATTTACATCGAATGAATGAATATTAAACCCATCTCAAACCCCGGCTAATCATCACAACACTCCAATCAAGTCCATATACACAAACAGTAAACATTACAGAAATGTGCAACCCCCTGCCAACCGACATACTAGCAGTTAGGGGAGGTTTACGAACACATTAAACATTACAGATAAAAACCCAATTAGCAAATAACTTAGAACATCGATCAACAACCTTTTTCCGTGTCTACCCCAAAAGCAAACCAGATTAGAAGTAACCTGGGCAGAAACAGAATATACTGGAAAACAAAACACCAAAATATATGAGTAACAGAGCAAATCCGAGACAACTCGGTGTTGACTCGGCGGCTGATCCGCGGCCAAAAGAACCTTCTTGCCGCGGATCCGCGGCCGTCTTGCCGAGTTAGGTGCTCGTATTTTCCCAGTATTCTTATAATTCCCTGTTGTGAATTTTAAGGCTTATCAAATAATTTTTGTGACACTTTTAAAATCAACAGAAACTGTTAGGGTGTTCAGGGTGTTGTTTTCCGTCGATCGAAGTTCTAATTAGTTGCTAACAAGCTAGTAATGGTTTAGTTGGCTCTGATACCACTGTAAGTCCATGTCAGCACCCCACGAACTTGCGGGGAGGCAGAATATATGAAAAACGATTATCAAAGCTTCGTAACACGGACTTGAGCGCATGAATCGTGTCTAAACCGTTACTAGCAAACTACGAGAGGTTTAACTACTCGGATTCGAAGTTATACCTCACGTTACTTGTCCTTCGGGTCTTCATCGCTGTCTTCCACTCCTCGTAGGCTCCTTGGAACATCGGCACCTCAACAGCCTCCTCGAGTCAAAGACGATCCACCCGAGAGCTCCTACGCCAAGCTTGATCTCTAACTAGAGATAACTAGGTTGCTCAAAGTGCTAATCTAAGCTACCTAGGGGATATAGAGTGAGGTTATGGATGTATTAGTCTAGCTAACCCTTGATCTCAACACATGAGAGGTTAGGGTTAGGGTTTCAAGAATGAGAGAGCTTGAGGAAAGAGAATGTGATGATAAGAATCCTTTTGGATGAATGAATCATTTGTGTATATATGAAACATATCATATAATTAAATGAATAAAAAATAATGATATATCATCATGTTTCATTAATACACTAAGTGATTCATCACATGAGTCATAGAATTCATAAATGATTCATTAACTCCATGTATGAATCACACCATGACTCGCTTATCCAATTAATGCAAATGCCACCTTAACCCCCAAGTCACCATGCTTCAAGAAGCTTCCCGACAAATTACGAGAACGCCCCTCCTATCCGTAAAAACACGGAAAAACTTTAGACTGTGTAAATCCAATAATTCGATACTAGAATTTGGCTTAAACCAAAGCCGACTAGTAAAAACTTTCCGAACATCGTACGTGCGTAAAAACACGAATGCGTCCGAACCCTGTCGTAAAACCATACGACCTCTATATCGTTTCGCCCGAAGCAGGGAAACTCTCTGTGTGGGACTCTAAAGACTCGACACTACGCTGGCAGCGGGTTTAACCACAGACCGCAAGCGGCACTAGCTGTACGTAACGGTCCCCACGTAGATGTCGATAAGAAGGCCGATAAGGAAACCCATCTGAACTCCTACTGAGCCTGATGTGACAATCTCCGTACAGTCCGGTCTGTTAGTCTAAGACTATCGCATATCGAGCCTAAGGGGCGGCAAGCGTCAGTCCCCTAATAGCGTTATAAGTCGTGTCGGAGCGTAGCCCATTACACCCTGAGAAACTACTGGAACCTACCAGTAAATCTCACTTGCCCTGGCCAGGGACTTTGCGTAATTGCTCTCTGACACAGCGCGATATCAACTCCCAATACCGGGAGAGGCGAATCCTGTCTAACCACCACTGCCTCCAAGTGCTCGGGACTGCACCCAACTTCTACATGTTTGCACGACTCCTTTGATCCGTGGTAGGGTAGCAATCTAAGAACAGTGGGACACACTCGAGGCGAAGTAGCAGTGTCAAGTCTGCGGACTATGCTGTACTCATGTCACCTGGGAACTGTTAACTGACGATTGGTATAATAACAACCAACAGTCCCCCTGCGAGTCCTGTCCGGTGTACCCGTAACCTAACGAGCACCTGTATACTATCTCCAGTATGACGTACTGATGGCTGTGGGACAGACCATCTCCCCAACTAGGATGAGAAACGTGCATACTAGTCTACTCTGGAGTATCGATGCCCAGTCTCGATAATCCTATGACTAGGGACAAGTATAGGATGTTGCTTATAGACTATCCACCCCTCACTGGTGTGACTGCCATCATAACGCTGGTAATCAAGCAAAGATCCTATGGGCTCTACTAATATGTATGAGTGATACGTTACAAGAAACATATGCACATATTAAAGTAGACACAAACCATGTAGCATACTACCATTTTTAGCAAGACTGTATATACAACTGTGAATATCCTAAGCTTCCATTAAGTAATATACATACATGTATGATACAATAATGGCCCCTAGGACATATACACTAACATGCGAATAGTTTTTAAGAAAACCTTTAACGCTTTGAACATGATATCGTTGTAGAATCCAATGGTTTAAAAAGGAGTGGCTTAAGCTCCGCCTTTTGAAATCTTGCTTTTTTATAAAAAGCCGAATAGGTTTCAAATTTGATTCTACAATATCTTTTTAGGTTTCTTTTGTTTACATTAATCTTATTAATGTAGTCTCATCATTTAAGTCCTAAGCCATTGCAGAAAAGAAACGAAAATAGAACGTACGCTTAAGCCATTCGCATTTGCCACAATGTCCCATTAGGTTAATTAACTAACGGAATAGCAGGGCGGGACTAGCGCGGATCCAAAACATAAGAAACGTTTATTTTATATCATATATATAATACATCATTCGTCTCAATATATAAAGTGATCACATCAAAGAATATCAACAGCAGAAGCACATATATGACAATACAGAATATACTAGGAGGTCCGTATTTTTTATTTAGCCAATAATAGAAAATACAGATTCCACGGTCATGATGAATAGACAAGCCTACACCCCTAGACCTCTATGAGAGCGGCAAGTGACCCTACCAATTCTAGAGTTTACGAGACCCGGTCTTGACTCCTCGAGATGGCCTTCCACTGAACCCTAGAACACGGTCACTTGTGCTCCCCTCCTTGGGTCTATCCTAATGCGGAAAAGTAAATAATATACAACAATGGTGACATCATCCTCAACCCGGAAGTGCCCCAATAAAAGAATATTATATACATTTAATTTTACATGAATGAAAAGAAAAACTCTCATCTCACATAAATCCCCGGGCTATTCATTCACGACGATCTTGTACATCATATCTCAGCAACACATAATATCACATATCATCAACGTAAGTATGTATGCGTACCCTAATTTCCATTGATGTATAGCAACGAAACCGGCGATACACCACATACAAGACTTACGGCCGCAGAAAAGAAAGTGAAAAACTACAACAATTGGAATCGACACTGCCTTTAGACATTATAAACCCGGAATATCATATATTCAGAATTTCATGCTTAACAATGCAAATCTTATATTTAGGTCTCAACCATGAAAACACTTTTTCAAAAGAAGCCGGGCAATTCAACAAGATTCCCGATTTTACCGAGACCGAAATATTTGTCTTACACGCAACTAATTACTTTTCACAAGACTAATTAGTGTGATTATATTTATTGTATCACATTCAGAAATATCAAGACAATGTTAAACGTTTTGATCGAGTCAACAAACACCCATAAATTACCCCGAAAGCTCAACATTTGAGCATAAGCTAAAATATCCAAAAACGTGCCATAGTGTCTATGGACCAGCCGTAGAAGGGTCAACCCTTACCTCACCTATGGCGCCACAGGATTACGGTAAAGCATAAGGTTCGGCCGCAGTTCCATGGTCATAGAATCGAGTTAGGGTTTTGTTCTTCTAGAGGGTCCATAGGGTTACTTGCATGAACATTCAAATATATTTAACTTAGGAAAATTTCAACACTTGGAAATTTTCAGCAAGGGTAATGAGGGGTGATTGATGTTCGCTCAAAATGTTAAACATCATCCAAGTTACCAATACTGTTGGGATTCCTTAGCACCTAGCCTAGGGTTTGCAAGCATCACACATGCAACAACAAAAATTTTAGGGTGTTCAAAGCAATCTAACTAAAGATCATACTAGAAAACTATGGTAACATAACATGTAATCTAACATTACAAAAAGGATGTGAAACCTTTGTAGATCCGGTCCTTCACTTCTAAAGCTCCGTGTTGACGTCCCTTCGCTGCGATCATCGAGATCCCGGAATCTAGTGATGGTTTCCTCGGAGAAATGAACGGGCTAGCTCGTTGACTTCGAGGCCGAAGATGATCTACGTCGAGGAGACTCAAACTCAAGCTCCATCTTCACTAGGTCAAGAACTTTGTGAAGAGAACACCCTAAACTAAATGGAAAGTACTAGAGGATGATGAAATAGGAAGTGGGTTCACTTTGGATTTTGATTTCTCACTTTATTTCTATACTTTTGAAAAATCTAGCAAGCTTTTTCTTCTTGATGAAGAAGAAGAAGAAGAAAGAAAAATAATAATGAGAAAAGAAACTCAATGAAGATAATGATCATTTGCAACCATGGGTGAGTTAGTTTTATCCACTAACCTTTGTAGAGACTAAACCATGGTTAATGTTAATGGTTTGGTTAATAAATATCTTATGCAAAACAAAGTGAGTGGACTTTGTCAAAGATATTTAAAGCTTCATGAAGCTTCAAGTTAAGACAAAGAAAGCCACCATTTTGAATTACAAAGATAAATAAAATCCCTAGCCATTATCTTAAATATGGTGTAAGTCATACACACACCCAAGTTTGCATGTATCATCATGCATGATACAATCTAGTGCACAAACATATATCACATATACAACATGTGCACATTAAGTGAGAAAATCAATCTTAAGTGAACAAATACTAGTTAATGTAAAGTAATATATCAAATATATAATTATACATTAAATCATTAAATCAACACTTGATTTAATGATCCGGTCATATCGCATATAACCGACAAATATCTAGTGTATCAATATATCGTACCAACACTTGATTCGGTAACCCGGCTATATCGTATATAACCGACCGATGATACAAATCGCGAAAATAGAATATAGTATCACATACTGGTATTATTCTCGGTCCCGTGCATATCTCATATGCGCTCCTATTTCATTTCGCTTGAGCCAGGAAACATCTGTATAGGAGTCTAAAGACTCGTCAATACGCCGGCAGTAAGTGGTGATCATATCAGTCACCCACAAGCCACAAGCGGTCTGCTAAACGTAACGGCCACCCGGGTATTAAGCGATCAGAAGATCAACGAGCTTGCCCGCTCACACTCCTGCGAATCCAATCAGTAACACTTACCACACAGTCCGGTCTGTTCGTCTGATATGTCGCGTATCTCGCCTAGGGATGATAAACGTCAGACCCCAGTAGCTTGATAAGTCATGCTGATGTAAGGTCCATAACAATCGTGAAACTACTGATAATACTTACCAGTAAATCACAGCAACTATGGCAGGGATTTCCAGTTATGGCCAGTCGAGCATAGCGCAACATCAACCCCTAATACCGGGAGAGACGAATCCCCTCCTATCGCTCATTTCCTCCATGTGACTCGGGACTATACCCAAAAACCACCTGTTTGCATGACTCAGTAGAGCCGTGGTAGGGTGGAAATCAAAGCACGTTGGGAGACACACAAGACTCTATGACGATCACGAGTCAACAGACAAAGTTCTACCAGTGTCACCAGAGAACTGCCATCTGACGTGAGGTATAATACCATCTGAGAGTTCTCGACGAGTCCGTTCTGTGTACCCAGTCTCCACTAAGCACCCGCATACCATCTCTGATGTCAAACACCAATGGATATGGGATCAACCATCGCCCATCACATGGGTCGAGAAGATATACGCTAGTCTACTGTGGAATATCGATGCCCCGGCTCGATAATCCCACGACTAGGAACATTGAAGGATATACTGATGGACTACCCAAGCCCCACTAGTATGATCTACATCATACTCCTGGAAGTCGAGTACGCATCCTAAGGACTTTATCAACATGTAACAGAGAGACAATAAGTGTACATGTTAAGATAAAGAGCAACCAGATAGCGTACTATCATCTCGAGCAAGAAAGTCCTCTCTATATATGTCCTAGCACCCACTACAATATACATCTCATGTACAGTAACGGCCTCTAGGGCATACATATAACTAACAATCTCCCACTTTCTCTAGGGCCATCTGTAGCAGTGGTTGCAAAATCTCATACTCAACCATCTCATTAAAATCTCTCTCTAGGAAAAGGCCTTTGTGAGTGGATCCGCTGTGTTGCCCTCTAAGTCTACTCTCCTAACCTCGATCTTCCTAGTGATCAACTATCTCCATGATCAGGTGATACTGCCTTGGAATATGTCTAGGTCACTGATGACCGGGGTTCCTGGGCCTAAGCCACACCTCCATTGTCACACAATGGTAGGAACCTAGTTCATCTCATGAACTAATATACACCCAAACTGCCTCTTTGGTAGTATATTTGATAGCGATGTCACCAGCGTTTATCGTCTAGTCTGCCACAGTATCTAGCTTGGAACTCTTCCAATATACCATCCCTTCACTGAGGGAATGCCAATGCCTGTGACTGACATTCAGTCGTCCTTACCACCCTGGAAGCTATCCAGTGATTCTCCCTAGGATCAATTGATACCATCTCACTACACCTAGTGAGAATCCTAACATCCATTTAGATCTATCTCATAGATCCAAAAACCCAGGATTCAGGAAGTATCACCTAGATCCTTTATGGAGAATCCTTGTGATAAGAGGAGATTGACCGTGCGTAGTATAGGAAGCTCTTTTCCTATCAAGAGTATGTCATCCACGTACAGTACGAGGAATACCACCATACTCTCTACTACCTTTTTGTATATATAAGGTTCATCTACCATTTTGATGAAGTCAAACTCTTTGACTACCACATCAAAACAGACGTTCCAACTCTGTGATGCCTGCTTTATCCCATAAAGCATCTTGCACATGTTTCTACTGCTCCCACTGTTTATGAAGCCCTCTGGATGTGTAATTAAATGCGTTCTCTTCTAAATCAATATTTAGAAAAGTAGTCATGAAAACCAACCACCAGATGTCGTAGTCATGGTATGTAACAATGACAAGTAGGATACGGATGGACTTAAGCACAGCCACTGGAAAAGGTTTCATCATTATCCATGCCTGGTCAATGACGTGAACATTTAACAAGTCTAGATTTGAAAGTCTCAACTTTTCCATCTACACCAAGTAATCTTCTCAAGATATACTTGCTCCTGATGGGGGTTTAACCTTTCAGATATAGCAACCAAAGTCCATACTTTGTTGGTGTATATAGATTCTATCTCAGATCGCTTAGCATACGTCCATTCTTACAGAGCCCCCACTCTTGATGGCCTGCTCGATAATAGTTGGGTCATCATCTCATGATGCAATCCTCGCTCCCTCTGTCATCGAGAAACCGAAGTATCTCTCAGGCTGATGAGGAACCCTGCTAGATCGGCGGAGAGGCTAAGGTTCGTCGGGGACTATTGAATCCTACGGTTCTACCAAATCATCAGCTGTAGTTTGTATAGCTGGAACTCCTCCCAGTTCTACAGAACTGACTTTGCCTCGAGCGTGTCCGGATTTTGCTTTTGAACATTGTCTGGACAACCCCAAATCTTAACTTGCTTAAGACATCGGCTCTTCCCATACCATATCTCATATGGAATGGTAGGCACTGATTTGATTTGAACCCAATTCAATAGGTATGCAGCTTCCCTAAGCGTATAGCCCCTTAAAAGGAAATAGGTAACTCAGTAGTACTCATCATAGAGCGCACCATATCTCATAGAGTGCGATTGCTCCATCCCGATACACCGTTAGGCTATGGTGTATTCAGAGGAGTAATGCTGAGAGAGAATCTCATTCCCCTTTAGAATAGTCCAAGAATTCCATGCACAAGTATTCTCCTCCCTGATCTCATCATAGGACATAATACTTATATCCGTTTTGGTTCTCTACTTCTGACTTATATTCTTTGAATTTCTCAAAAGCTTCAGACATGTGTTTCAACAGGAACATGTGTCCGAATCTTGAGAGATCATCAGTGAATGTAAGGAAGTATAAAGAACCGGTCCTGGCATATGTAGACTGGGGACTTTCATACAACACTATGTATTAGTCCCAAGAGTTCACTAACTCTTTCTCTGTTTCCAGTAAACAGAGCTATGGTCATCTTATCTTTGTGATATGACTGGCAAGTTTCATAAAATGTGAATTCAAACTGATTTAAATATGCATCTAAATGTAACATAGCTAGTCGGGTCGCATTGATATGACCTAGTCTATAATGCCTTAAGAAAGATTCATTCATTTCTGAACTCTTCCTTTTATGTGTGTTCTGTACGTTAGGAACCGTGGTTTGATTTAGAATGTATATGCTTTTAGATAACATACCTGAACCGATCAACTCTTGATATAGGAAATGTTCAAAACATTATCCAACAATACAAAATTATATCCTTCTTTAATAAATAAAGAGACTGATATGATGTTGTATATTAGGTTCGGTATCCAATAAAATTCGTTCAGAATCAATGTATTTGGCAATACAGGGTGATAACTGCCAACACCTTGGCTGCAATATTTGCACCGTTTCCAACTCTTGAAACTTATCACCCGTTCTCAGTTCTCTACCATTCTGTAGCCCGTGTAACAGATTACATATTCGGGATCCTTATCCGGTATCGAATACCTACGACATAGAGGATACTGAGAAACAGTTCTATGTAATGAACACACCCGAAGGAGATGCATCATCATGCATTTTCTTCGTTTGGGCGGCATGGGAATCCTGGTATTCTCCTATTTCCTACTTGGTCTTATAACAATTATAAGTTGGAGCGGGACCAACGTTCCCCCGCTCAGTAAAAATAAGTGGGTTCGGTCAATACATCCATATTATTATCTTGATTAAGGCGTGACATGGTCTCTACCTGGAGAGAGAGAGAAGAAAACACTCTACGTGCGCTCTTGCAAGATTAGATTGGTTATATATTTTATCTAATCAGGATGGCTCCCACTGGTTTTATCAAATCTTCCTTCAAACCATAAAAGGAAAGACTGGCCGGGATTAATTATACCCTACAAGTTTACCAATCTTTCAGCCAGGCCAGTGACGGTACTTTGAGGAATGTTCCCCGTGCTTTTGTACGGACCAAATTCAAATAAACCTCGTTTTCCCAGGGGCGTAACCCCGTTGACACCTTTCTAGACACCTACTTGATCGACTAATTGTAAAGTGCACAACTCTTCCAGGAGTAACAATTACTCGCAGTGGGTATCAGGATCCAACTATCTCATAAAAAGTATGCAATCTCATTGCAAATTTCAACACTTGAAAAACCCGATAATAGTTTTTACCCCTAACACTTATGACCTTGACTATGGTCAACAAATCATAAGCACTAGTCAAGTTCTACCCGTCATTTCATGATTAATTAGACCCACCCACATGACCCTTGGCTATGGTCAACAAAGTCACATGAATGTCCTAACTAATCGCATCATATGCTGTGTAGGAAGACATCACTTAGCTACTGCACACTACGCCTCGGCTATGGTCGACAAACGTAGCACGAATACTAAGTACTCTACTTCCTAAAATAACTGAGGGTTGCGGATGGTTTTTAAGAAAAACTTCAACGTTTTGAACTTGATCTCGTTGCAGAATCAAATGGTTTTAAATGGAGTGTTTTTGAGGCTTTTGCTAGTTTCGCTAAAGAGGTCACTCCCGGTGAAGGGATCTCGACTCTTTCATCGTCGAATGAGGTGCAGGATATTCACAATACCACTGTGCAGAGCAAGAACTAGAAAAGCAATCAAAGGATAAATCGAAGGTTATAGCATCTGCTAATTATTTCTAAAGAGGTCACTCCCGGTGATGGGATCTCGGCTCTTTCCTCGTCGAATGAGGTGCTGGATATTATGCAAGGAATACCGCTACGCAAAGCAAAAACTAGAGCTACCTAATTTTTGAAATTCGATTCCACAACATCTTTTAGGTTTATTTTCTTTCATTAATCTCATTAATGAATGTCCCATCATTTAAGTCACCTAAGCATCACAGATAAATACAACGTATGCTTATGCCATCCGCATTTGCCTCGATGTCCCGTTATGCACCGTTAGGTTAGGTAACTAACGACATAGCAGGGAAGGGCTAGCGCGGGTGTAAAACATAAGAAATGTCTATATAATATATCATATATACTATATACAGTATCTATCCGAACATATCACATGATCACATCACAGATAACGCAGCAGAAAACAACATATGAAATATTGGATATATTAGGATGTCCGTGTTTTATTTTGAGCCTATATAAAACATGGATTCCACGGTCGTGATGAATAGCCAAACCCACATCCCAAGACCCCTACAAGAGCGGCAAGCAACCCTACCAATTCTAGAGTTAGGAGACCCGGACTCGACTCCTCGAGATGGTCTTCCACTGGACCTTAGAACCCGGTTACTTGTGCTCTCCTCCTTGGGTCTATCGTAATGCGGAAAAGTAAATAATATACATCAATGGTGACATCTTCCTTAACCCGAAAGTGCCCTAAAAAAAAGAATATTACATACAAGTTTTTACATGAATGAAAATAATAAACACTCATCTCACATAAAAATCCCCGGCTATTCAAACACGACGATCCAATATAACATATCCAGCAACATATAACATCTCATGTCATCAACGTATGTAAATATGCGTATCCCAATTGTCGTTGATGTATAGCAACGAAAAGGGCGATACCCCACATATTACACTTACGGTCGCAGAAAAGAAAATGAAAACTACAAAAGTTGGAATCCGCAACCACCATAGACATTATAAACCCGTAATATCTCATATTGCTGATTTCATGCCTAACAAATGAATTCCTTAGACATCGCATGCCTAACAATTATAAACCCCGCATTTTAGTCTCGATATTGAAAACACATTCCAATAATCAGTCGGGCAATTCAACAAGATTCCCGACATCCCGATCGAATGCTCGTCGGATACTTTAGTAGACGTCCGCACCCCCCCCGATACCAACGACGAAGTGCACTTAGGCGGAACGCCGCGGCCGCGAGCACCCGGACGGATGCTTTTTGGCAACGGAGTTCTCCTACAGTCACTTGGTCAGGCTCATGGGGCGTGGCTATCCAATAATGTTACCCGGCGAGTATCCGAATACACAAAATGATTGTGACGGACTTTTGGTCGCATCAAAATCCCATGGCAACCGATCAAATGCGACTAAATTGCTAGACTTATAAAATTCAAATGTTGTTGATTCCAAGTATTGTATCACAATATACTAGACTATGTTAAACGTTTCGAACGAATCAACAAATCCCCACAACTCCCAATGAGCTCAACACTTGGGCGAAGTTAAAGTACCCAAAACGTGCCACAGTACCTACGATCCAGCCGTAGAAGGGTTAAACCAACGCCTCACCTATGACACCGCGGAACCACGGCAAACCCTAAGGTTCAAACCGCGGTTCTGAGGGCATTGAATCGAGTTATGGTTTATATGTTCTTCTAGAGGGTCCATAGAGTTACTTGCACGAACATCGAATACAATTAACTTAGAAAAGTTCCAACACATGGAAATTTCAGATGGGGTCATGTGGTGAAGTTTGAATTTCGTTCGAAGTGTTAAACATGGTCTAGGTTACCAATACAATGCTAAAAATACGAATACGAAATACTCCGCAAAGAGTCCATAACACAATTACCATCACATGAAAATCTAGACTAAGCAAACAATACCAGAAACCTCAAAATAGGAGTAAAAGATCACAGGTGCAATACGAGGGGGAGGGGAGCCTATGGGGTCGGCGACGCCGGAAATTTGGCTTCTGTCGCCGGCCAGGAACCGAGCCCACCCCCCTGTATTCTACCTGTGTTCTTACAATCTCAAGTACTTCACTCTGCAGTTTTTTAAATAATTTTCAGGCCACTTTTAAAAAAATTTCCGGAGAGCAAATTCAAGGATTCTAAAATCGTATTTTTGCGGAGTTTTTCGGTTTCGCATTGTCTTAACATCTTCTAAGTTTCTAGTCAGGCTCTGATACCATGTTGGGATTCTTTAGCACCTAGCCTAGGGTTTGTAAGCATCACACAAGCCACAACAAAAATTTTAGGGTGTGCTAAGCAATCTAACTAAAGATCATACTAGAAAACTAGGGTAACATAACATGTAATCTAACATTACAAAAAGGAAGTGAATGAAAATTCAACCTTTGTAGATCCGGTCCTTCACTTCTAAAGCTCCGTGTTGACGTCCCTTCGCTGTGATCATCGAGATCCCGGACTCTAGTGATGGTTTCCTCGGAGAAATGAACGGGCTAGCTTGTTGACTTCGAGGTCGAAGATGATCTACGTCGAGGAGACTCAAACTCAAGCTCCATCTTCACTAGGTCAAGAACTTTGTGAAGATAACACCCTAAACTAAATGGAAAGTAATAGAGAATGATAAAATAGGAAGTGGGTTCACTTTGGATTTTGATTTCTCACTTTATTTCTTCACTTTTGAAAAATATTGCAAGCTTTTTCTTCCTGATGAAGAAGAAGAAGAAGAAAGAAAAAGAATAATGAGAAAAGAAACTCAAGTGAAGATAATGATCATTTGCAATCATGGGTGAGTTAGTTTTATCCACTAACCTTTGTAAAGACTAAACCATGGTTTATGTTAATGGTTTGGTTAATAAATATCTTATGCAAAGCAAAGTGAGTGGACTTTGTCAAAGATACTTAAAGCTTCATGAAGCTTCAAGTTGACAAAGAAAGCCACCATTTTGAATTACAAAGATAAATAAAAACCCTAACTATTATCTTAAATATGGTGTAAGTCATACACACGCCCAAGTTTGCATGTATCATCAAGCATGATACAATCTAGTCCACAAACATATATCACATATACAACATGTGCACATTAAGGGAGAAAATCAATCTTAAGTGAACAAATACTAGTTAATATAAAGTAATATATCAAATATATAATTATACATTAAATCATTAAATCAACACTTGATTTGATGATCCAGTCATATTTCATATAACCGACTAATATCTAGTGTATCAATATATCGAATCAACACTTGATTCGGTAACCCGGATATATCGCATATAACCGACCGATGATACAAATCACGAGAATAGAATACGGTATCACATACTGTTATTATTCTCGGTCCCGCACATATCTCATATGCGCTCCTTTTTCGTTTTGCTTAAGCCAGGAAACCTGTGTGTAGGACTCTAAAGACTCGTCAATACGCCGGCAGTATGTGGTGATCATATCAGTCACCCATAAGCCGCAAGCGTTCTGCGAAACGTAACGGCCACCCGGGTATTGAGCGATCAGAAAATCAACGAGCAAGCCCGCTCACACTCCTACGAATCCAATCAGTAACACTTACCGCACAGTCCGGTCTGTTCGTCTGATATGTCGTATATCTCGCCTAGGGGTGGTAAACGTTAGACCCCAGTAGCTTGATAAGTCTTGCCGATGTAAGGTCCATAACATTCATGAAACTACTGGTATCACTTACAAGTAAATCACAGAAACCCTGGCCAGGGATTTCCAGTTATGGCCAGTCGAGCATTGCGCAACATCAACCTCCAATACCGAGAGAGACGAATCCCCTCCTATCGCTCATTACCTCCTTGTGACTCGGGACTGTACCCGAAAACCACCTATTTGCATGACTCGGTAGAGCCATGGTAGGGAGTAAATCAAAGCACAGTGGGTGACACACAAGACTCTATGACGATCTCGGGTCAACAGACTAAGCTGTACCAGTGTCACCATAGAACTGCCATCTGACGTGAGGTATAATACCATCTAGGAGTTCTCGGCGAGTCCGTTCAGTGTAACCAGTCTCCACTGAGCACCCGCATACCATCTCTGATGTCAAACACCAATGGATATGGGATCATCCATCGCCCATCACATGGGTCGAGAAGATATATGCTAGTCTACTCTGGAATATCGATGCCCTGTCTCGATATTCCCACGACTAGGAACATTGAAGGATGTACTCATGGACTACCCAATCCCCACTAGTATGATCTGCATCAAAGTCCTGAAAGTTGAGTATGCATCCTAAGAGCTTTATCAACATGTAACAGAGAGACAATAAGTTTAAATGTTAAGATAAAGAGCAACCAGATAGCGTACTATCATGTCGAGCAAGAAAGTCCTCCCTATATATGTCCTAGCACCCACTACAATATACATCTCATGTAAAGTAATGGCCTCTAGGACATACATATAACTAACAATCTCCAACTTGCACTAGGGCCATCTGTAGCAGTGGTTGCAGTATCTCATACTCAACCATCCCATAAAAATCTCTCTCTGGGAAAAGGCCTTAGGATCCGTCGTGTTGTCCTCTGAGTCTACTCTCCTAACCTCGATCTCCATGTAGATCAACTATCTCCATGATCAGGTGATACTGCCTTGGAATATGTCTGGGTCACTGAAAGGACCAGGGTTCCTGGGCCAAAGCCACACCTCCATTGTCACACAATGGTAGGAACCTAGTTCATCTCATGAACAATATACACCCAAACTGCCTCTTTGGTAGTATCTTTGATAGCGATGTCACCAGCCTTTATCATCTAGTCTGCCACGGTATCTAGCTTGGAACTCTTCCAACATACCATCCATTCACTGAGGGTAAAGACAATACCTGTGACTGACATTCAGTCGTCCTTACCACCCTGGAAGCTATCCAGTGATTCTTCCCAGGATCGATTGATACCATCTCACTACACATAGTGGGAATCCTAACATCCATTTAGTTCTATCTCATAGATCCAAAAACCCAGGATTCAGGAGGTATCACCTAGATCATTTATGGAGAATCCTTGTGATAAGAGGAGATTGACCGTGCGTAGCATAGAAAACTCTTTTCCTATCAAGAGTATGTCATCCACGTACAGTACGAGGAATACCACCATACTCTCTACTACCTTTTTGTATATACAAGGTTCATCTACCATTTTGATGAACTCAAACTCTTTGACTACCACATCAAAACAGACGTTCCAACTCCGCGATGCTTTCTTTATCCCATAAAGCATCCTGCACATGTTTCTGCTGCTCCCACTGTTTATGAAGCCCTCTGGCTTTGTACTTAAAGATGTTATCATCTAAATCAATATTTAGAAAAGTAGTCATGACACCCAACCACAAAATGTCGTAGTCATGGTATGTAGCAATGGCAAGTAGGATCCGGATGGACTTAAGCACAGCCACTGGAAAAGGTTTCATCATTATCCATGTCAGGTCAATGACGAGAACCTTTAACAAGTCTAGCTTTGAAAGTCTCAACTTTTCCATCTACACCAAGTAATCTTCTAAAGATATACTTGCTCCTGATGGGGATTTAACCCTTCAGATTTTGCAACTAAAGTCCATACTTTGTTGGTGTATATAGATTCCATCTCAGATCGCTTAGCATCCAGCCATTCTTACAGAGTCCCCACTCTTGATGGCCTGCTCGAGACTAGTTGGGTCATCATCTCATGATGCAATCCTCGCTCCCACTGTCATCGAGAAACCGAAGTATCTCTCAGGCGGATAAGGAAACCTGCTTGATCGGCGGAGAGGCTGAGGTTCGTCGGGGACTATTGAATCCTACGGTTCTACCAAATCATCAGCTGTAGTTTGTATAGCTGGAACTCCTTCCAGTTTTACAGAACTGACTTTGCCTTGAGCGTGTCCGGATTTTGCTTTTGGAAATAGTCCGGACAACCCCAAATCTTAACTTTCTTAAGACATGGGCTCTTGCCATACCATATCTCATATAGAGTGGTAGGCACTGATTTGATTCGAACCCAATTCAATAGGTATGCAGCTTCGCTAAGCTCATAACCCCTTAAAAGGAAACAGGTAACTCAGTAGTACTCATCATAAAGCGCACCATATCTTATTGGGTGCGATTGCAGCGCCGCGATACACCGTTGTGCTATGGTGTATTCAGATGAGTAATGCTGAGAGAGAATCTCATTCTCATTTAAAATAGTCCAAGAATTCCATGCACAAGTATTCTCCTCCCTGATCTCATCATAGGACATAATACTTATACCCGTTTTGGTTCTCTACTTCTGACTTATATTCTTTGAATTTCTCAAAAGCTTCAGACATGTGTTTCAACAGGAATATGGGTCCGAATCTTGAGATCATCAGTGAATGTATGGAAGTATAAAGAACCGATCCTGACATATGTAGACTGGGGACTTTCATACATCACCATGTATTAGTCCCAAGAGTTCACTAACCCTTTCTCTGTTTCCAGTAAACGGAGCTATGGTCATCTTATCTTTGTGACATGACTCGCAAGTTTCACAAGATGTAAATTCAAACTGATTTAAATATGCATCTAAATGTAACTTAGCTAGTCGGGTCGCATTGATATGACCTAGTCTATAATGCCTTAAGGAGGATTCGTTCATTTCTGAACTCTTCCTTTTGTGTGTGTTCTGTACTTTAGGAACTGTGGTTTGATTTAGAATGTATATGCTTTTAAATAACGTGCCTGAACCGATCAACTCTTGATATAGGAAATGTTCAAAACATTATCCAACAATACAAAATTATATCCTTCTTTAATAAATAAAGAGATTGATATGATGTTGTATATCAGGTTCGGTATCTAATAACATTCGTTCAGAATCAATGTATTTGGTAATACAGGGTGATAACTGCCAACACCTTGGCTGCAACATTTGCACCGTTTCCAACTCTTGAAACTTATCACCCGTTCTCAGTTCTCTACCTTTCTGTAGCCCATGTAACAGATTACATATTCGGGATCCTGATCCGGTATCTAATACCCAGAACGTAGAGGATACTGAGAAACAGTTCTATGTAATGAACACACCCGAAGGAGATGCATCATCATGCATTTTCTTCGTTTGGGCGGCATGGGAATCCTGGTATTCCCCTATTTCCTGCTTGGTCTTATAACAATTATAAGTTGGAGCAGGATCAACGTTGCCCAGCTCAGTATAACAAGCGGGTTCGGTCAATACATCCATATTATTATCTTGATTAAGGCGTGACATGGTCGCTTCCTGGAGAGAGAGAAGATGAAAACATTCTGCGTACGCTCTTGCAAGATTAGATTGGTTATATATTTTGTCTAATCATGATAGCTCCCACTGGTTTTATCAAATCTTCTTTCAAACCTTAAAAGGAAAGACTGGCCGGGATTAATTACACCCTACAAGTTCACCAATCTATCAGCCAGGTCAGTGCCGGTACTTTGAGGGAGTTTCCCCATGCTTTCGCACGGACCTAATTAAAATAAACCTCGTTTTCCCAGGGGCGTAACCCTGTTGACACCTTTCTAGACACCTACTTGATCGGCTAATTGTAAAGTGCAAAACTCTCCCAGGAGTAACAATTACTCGCAGTGGGTATCAGGATCCAACTATCTCATAAAAAGTATGCAATCTCATTGCAAATTTCAACACTTGAAACTCCCGATAATAGTTTTTACCCCTAGCACTTATGACCTTGGCTATGGTCAACAAATCATAAGCACTAGTCAAGTTCTATCCATCATTTCGTGATTAATTAGACCCACCCATATGACCCTTGGCTAAGGTCAACAAAGTCACATGACTGTCCTAACTAATCGCATCATATGCTTTGTAGGAAGACATCACTTAGCTACCGCACACTACGCCTCGGCTATGGTCGACAAACGTAGAACGAATACTAAGTACTCTACTTCCTAAAATGACGGAGGGTTGCGGATGGTTTTTATGAAAACCTTTAACGCTTTGAACTCGATCTCGTTGCAGAATCAAATAGTTTTAAATGGAGTGTTTTTGAGGCTTTTGCTAGTTTCGCTAAAGAGGTCACTCCCGGTGAAGGGATCTCGGCTCTTTCCTCGTCGAATGAGGTGCAGGATATTCACAATACCACTGTGCAAAGCATGAACTAGAAAAGCAATCAAAGGACGAACCGAAGGTTGTAGCATCTGCTAATTATTGCTAAAGAGGTCACTCCCGGTGAAGGGATCCCGGCACATTCCTCGTCTAATGAGGTGCGGGATATTCTGCAAGGAATACCGCTATACAAAGCAACAACTAGAGCTACCTAAGTTTTGAAATTCGATTCCACAATATCTTTTAGGTTTATTTTCTTTCATTAATCTCATTAATGAATGTCCCATCATTTAAGTCACCTAAGCATCACAGATAAATACAACGTACGCTTATGCCATCCGCATTCCCCTCGATGTCCCGTTATGCACCGTTAGGTTAGGTAACTAACGGCATAGCAGGGCAAGGCTAGCGTGCGTGTAAAACATAAGCAACGTCTATATAATATATCATATATACTATTTACAGTATCTATCTGAACATATCACATGATCACATCACAGATAACGCAGCAGAAAACAACATATGAAATATTGGATATACTAGGATATCCGTGTTTTATTTTGAGCCTATATAAAACATGGATTCCACGGTCGTGATGAATAGCCAAACCCACATCCCAAGACCCCTACGAGAGCGGAAAGCAACCCTACTAATTCTACAGTTAGGAGACCCGGACTCGATTCCTCGACATGGTCTCCCACTGGACCCTAGAATCCGGTTACTTGTGCTCTCCTCCTTGGGTCTATCCTAATGCGGAAAAGTAAATAATATACATCAACGGTGACATCTTCCTCAACCCGGAAGTGCCCCAAATAAAAGAATATTACATACAAGTTTTTACATGAATGAAAATGAAAAACACTCATCTCACATAAAAAAAACCGGCTATTCAAACACGACGATCCAATATAACATATCAAGCAACACATAACATCACATGTCATCAACGTAAGTAAATATGCATATCCTAATTGTCGTTGACGTATACTAACGAAACCGGCGATACCCCACATATTACACTTACGGTCGCAGAAAAGAAAATGAAAACTACAACAGTTGGAATCCGCAACCACCTTAGACATCATAAACCAGCAATATCTCTTATTGGGGATTACATGCCTAACAAATGAATTCCTTAGACATCGCATGCCTAACAATTATAAACCCCGCATTTTAGTCTCGATATTGAAAACCCTTTCCAATAATCAGTCGGGCAATTCAACATGATTCCCGACATCCCGATCGAATGCTTGTCGGAAACATTAGTAGACGGCCGCACCCCCCGATAACAACGACGAAGTGCACTTAGGCGGAACACTGCTGCCGCGAGCACCCAGATGGATGCTTTTTGGCAACGGAGTTCTCCTACAGTCACTTGATCGGGGTCATGGGGCGTGGCTATCCAATAATGTTACCCGACGAGTATCCGAATACACAAAGTGATTGTGACGGACTTTTGATCGCATCAAAATCCCATGGCAACCGATTAAATGAGACTAAATTGCTAGACTTATAAAATTCAAATGTTTTTGATTCCAAGTATTGTATCACAATATACTAGAGTATGTTAAACGTTTCGAATGAATCAACAAATCCCCAAAACTCCCAATGAGCTCAACACTTTAGCGAAGTTAACGTACCCAAAACGTGCCACAGTACCTACGATCCAGCCGTAGAAGGGGTAAACCAATGCCTCACCTATTACACCGCGGAACCATGACAAACCCTAAGGTTCAAACCGCGGTTCCGAGGGCATAGATTCAAGTTAAGTTTTATATGTTCTTCTAGAGGGTCCATAGAGTTACTTGCACGAACATCGAATACAATTAACTTAGAAAAGTTCCAACACTTGGAAATTTCAGAGGGGGTTATGGGGTGAAGTTTGAATTTCGTTAGAAGTGTTAAACATGGTCTAGGTTACCAATACAATGCTAAAAATAGGAATACAAAATACTCCGCAAAGAGTCCATAACACAATTACCATCACATGAAAATCTGGACTAAACAAACAATACCAGAAACCCCAAAATAGGAGTAAAAGATCACATGTGCAATACGAGGGGGATGGGAGCCTATGGGGTTGGCGATGCCGGAAATTTAGCTTCTGTCGCCGGCCAGGAACCGAGCCCACCACCCCGTATTCTACCTGTGTTCTTACAATCTCCGGTACTTCACTCTACAGTTGTTTAAATAATTTTCATGCCACTTTTTAAAAAATTTCCAAAGAGCAAATTCAAGGTTTCTAAAATCGTATTTTTGCGGAGTTTTTCTGTTTCGCATTGTCTTAAAATCGTTTAAGTTTCTAGTTAGGCTCTGATACCATGTTGGGATTCCTTAGCACCTAGCCTAGGGTTTGCATGTATCATATATGCCACAACAAAATTTTTAGGGTGTGCTAAGCAATCTAACTAAAGATCATACTAGAAAACTATGGTAACATAACATGTAATCTAACATTACAAAAAAGAAGTGAATGAAAATACAACCTTTGTAGATCCGGTCTTTCACTTCTAAAGCTCCGTGTTGACGTCCCTTCGCTGCGATCATCGAGATCCTGGACTCTAGTGATGGTTTTCTCGGAGAAATGATTGGGCTAGCTCGTTGACTTCGAGGTCGAAGATGATCTACGTCGAGGAGACTCAAACTCAAGCTCCATCTTCATTAGGTCAAGAACTTTATGAAGAGAACACCCTAAACTAAAGGGCAAGTACTAGAGGATGATGAAATAGGAAGTGGGTTCACTTTGGATTTTGATTTCTGACTTTATTTCTATACTTTTGAAAAATCTAGCAAGCTTTTTCTTCTTGATGAAGAAGAAGAAGAAGAAAGAAAAAGAATAATGAGAAAAGAAACTCAAGTGAAGATAATGATCATTTGCAACCATGGGTGCATTAGTTTTATCCACTAACCTTTGTAGAGACTAAGCCATGGTTTATGTTAATAGTTTGGTTATTAAATATCTTATGCAAAACAAAGTGAGTGGACTTTTCCAAAGATACTTAAAGCTTCATGAAGCTTCAAGTTAAGACAAAGAAATCCACCATTTTGAATTACAAAGATAAATAAAATCCCTAACCATTATCTTAAATATGGTGTAAGTCATACACACACCCAAGTTTACATGTATAATCAAGCATGATACAATCTAGTGCACAAACATATATCACATATATAACATGTGCACATTAAGTGAGAAAATCAATCTTAAGTGAACAAATACTAGTTAATGTAAAGTAATATATATCAAATATATAATTATACATTAAATCATTAAATCAACACTTGATTTAATGATCCGGTCATATCACATATAACCGACTAATATCTAGTGTATCAATATATCGAATCAACACTTGATTCGGTAACCCGGCTATATCGCATATAACCGACCGATGATACAAATCGCGAGAATAGAATACAGTATCACATACTGGTATTATTCTCGGTCCCGCACATATCTCATATGCGCTTCTATTTCATTTCACTTGAGCCAGGAAACCTCTGTGTTGGTGTAACATTTCAAGAAAATAAAATATTATTTTTCGGAATTTTTATAATTTAATATTAAATTTTAATGAATATTTTAATATTTCGGTATAATTAAATACCGATAAATAAGGAAAATTTTGGAAAAATTAAGGAAAATTCTAAAATAGGGTATTTTATGGAATTATGCCATTTTTAATTTTTTATGATTAGTTTGACACTAATTTAGTGCTAATCGCGATTAAAAATCGCTAATCGGTTTTTAGCAATTTTGTACAAAACATGCATATATATTTTTTTTCTACACTTGTGCATTTTCTATCATGTTTCTTTTGGGGTAACTATTTGAGTGAGAAGGATTTTGAAGAGAAAAAGAAAAGAAAAGAAAAGGAAAAGGATTATAATATTGGGTATGGGCAAGTGAGAGAATGAGAGGGTGAGGTGTGTTGACTTAGACTTAGCCATTCCCCTTCAACCTTCACTCATTTCTCTCCCTCTCTCTCATGTTGCTACTGCTGCTCCTACTCCTCACCTCCCTCCCCTCTTCACCTCTTCAAATCACCATGAAAACGACTCCAAAACCCCACTCCCATTTCACAAAAAAGTGTGCATAAGCTCAAGACCAACACATTGGACCAAGAAAGCAAGAATTTTGGCCACTTGGGGCAACTCAAGAAAATTCTTGAGTTGCCAAATGAGGTATATACTGAACCATTATGTCACGACCCGAGAATTCGACTCGTGACCGGCACTTAACCACGCAACGTCTACAGGCGTAACACAGCTAAGTAAGCCGAACCCAGAAATCAAAACCAATAAATATAGAGTGATTTTAAAACATTTGTAAAAGCAATAGTAAATGTCTGAAAAACTTCCATTTATTTAGTAGAAATCCCTTTCAAGTTCAAAAGTTATGAGTTTTATAATTTTGGTAACATTTCCTCTTTAAAACATTAGCCCCGAAAGTCGGGTAAAAGTAAGGTGTGGCGGAAATAACAAGTGACGAGAATAAAGCATCACAATACGATATACGACGCCGTAGCGAAGAATACACAGTAAAACAAGGACAATATCATAAAAGATAAGACTGCATAAAGTAACGTCGGCTCACATGCGAGCTCGACACCAGAATATAAAATCATACATATCGTCCTCATAACTGTCTCTAAGTCAATACATAAGGTAGATGGAGAGTACTAGGTACATCAATATACAACTGAAAGATAACAGATACCGTACAAAACCCACCTAGCAGCAAAAGGGCTATCTCTGCTCAAAAGGGGTATCTGTGCCAAAAGATGAGGAAACAGCCAGCCGTGACTACTCCCAAGGGCAACCTGCAAACACTGTGGCACAACGGGGGTGAGTTGCCAACTCGTGAATAGAGATAACATATAAAGGTGATCGCAGGCATGCACGTATAGCGTGGCTCTACTAATGCCAGCAGATGATATCAATGCATGTCAACAGTGGATACAATAGTAATGCATGTACTCCAACAGGTAAATGCCACAGGATGAGGTGTATAGTAATCAATACTGAGTATGGGATAAATAATATCTACATGGACTATGTCAACATGGAAAGCAATGATCGGTGCCTCAAACTGCACCCAAATCCCACATATACTCAGGCGCCGGCACATCCATCGGCCCTCAAATCCTGTATATCTCGGAGGAATCACGAGTGCCCAACATCGGCACCCAAAACATCATAAAATACCCGTGTCCAGCATCGACACGTAAATCCTCAAATATCGGGCGCCGTCAATCTGGACCGGCCCCACGGGGTCCGTCTGCGGTATCGGCCCTCGGCCCCGGCAGCACGGTCATCCCGCATCCATCACTCGACTCTGGTCAGTATCCTCCGGACAACTGCCAGGTCCAACCAATCACCAGCAGGTACTCGCCCGCCTCCAGGCTCAATCGGCAAATCCCATCGATCGTCTCGCCGAGGGGAACCATACCGGGCCCACCACGAACCCGCAAACGGACATCCACTCCTCGAATCGGGTTTCAAGCACACGTCTCAGCACCGAGAAAACACGTGGTGGACACACCAAAATATCATATCACGAGGTACCGGGTTTTCAAAATAGCATATCTTTCCTTAAATAATTCCACGGTCCTCAAAACAGAAATCACATGAAAATCCAATACCAATAGTAAAATCCAATGTGAGGTACAATATACATCAATCCATGGTATGGGTATAAGGGGAAAACCTCTTTTTAAAGTAGTTTCATTTCCGGTTTTAAAAGATGTCATGCGGCTCCCAATATACATGAAAATCATATCAATCACATGTAAGATGAACTACAGCAATAATACAACAGTATAATCATGGCAGTTCCACAGTGAGTGTGGCATGGCAATTACTAACGGTGTGTGTGTAGCATGTAAATAGTGCTCGTGCAACATAGACCGTTGGTAATAGTATGGTGTTCTATCAATTCTAGCATATATCAATAACACATAGCAGGGAAATGCAATATGAGATGGCAGTCCATAGGTAAATGCAATATGTAATACTAAGATCCTATCAGCCCTGACGCATAACGCCATGCGGGCGATATCCCCGTAGATGTGAAATCTACTCACCGTGTCTCGCGCTAAGTGTATCCAACCACTTGCTTGCCCTTCTTCGCAGCGTCCGTCTCACTGGCCTGCGAACCTAGAATCACATATACATATCACATATAAGCTTAAGTCACAAAACGCGACATTATAATCCAACGAGAAACCTGTGTTGCAAACCAATCGCGCGTGTGCGCGATACGCTAAAACGTGTACTCACGCGCCACAAAACTACCCCGACGCGCCGCGATACGCAGAACCCAAACCTACTCACGTATCACGCGTGTCGCGAAGGTTTAGAAAAACGGCGAAACAGGTATTTGGTCCCAGATTTTCCTACAGAATTGATCTTAAAAATATATATATACCAAAACACTACCCACAGTAGCAGACACCCACTGGACCAAACCCCAACCCAAACCCTACCCATCTGGCCGCAATTGGCGGCCAGAATGAGGAAATTGGCGGCCTACTGTAGCTGTATGGGGGTCGGGTTTCACCTGGTGCATCATCTCTACTCCACTACACTACAGTCTTCCCAAAATCAATCTGCACTCACCGAGTTGATAGCAGTTCCAGAAAACTCACATTTTGCCCAAATACGACATTTTGCATCACACAAGAAACTGGTGGTATTTTAGTGTAATCGGGGTTCGACTAAGTTACAATGGCCTCAACAGACCACAATCATCCTACTGGAACTAATCTACACCTCATTAGCACAAAGTTCACACTAAACACCCCATATCGCACTAAAACGCACCAATATCCAATAACCGATGCAAAACTACACTAACAAGGCAAACTAGTGAAGCAAGCTAGGGATTATACCTCACTCTCGACCCTAGGGAGCTGCAGGAAGGAGAAGAAGTGAAGGGAAGTCGCTGCACAGGGATCTGGGGCTGCTGCTGCTGCTCACTGCCTCTGCTGCTGCTGTTGCTGAATGTTGCTGCTGCTGCTTGTGCTTCTGCTGCTGCTTCTGTTGCTTTTGCTGCTGCTTCAGTTGCTGAAGGTAAGTGTGTGTGTGAGTGTGTTGGTGTGTTGTGAGAGTGTGAGAGAAAAACACAAAAAAGAAATGAGAGGCTACCTCAATCATCACACACAAAAGTCACCCCTCACTCTCTCTCACCTCATTAATGGCAAGCATGGCTTGAGCCATGATGCCCTCTCTCTCTCTCTCACAAGTCAACACTTAACCCTAAAATTCAAATTAAAGTAATCTTTTAGTTTAACTAATTAATTAAACCCATTTAAGAATCCAAAAGAATTAATCCTACAATTAACCCACCATGGTTAATAATTATGGTATTTCCTTGATTTAAAAACCCTAGTTTACATGCACATGTGTGTGCAAGCCTAGGAAAATTTTGGAAAAATGTTTATTAAACTAGGAAAAATATTTAAAACACAGTTTGGTAAACTTTTTATTAAAAATCATTATTTAATTATAATTATCCACTAACCCTTATCCTAAGGTGTTACAATCTCTCCCCCTTAAAGAAATTCGTCCCTGAATTTCAAAAATCTATCTAAGGTTACCTTCAAAAAGATGGGGGTACGTCTTCATCATCTCGCTTTCGGTCTCCCAAGTGATCTCTTCACGGTTCTGACCACGCCAAAGTACTTTAACTGATGGAATCTCCTTCGATCTCAATTTCTTCACTTGTCGATCCAAGATCATCACCGGCTGCTCTGCATAGGAAAGATCACGCTCAAGCTGGATCGTCGGATGCTGAATCGCGTGCGAAGGATCATGTAGATATCTGCGGAGCATCGAAACATGGAATACGGGGTGCACGTCTGGAAAGCTGGGCGGAAGGGCTAACCGGTAAGCTACTGCACCAACACGCTCGAGGATCTCGAAGGGGCCCACATACCTGGGACTAAGCTTCCCCTTCTTCCCAAACCTCATCACACCTTTCATTGGGGAGACCCTCAAGAAAACATGATCACCAACAGAAAACTCAAGTCTGCGTCGTCGACGGTCTGCATAAGCCCTCTGCCTACTCTGCGCTGCTCTCATCCTATCGCGAATCAACTGGATCTTCGCGGTCGTCTCCTCGACGATCTGTGGCCCTAAGATACTGCTCTCACTGAGCTCTGTCCAACAAGTAGGTGACCTGCATCTCCTCCCGTAAAGAGCCTCAAACGGTGCCATCTGAATAGTCTCCTGGTAGTTGTTATTGTAGGAAAACTCTACCAAGGGCAAATGATGATCCCAGCTACCTCCGAAATCTAGTACACAAGCTCTGAGCATGTCCTCGAGAGTCTGGATGGTCCGCTCTGACTGTCCGTCGGTCTGCGGATGAAATGCCGTGCTGAAACTCAAGCGAGTGCCCAAAGCCTCCTGAAGCCTCTGCCATAGTCTACTGGTAAACTGGGTGCCTCTGTCGGACACAATGCACGTCGGAACTCCGTGTAGTCGCACTATCTCGTCAATATAGATCTGGGCATACTGCGTAAATCCGAAAGTCGTCTTCACCGGTAGGAAGTGAGCCGCTTTCGTCAAACGATCCACGATCACCCAGATGGAGTCATACCCTCTACTAGTCCTGGGTAGACCCACCACAAAGTCCATCGAAATCTGTTCCCATTTCCACTCCGGAATGGGTAACGGCTGTAGCTCTCCCGCGGGCCTCTGGTGCTCAGCCTTGACTTGCTGACAAGTCAGGCATCTCGATACAAAATCTGCAATGTCCCTCTTCATTCCGTCCCACCAGTAAACATCTCTCATATCATGATACATCTTGGTGGAACCGGGATGTACGCTATACACCGATCGATGTGCCTCCTCAAGAATCTCACGCCTCAGTCCCTCAGTATCAGGTACGCACAGTCTGACTCCAAACCGTAGTATCCCCTGATCATCGATCACGAACTCGGAAAATCTGTCCTGTCCCATCTGTGCCATGATCTCTGAACATCGGTCATCACTGAGCTGTGCCTCACGTATACGATCAATCAACTGTGGGCGTGCACGGACATGCGCTATCTGTCCTCCAATCGGCGTGAACTCGAACTGTACTCGACTGTCACATAATATCTGCCAATCTGCGGATGACTGCTCCTGTACTGCGTTCAAACAAGATAAACTACTCCCGGGCCTCCTGCTCAAAGCATCCGCTACCACATTTGCCTTGCCCGGGTGATATAAGATCTCGCAGTCGTAATCCTTCACTAACTCCATCCATCGACGCTGTCGAAGGTTCAGGTCCCGCTGCTGGAATATGTATTTCAGACTCTTGTGATCCGTAAATATCTGGCACGACTCACCGTATAAGTAATGTCGCCAGATCTTAAGTGCGAAGACCACTGCTGCCATCTCCAAATCATGAGTGGGGTAGTTCTGCTCGTGCTTCTTCAATTGTCGCAAGGCATACGCGATCACCCTATCATGCTGCATCAGAACGCATCCCAATCCCACTCGAGAAGCATCACAAAAGACCACAAATCCACCCGATCCGGAAGGTAAAGATAACACCGGTGCCGTCGTCAGCCGTATCCGTAACTGCTGAAAACTGTGCTCGCACTCCTCCGTCCAATCGAAGGGAACTCCCTTCCGGGTCAACCCGGTCAACGGTGTAGCAATACGTGAGAAGTCCTGCACAAAACGCCTGTAATAACCGGCCAATCCCAAAAAGCTGCGAATCTCCGTCACCGATGTGGGTCTGGGCCAACGCTGAACGGCCTCGATCTTCCTCGGGTCTACACATATACCGTCTCATGAAATCACGTGACCCAAGAAGTCCACGCTGTCTAGCCAGAAAGCACACTTGGGGAATTTCGCATAAAGCTGGTGCTCCCTCAATGTCTGCAATGTAACCCGCAGGTGCTGCTCGTGCTCCTCACTACTCCGAGAATACACCAAGATATCGTCGATGAAGACTATGATGAACAGATCCAAATAAGGCCGGAAAATACGGTTCATCAAATCCATGAAGGCTGCTGGCGCATTGGTGAGTCCGAACGACATCACCAAAAACTCGTAATGGCCATAGCGCGTACGGAAAGCTGTCCGGGGAATGTCCTCCTGTCGAACCCGCAGCTGATGATAGCCTGATCGTAAATCGATCCTCGAAAAGTACCCTGCCCCCTGAAGCTGGTCGAACAAATCGTCGATACGCGGCAAAGGATACCTGTTCCGCACTGTCACCCTGTTCAGCTGGCGGTAATCGATACAAAGACGCAAGCTGCCGTCCTTCTTCCTGACGAACAGGACTGGAGCACCCCAAGGAGAAACACTGGGTCGAATAAGTCCCTTGTCCAGCAAATCCTGTAACTGACCCTTCAGCTCACGAAGTTCCGCCGGGGCCATCCGATAGGGCGGTATAGAAATAGGCCCCGAACCAGGAACCAAATCAATACAGAAAGAAATGTCGCGCTCGGGCGGCAACCCAGGAAGCTCGTCAGGGAACACATCAGGAAACTCGCTAACAACCGGAACCTGATCCAATGGAACCTCTGTAGCGCGAGCATCGCGAACATAAGCGAGAAATCCCTGACATCCCTTCCTCAAAAGCTGTCCAGCGCGAAAAGAAGAAATCACACTGTGAGGGGTGGCACTACGGTCCCCCAACACAACAAAAATCGACTCACCGGGGAAACAGAATCTAACTGTCTTCTCACGGCAGTCCAAAGAAGCATAGCACGTGGCTAACCAATCCATGCCCAAAAGAACGTCGAAGTCCAACATCTCCAGAAGGATCAAGTCGACAGGCAACTCTCTCTCGCCAATACAGACGATACAGGATCGGAACACGTGCCTAGCCACAAACGACTCTCCCACAGGAGTAGTCACCACAAGCGGCTGATCAAGTAAGCCGGACTCTCTACCCAACCTCGGCACGAAGTGTGTGGATACGTACGAGTGTGTGGATCCGGGATCGAACAATACATGTGCATCAACTGAACATACAGGGAGGATACCTGAAACCACTGCATTGGACGCCTGCGCGTCCTGATGTGTCAAAGCAAAGACCCTCGCCTGTCCACCACCTGTAACTGACTGACCTCTGCCTAGGTCATTTCGTCCTCTCTGAGCAACTCCTCCATGCCCGCGACCTCTCTGAGCATAAGTCTGGCGCGGAGCAACGGTAGGCACAACGGGCAACGCCCTCTGGGGTGGTGAAGGTGGTAAGGTAACATGCGGTGCGGCCGCCTCCCTCCGGTGTGTCTCTGGACAATCTCGAACGAGGTGAAGTAGGCTGCCACATCTGTAGCAACCCCGCGGCGACTGCTGACCGTCCTGGGGATACGAACTAAACATCCGACCCCATCCCGAATCTCTGCTACCCCTCGTACCGGAACGATACCTGTCGCGGCGTCTGAATGACTGCCTCCGTGCGGAAATACTGGTACGAGCTCTCTTCGGCTCTGGAAATACCGAAGTCTCAACAAGGTGCTCCTCGACCACTAGGGCTGCGTCCACAGCTGCTGCATAGGTCTCGTAGTGCTGCGCGCTGATCGCGAGGAACACTGGTGAAATCAAGCCTCGAACAAATCTCCGGACTCGCAACTCCTCGGTAGCCACTAGATGTGGGGCGTAGACTGCTAGCTCTGTAAACAGTACGTCATACTCTGCCACTGTCATCCCTGGCGTCTGGCGCAAAGACTCAAACCTGCGTGCTCGGGCATCTCTAACACTCCGGGGAAGGAAACGGGCTAGAAATATAGTCACGAACTCCGTCCAGGTCATAGGAGGAAGACCTGCTGCTCTGCCCTTCTCCACTGAATCACACCACTTCTGCGCAAGACCTTCCAGGCGAAAGCTCGCGAACTCGACCCATCTCGCATCTGCACATCTGAGGGAACGGCATATCCTGGCCATCCTGTCTATGAAAGACTGTGGGTCCTCGGCTGTATCGGTGCCTGTGAAAACTGGAGGCTTCAGCCTCATGAACTCTGATAGCGATACAGTAATCACCTCCGTAGCTGCAGGGGCAACTGGCTGTGCGGTAGGCACCATCGCGGTCTCTGGAACTGGTGGAGCTACCTCTGGTCGCTGCGCTCGAAGCGTCTCAACTAGCGATCCTATCATCTGGCGCATCTCCTGCATACCAGCCCCTAACGATGCGATCTGCTCGGTCATGGCAGGAACAGCCTGCTCAGGTACAACCGGCGTACTGCCCGGATCAGTCCTCGTCTCAGACGAGTCAACACGAATCTCGGCCCTCGCGGCCGCTCTCTGTGCCCTCGTAGTCTTAGGCGGCATATTGGCTGAAAGAAAAGTTGGATTCGATAAGAACACGGAAATCGAATCACAAGAATATAAGGAGGAATCAAATCAACAAGTCCTAAGGTCGCGTAAGCGGAGTACCGTGTCGTGAGTATGCCGCGGAACATACGCACGCTACGCTACCCTGCTGCAGCTACCTACTCCATCATACCAGGGTCATCCTACACTCCGAAGGTAAAACCTACGCTCTGATACCAACTTTGTCACGACCCGAGAATTCGACTCGTGACCGGCACTTAACCACGCAACGTCTACAGGCGTAACGCAGCTAAGTAAGCCGAACCCAGAAATCAAAACCAATAAATATAGAGTGATTTTAAAACATTTGTAAAAGCAATAGTAAATGTCTGAAAAACTTCCATTTATTTAGTAGAAATCCCTTTCAAGTTCAAAAGTTATGAGTTTTATAATTTTGGTAACATTTCCTCTTTAAAACATTAGCCCCGAAAGTCGGGTAAAAGTAAGGTGTGGCGGAAATAACAAGTGACGAGAATAAAGCATCACAATACGATATACGACGCCGTAGCGAAGAATACACAGTAAAACAAGGACAATATCATAAAAGATAAGACTGTATAAAGTAACGTCGGCTCACATGCGAGCTCGACACCAGAATATAAAATCATACATATCGTCCTCATAACTGTCTCTAAGTCAATACATAAGGTAGATGGAGAGTACAAGGTACATCAATATACAACTGAAAGATAACAGATACCGTACAAAACCCACCTAGCAGCAAAAGGGCTATCTCTGCTCAAAAGGGGTATCTGTGCCAAAAGATGAGGAAACAGCCAGCCGTGACTACTCCCAAGGGCAACCTGCAAACACTGTGGCACAACGGGGGTGAGTTGCCAACTCGTGAATAGAGATAACATATAAAGGTGATCGCAGGCATGCACGTATAGCGTGGCTCTACTAATGCCAGCAGATGATATCAATGCATGTCAACAGTGGATACAATAGTAATGCATGTACTCCAACAGGTAAATGCCACAGGATGAGGTGTATAGTAATCAATACTGAGTATGGGATAAATAATATCTACATGGACTATGTCAACATGGAAAGCAATGATCGGTGCCTCAAACTGCACCCAAATCCCACATATACTCAGGCGCCGGCACATCCATCGGCCCTCAAATCCTGTATATCTCGGAGGAATCACGAGTGCCCAACATCGGCACCCAAAACATCATAAAATACCCGTGTCCAGCATCGACACGTAAATCCTCAAATATCGGGCGCCGTCAATCTGGACCGGCCCCACGGGGTCCGTCTACGGTATCGGCCCTCGGCCCCGGCAGCACGGTCATCCCGCATCCATCACTCGACTCTGGTCAGTATCCTCCGGACAACTGCCAGGTCCAACCAATCACCGGTAGGTACTCGCCCGCCTCCAGGCTCAATCGGCAAATCCCATCGATCGTCTCGCCGAGGGGAACCATACCGGGCCCACCACGAACCCGCAAACGGACATCCACTCCTCGAATCGGGTTTCAAGCACACGTCTCAGCACCGAGAAAACGCGTGGTGGACACACCAAAATATCATATCACGAGGTACCGGGTTTTCAAAATAGCATATCTTTCCTTAAATAATTCCACGGTCCTCAAAACAGAAATCACATGAAAATCCAATACCAATAGTAAAATCCAATGTGAGGTACAATATACATCAATCCATGGTATGGGTATAAGGGGAAAACCGCTTTTTAAAGTAGTTTCATTTCCGGTTTTAAAAGATGTCATGCGGCTCCCAATATACATGAAAATCATATCAATCACATGTAAGATGAACTACAGCAATAATACAACAGTATAATCATGGCAGTTCTACAGTGAGTGTGGCATGGCAATTACTAACGGTGTGTGTGTAGCATGTAAATAGTGCTCGTGCAACATAGACCGTTAGTAATAGTATGGTGTTCTATCAGTTCTAGCATATATCAATAACACATAGCAGGGAAATGCAATATGAGATGGCAGTCCATAGGTAAATGCAATATGTAATACTAAGATCCTATCAGCCCTGACGCATAACGCCATGCGGGCGATATCCCCGTAGATGTGAAATCTACTCACCGTGTCTCGCGCTAAGTGTATCCAACCACTTGCTTGCCCTTCTTCGCAGCGTCCGTCTCACTGGCCTGCGAACCTAGAATCACATATACATATCACATATAAGCTTAAGTCACAAAACGCGACATTATAATCCAACGAGAAACCTGTGTCGCAAACCAATCGCGCGTGTGCGCGATACGCTAAAACGTGTACTCACGCGCCACAAAACTACCCCGACGCGCCGCGATACGCAGAACCCAAACCTACTCACGTATCACGCGTGTCGCGAAGGTTTAGAAAAACGGCGAAACAGGTATTTGGTCCCAGATTTTCCTACAGAATTGATCTTAAAAATATATATATACCAAAACACTACCCACAGTAGCAGACACCCACTGGACCAAACCCCAACCCAAACCCTACCCATCTGGCCGCAATTGGCGGCCAGAATGAGGAAATTGGCGGCCTACTGTAGCTGTATGGGGGTCGGGTTTCACCTGGTGCATCATCTCTACTCCACTACACTACAGTCTTCCCAAAATCAATCTGCACTCACCGAGTTGATAGCAGTTCCAGAAAACTCACATTTTGCCCAAATACGACATTTTGCATCACACAAGAAACTGGTGGTATTTTAGTGTAATCGGGGTTCGACTAAGTTACAATGGCCTCAACAGACCACAATCATCCTACTGGAACTAATCTACACCTCATTAGCACAAAGTTCACACTAAACACCCCATATCGCACTAAAACGCACCAATATCCAATAACCGATGCAAAACTACACTAATAAGGCAAACTAGTGAAGCAAGCTAGGGATTATACCTCACTCTCGACCCTAGGGAGCTGCAGGAAGGAGAAGAAGTGAAGGGAAGTCGCTGCACAGGGATCTGGGGCTGCTGCTGCTGCTCACTGCCTCTGCTGCTGCTGTTGCTGAATGTTGCTGCTGCTGCTTGTGCTTCTGCTGCTGCTTCTGTTGCTTTTGCTGCTGCTTCAGTTGCTGAAGGTAAGTGTGTGTGTGAGTGTGTTGGTGTGTTGTGAGAGTGTGAGAGAAAAACACAAAAAAGAAATGAGAGGCTACCTCAATCATCACACACAAAAGTCACCCCTCACTCTCTCTCACCTCATTAATGGCAAGCATGGCTTGAGCCATGATGCCCTCTCTCTCTCTCTCACAAGTCAACACTTAACCCTAAAATTCAAATTAAAGTAATCTTTTAGTTTAACTAATTAATTAAACCCATTTAAGAATCCAAAAGAATTAATCCTACAATTAACCCACCATGGTTAATAATTATGGTATTTCCTTGATTTAAAAACCCTAGTTTACATGCACATGTGTGTGCAAGCCTAGGAAAATTTTGGAAAAATGTTTATTAAACTAGGAAAAATATTTAAAACACAGTTTGGTAAACTTTTTATTAAAAATCATTATTGAATTATAATTATCCACTAACCCTTATCATAAGGTGTTACACATTAGCTTAGTTTTAGCATTACTTATACCCTTATTCTAGTTTAGAACCGATATTGTTTGATTTGGTGGACTTAAGGAAAACCTATTTAGGGTTTGAGGGAATTTGGGTTATGATGTGAAATTGAGCTCAGTAGAGCTTATACAAATACCCTAGTGCATGAATTGAGACCCAAACCTGAGACTTGAAAACCCAAAACACGAATTTAGAAACCCCGACACCGGATAAATGTGTGAATTTAGAGGGTATTTTTGAATCAGGAGCAACCTGGGGACACTAGAAATGATTTTTGAATTACTAGGAGTCGTGCAGGCACCTATGAAGCTACCACAGAGACCCATGCCTCTAACTCAAACCCCAAGCCGCAGATATATTCATTATGGCCGAAATTTGCGGCCAGAGCATGGAAATTGGGTTCCAGATTTGGTCCATGGCTCCTCTTGCACTAAAATAGACCCCTCCTATAGGCAGTTTTGGCTAATTGACACCTGGGGAAAATCTGGGAGAATTTTGGTGTGTTTTAGGTTATGTTTTCCGTATTTTGAAATGCAATTTCTTGACATTTGGATTTGTATTTGGTTGTTGGATGTTTGTATATCGACGACAGGGGTTGTTTGATTGTCTTTGTACGTGTAGGCCATAGGTTCTAACATATGAGTGCACCGTGCGCCGTATCGGTTTTCCGGATTCGATTTTAATACGTATTCGGTTTTCCGGTTTTGGTTTTCCGGTTTTCCGGATTCGATTCTAAACCCACCGTTGCCGGTCCCAAGTCCGGATGAGAAAGGGTGAGGGTTGTGGTAGGCTTGTGACAGCCAACGTAAAACTTTGTCACATTCTATGACATGAACCATAATAAGAATATCGTTGGGGTGTCCCCTACTCAGCGACGCGCTATATCGGATCCCGGGTGTAGTGTTAAATATGCAAGGGCTTGGTCGTCGTCCAGATGCGGCGCGCTATATCAGACCCCGGGTGTAGTGACAAATAAGCAAGGGTCGTCGTCCAGAGACGGCGCGCTACATCGGACCCCGGGTGTAGTGACAAATAAGCAAGGGTCGTCGTCTACAGACGGCGCGCTACATCGGACCCCGGGTGTAGTGACAAATAAGCAAGGGTCGTCGTCCAGAGACGGCGCGCTACATCGGACCCCAGGTGTAGTGACAAATAAGCAAGGGTTTCATAGGATCCGTTTAGCTTCCTGGAACATAGGTTCCCTTACGGGTAGACTAATAGAATTAGTGGAGGTGATGATTAGGAGGAGAGTTGGTATTATGTGTTTGCAAGAAACTAAGTGGGTAGGTGAAAAGAGTAGAGTCATAGAGCCTTGGGGTTATAAGCTTTGGTATACGGGTAGAAATAAAAATCGTAATGGGGTAGGTATAATCATAGATAGACGGGTTGCTTGAGGATGTAGTTGAGATTAGGAGAAAAGGTGATAGAATTTTACTGGTTAAGCTTATTCTAGGTGGAGAGATCTTTAATGTTATTAATGCTTATGCACCACAGATAGGTCTTGATGACGCTAGTAAGCGTCTATTCTGGGAGGATTTAGACGAGGTGGTGCAAAGTATACCTAGTGGAGAGAAGTTATTTATTGGTGGTGATCTTAATGGACATGTAGGTACTAGTCGTAGTGGGTTTGATACTATCCATGGAGGTTTTGGTTTCGGACAAAGGAATGAAGTAGGTGACTCGATTCTAGATTTTGCTTTATCTTATGACTTGATCTTAGCAAACACCTGGTTTAGGAAAAGAGAGTCCCACCTTATCACTTTTAGGAGCGGATCAAATGCTAGTCAAATAGACTTTTTTCTGACGAGAAGAATAGATAGAGGTTGTTGTATCGACTGTAAGGTAGTGCCAGGTGAGAGTGTAACTACTCAACATAGACTTTTAGTTCTAGATTTTCGATTTAGAAGAGAACCTAGGAAGATTAGACGTAAGGTAGAGCCTAAAATTAAATGGTGGCGATTGAAAGAAGGTAATCAAAAGGCTTTTATAGATCGTGTAGTACAAGAAGCGGATTGGCAGTCGGAAGATGATCCAGACAAAACATGGAACAAAATGGCTAGTTGTATCAAGAAAGTAGCTAGAGATCTACTTGGTGAGTCGAGAGGTGGTGCTCCACCATCTAAGGACATATCATGGTGGAATGAAGATGTAAAGGCTGCTATTAAAATTAAAAGAGATTCTTATAAAGATTTGAAGAAAAGTAGAGATGTGGAGAGATTTGAGAAGTACAAAATGGCTAAAAAGGAAGTTAAGAAAGCTGTTCGGGAAGCTAAATCTAAGGTCTACAAGGAGGTGTACGAGAAATTAGACACTAAAGAGGCTGCAAATGATATATACCGGATTGCTCGAATGCGGGAAAGGAAGACTAGAGACTTATGTGCGGTGAAGTGTGTCAAAAATGAAAATCAGAAGGTTTTAGTTCGCGATGAGGATATCAAGGAAAGATGGAGAGATTATTTTGACAAATTGTTCAATGAGAGCTTTACTAAGAATTTGGATGGACTTGTCATTCAATCTCAAGATATAAATCGTGATTTCATGCGTAAAATAAGACTTACTGAGGTTAAAGAAGCTTTGAACAGAATGGGTTTAAGAAAAGCGGTTGGTCCTGACGGGATTCCTATCGAGATTTGGAGATGCTTAGGAGAAATAGGCATTAAATGGCTGACAGATCTGTTTAATAAGATTTGGTAGACAAAAAAGATGCCAAATGAATGGAGGAAAAGTATCCTTGTACCTATCTACAAGAATAAGGGTGACATTCAAAGTTGCTCAAACAACCGTGGAATAAAACTAATGTGTCACACCATAAAACTTTGGGAGAGAGTGATTGAACACAGGCTAAGGAAGGATATTAAGATAACAGAGAACCAATTTGGGTTCATGCCTGGACGCTCGACGACAGAGGCGATTCATTTTCTTCGTCAACTTGTCGAGCGCTTTCGAGAGAGGAGAAGAGATTTGCATAGGATATTTATTGATTTAGAAAAAGCGTACGACAAGGTACCTAGAGAGGTATTATGGGGGACAATGATGAAAAAGGGGGTCCCCGTCAAGTATATTGACATAATCAGGGATATGTACGACGGAGTAGTGGCAAATGTCAGAACTTGCAGTGGCTTAACAAGTGATTTTCCGATTACTATTGGTTTACATCAAAGATCTGCATTAAGTCCTTTCCTGTTTACCATCGTGATGGATGAGCTTACTAGAACTATCCAAGATGAGGTCCCTTGGTGTATGCTATTCGCTGATGATATTGTTCTAGTAAATGAGACGAAAGCAGGGGTTAATGCCAAATTGGAATTATGGAGACAAACATTGGAATCTCGGGGATTCAGATTGAGCAGTTCCAAGACAGCATATATGCACTGCAAATTTAGTAGCCAGAGAAGTCAAAACCATATTGGCATAACATTGGAAGGGCAAGAAATATCACCGAGCGACCAGTTTAGATATCTAGGTTCCATCATCCAAAGGAATGGGGAGATCGATAGTGATGTTAATCAAAGGATCCAAGCTGGTTGGTTGAAATGGAGGAGTGCAACAGGGATTTTGTGTGATCGTAACTTTCCGTTAAAATTGAAAGGAAAGTTTTATCGGAGCGCTATTCGGCCTGCCTTATTATATGGTACAGAATGCTGGGCTCCTAAGAAGCATCATACACAGAAGATGCACGTAGCGGAGATGCGCATGCTTCGTTGGATGTGCGGTAACACTAGAAAAGACATGGTGCGAAATGAGGATATTCGTGCAAAAGTTGGTGTAGCACCCGTGGAGGAGAAGATGCGGGAAAACCGGCTTAGATGGTTTGGTCATGTGCGACACAGACCAATGGAAGCACCGGTTCGACGAATAGATACCCTCGATATGGGTAATGGCAAAAGGGCAAAAGGGAGACCGAAGAAAACATGGATGGAGGTGATACGAAATGATATAGTTGCCAAAGGACTCAATGAAAGTATATTGTTAGATAGAAGTGAGTGGAGACAGAGGATTCATGTGCTGGACCCGGCGTGATTCTCATGTTGGTTCATGTAGCCTACCCCATATGCTTGGGATAAAAGGCTCAGTTGTTGTTGTTGTTGTATTGCAATTGTGCTATCTTTGTAGGTACCATACATGATGTCGAGGCTTTGAAGATGAAGATGGCGACATCGGCATCGGCACACAAGAAGTAAGGTGAGTATATTTATATCTACGGGGAGAAGTCGGGTGGATGGCGTATAGCACCCCCGCAGTTCATGGTGATGTATACGAATACGTATACACACATATATTGATTATATATATTGTTTGAGAGTATTAATGTCATAGATGGATTTTGGGTGTGATCGGATTAGTTTAGTGTTGTGAGACCCTAGAGTAGAGGTTGCACCACAATTACACACACTCCCATACTTGCATACAATCTTCTTTCATAAGTGCTTATATGGGGTTATATTGTTATGTGTTCACATGGGTATGGGACTATGTGTTCACATACTGGATTCGAGTATAGTATTTGGGATTTGAGATGAGTCGATAAGATTTGATTGAGACCGCGAGAATGGTGATATGGTAGGATACGTATTTGAGATACGTCATGATGTTATAGCGGATCTTTGGACGACGATACCATGTGAATAGTGATATACATAGAATGGTTGACATGTGATCGTGATATGAGATAAGATATGTTAAGATATTCATAATAGGTCGCATTGGGCGATGTATACCTCTTTATGACGATATATGATGATGATATCGGTTTGTATGAGGCTGTAGATCAGCAGTCAGATCAGGATTTTTGATGATATCAGTATTGTTCTAGACGTAGATCAGTACCCCGGATTTTAATCTTTGATAAAGAGGATACTACATGAATAATATGATGAATGTGATACTGACCCATACCCAGATTTGGGATGCCGTACGACGGATTTACGTACAAGCTATATATTGATGATTGATCAACACACTTGACTTAGGAATGTCTGATTATAGATATGATATCGGATGTGATATTATTGAGGCGGGATCACCGACTAATATATATATATATATATATATATATATCGACTCAGATGTTAGGCGGTTTCCTTACCTTCAGTTAGCCTGTTAGCTTAGCCCTATAGTTTAGTATAGTTGGTAGACTAGATTCGACTCCTACGTATTTCAAAAGCTAACGAATCGCGGGTATTTTAAAAGACAGGTCAAGGGATTCTACGGATATTTCAAAAGACGTATCTTTTCTTAAAAACACCGTAGCCCTTATTTTCAAAACACCGCGATTCGTGTTATTTTTAAAAGGCACCATTGTTTGACTTATAGTTATCGTTGTGTCTAGTATTCTGCTCCCGCACATTATTGTTGTTCGCTCCGCATCGCATATTCATATTGTGATTTCATATGCCATTGTTGATATTATGTTGTTAGGACACCAGCACCATTGCCGATGATGCGTATGTACCACGTACACTTACTTGCCGGCTCACACACATCTTCATCGGTAATTGCCATGTCACGTACACTTAGAAAACACTATTACATTGACATAGCTTGTTAGCTAATAGTTTAGACATGATATTAGTGTACTTGCCTTATATGCTAGTTCAGACATTGTAGTTATTACCTGCTACTTCATGCATGTTATTATTCACTGTTATGCCGCATTCATGGATTCTCATGCCTATATTCACTGTTTCTCATGCTATTGAGGATTTGGATTCGGATTTTCATGAGATTTCCTAGATTTGGGGGAAAACCGCAAAAACATTTATAAACTTCTTTTCTCTCTCTTTTAAATGAAAAGTGCTGTTTTCCCATGATATAAGAGTCGTCCACCATGAGTTTGCTGATGGATTTCGAGACCCGATTCGAGAAGTTGGATGAACCGTTTCAGGTACATGGTGGGCCCGGTGCGGTACTCCGGGGCAAGAAGATCGTGTTGTTGACGTTGAGCCTGGCAGGGGAGCACTACCGACCGGTGATTTTACCCGACGCGTCGGATATCCGGAGGATACCGTCGTGGTCTTGAGATAGATGGTAGGGGCCGATCAGGACTGACGGCGCCCTAGATAGTGAGATTGATACTGAGATTTTGAGATATTCAGGTACTGAGATTTGATGATACAGGCCGGTCCGGATAGCCGGAGCCTGGGATTTTGAGACATTAGGATTTATGTTTTGTGTCGATGCTAGACACTGTTTATGCTGATTTCATTTATGATACCTCGCTTTAAAAATACAGTAATCGCACAAAGTTATGAAAGCAGTTTCTTTAGTACATGTATTCTGTTTTCATGCATTCCTACATCATCCATATGATATATTGCTATCTGAGGCACTGACACGAGCACTTGGTATTACTGTTGTTTAGAGGTATACCCTAGCCATGGTTATAGGCTGCTGGTTATATTTTGAGGATATATTATGATCGTATGACCTAGGATTGCGTCATACATGCGATTTCTGTTCGTAGATGTATTCTATTCACGAGTTGGCAACTCACCCCTGTTGTGCTACAGTTATTGCAGGTTTTGTCGTACAGGTTCCATTACGGCTTTGCTAGCACTACTTCCATTTCCGGGTGATTTTCTAGTAGGTGGGTTTATTTGTATCGTACCCATCATTATACCTTGTATACTATTATTCTGTTGTATCTAGAAGTTCCATCAACCAAACATGTATTTTATTTCAGAGATAGAGACCAGTGATGTTTATTCTTTCAACCTTAGAGTCGCGCGTTGTATTTCTATGGATTTCTTGTTGTTTTGAGTTTCCTTTTGAGTTTGATCCTCGCCCTGAGCGTTGTATATTGTATTGCTTGTGTGGTTGTGACCATCGATTGACGAAGAGCTATCTCCCGCTTGGGGATTCCTTTTATTGATTTCGTATACTATTCATGTTGTATCCCGTTTGGGGGCCAGTATTTACAAAGGAGACTCTAACGAAATTTTCAGAAAATACTTGATGTTTTTAAAACGCTTAATTCAGCTTATGCTATTAAAACTACTTGTTTTAAGTTGGTTTTTCCTTCACTCTACTACTTTTCTTGGTTTGGATTTCTGGGTTTTCGGCTTACTTAGATTACGTACGCCTCGAGACGTTTCGTAGTTTAAGTGCCGGTCATGTTCTGTACTTTCGGGACGTGACAAAGTTGGTATCAGAGCGTTAGGTTTTACCTTCGGAGCGTAGGATGACCCTTGGTTGATGGAGTAGGTAGCTTGAGTAGAGTGACGTACCGTACGTATGTTCTGCGGCATATTTACGATACGCTACTCCACTAAAGAAGACTTAGGATGTACATTTCTTTGCTCATTATTATATTCATTCATGATCTAGCCTCATCGGTACCAGTTATGGTTTTGCTGCCACGATTACAGGCAGGGAGAGCTACGGCTAGAGTTGCGGTCAGCACGAGCTCGTTACGAACGAGGACTGACCAGGGCGTGATTCCGGCGACACACGATTGCAGAGATGTGTCTTTTTATTGTGTTTTCGTGCCACGAGCGTTTGATGGATCGTTGTATGAGATTACTCGGATGTTCTGATCGGCACCAAAGGATTGGGCCACTGACAGAGGCCAGCCAGATTTTGATGACCATTGATGTATTGCTTATTCACGATGATTGAGGCACTGTTCAGCGTGCAGACGAGTGAGCCAGTTGTTGCTGCGAACGACGAGATATCACTTCAGGTGTTGGAGCTATTGTGGTACGAGTTGTACTAAGAGACGATAGAAGGTCGCTAGTCACCATGGATGAATGACTAGGACATGTAGTTAGTTTGCCTACCCCGATGCGAGGTCATCAGATAGATTGATTCCAGCTAGAGACGACTTCATGCGGATACGTTGAGAGTCGACAGAGGAGATCGAATGCCAGAAACCTATTATTCCAAGTTTAAAGTATTCGAAAAGACATGCAGGCAATTCTATGGACCCTCTAGAAGAATGAAACCCTAACTCGACATATTGACCGTATGAAAGCTTTTGAACCTTAGGGTTTGCGGCAGTTCCGCGGCGCCATTAGTGAGGCTTGGGTTTGCCCTTCTACGGCTGGACCACCGATGTTGTGGTATGTACTCGATACTATTAAACTGTACCCAAGATGTTGAGCTCTTGGGGGATTATGAGGTTTTAACGAATCGATCAAATGGTTCGACTTCATTCGAATGCGAGGTGGTGAGATGCATTTCTTGGGAGACTCGAGATACGGGGATAGCCGTTGGAGCTCAGTCCATGCAGCCACGACGAGACAAGTCCGAAGCAGTCGACATTAGAGAAAGTGGAGTAAGAGGTTCGTACGAGATCTTGATGAGACGACGTTCCACTCCGCCGACATCAGAGATGCGATACGCATGCCAAGGCATTGTACTTGGATATACCTTCCAGAAGGAGTCGCGATGAGTATGCAGCCGTTCCAGAACGAGAACAGATCTAGTAAGGGACGATGACTTCCAGACAGTTCGGCAGAGACAAGATTTGGGAGAGATCTTGACAGGACCTTTCTGGGATGAATTACGAGAAGACTTGGACCCAGGAGTGGTCATGTTACGCACACCGGCAGGCCAGAGTTCATAATCGTCAACGAGACATGCTATGAGTGACCACGACAGTTGGCCAGAGATTCTTAGAGGATGTGCTTGAGCGGGACTATTCCGTCATAGTTGATTTCGGTATTTTGGGCGGTCTATTTGCATGACTGATTTTGATGATCGAGTTTCATGATATTTGTTTTCATGCACCATGGTTGCACCTACTGAGTATTTATGACTTTTGCACAGTTGTTGCACTTGATATCATTTTCGTGCCTTGATTTCTCATGTTTATGATTTATGGGTTTCATACAACTGAGTTGATTTTGTGCATATGTACACACATGATTTGGTTTTTGCACTCGGTATACTTCACATGTGCTTGCAGTGATTCATATTTTGTGCACCACAGTTGCACTGGACTTCGATTTCGAGGGTGATGCTCGATATTTGTTTTGTGCACCTTGTGCACCTGATTGGATTTTGCGCATGTTCGGCGCTTGGTATTGGATTTCATGATTTCGTGCATGATGGATGCACCTGATTTGGGTTTTCGCGCACGTTGGGCGCATGTTATGAGATACGATTTTGGTGCACATCAGATGCATTAAATCGAGATTCTTCATGCATGTCAGATGCACCTGTGTTGCTGTCAGGCACACCTGTTGCCCTTGATAGATGTTTCGTGCACACCCGATGCACTTAGATACTGTTTTGTGCACCTGTATGGCACATGTATGGATTTTGATTTCCGTGCGCACCAGACGCACGTAGTATTCATATGCCTATTTTGGGATCAATTTCTTATGGAGCATTACATTTTTATGATATTTGCTATGTGTTTTTGTACTGAGCAGGACTGGTCAGAGGACAATACCCGGATAAATTTTGCATGCATTGATAGCTATCGAAGGGATTTCCAAAAGGCGAGCTATAGTCTCAGTATTTACCTACGTGTCCGATATGACACGAAACGTTCAAAACAAGGAAACCCATCTAAATTGTTTTAAAACAGCGGAACGTACACATTAAACAAAAGATATATACGTATATGGTTATTTTCTTATGATAGACGTCCGCCACTGTGCAGTGTTATGCTCATTGCACAGCGACTTTAAAGGATTTGGCATGCATTTCCCTCAGATACTTACATGTATAGATTTGATATTTACATGTATAGTTCTGATTTATATCATATCGGTTTTACTTTGGATTTGGCATTCATGTCTTTACCTTGACTTCGATGATTGCGTGACGCTTGACGGAGTTTCGATTTTGAGTTATCTGCTCATTACTCATGCGCATGTATTGCGCTATGATGTGTTTATGTATTGATGATTTCGGAGCCCCGACAGCTTGTTCATTTTATTGAAATGTTTTAGAATTTGGGGGTTTAAATTTAAATTCGGGGACCGAATTTCTTTAATGAGGGAAGATTGTAACATTTCGAAAAAATAAAATATTATTTTTGGGAATTTTTATAGTTTAATATTAAATTTTAATGAATATTTTAATATTTCGGTATAATTAAATACCGATAAATAAGGAAAATTTTGGAAAAATTATGGAAAATTCTGAAATAGGGTATTTTATTGAATTATGCCATTTTTAAGTTTTTAAGATTAGTTTGACACTAATTTAGTGCTAATCGCGATTAAAAATCGCTAATCGGTTTTAGCAATTTTGTGCAAAACATGCACATATCTTTTTTTTCTACACTTGTGCATTTTCTATCATGTTTCTTTTAGGGTAACTATTTGAGTGAGAAGGATTTTGAAGAGAAAAAGAAAAGGAAAAGGATTATAATATTGGGTATGGGCAAGTGAGAGAATGAGAGGGTGAGGTATGTTGACTTAGACTTAGCCATTCCCCTTCAACCATCACTCATTTCTCTCCCTCTCTCTCATGTTGCTGCTGCTGCTCCTGCTCCTCACCTCCCTCCCCTCTTCACCTCTTCAAATCACCATGAAAACAACTCCAAAACCCCACTCCCATTTCACAAAAAATGTGCACAAGCTCAAGACCAACACATTGGACCAAGAAAGCAAGGATTTTGGCCACTTGGGGCAACTCAAGAAAATTCTTGAGTTGCCAAATGAGGTATATACTGAACCATTAGCTTAGTTTTAGTATTACTTATACCCCTATGCTAGTTTAGAACCGATATTGTTTGATTTGGTGGACTTAAGGAAAACTTATTTAGGGTTTGAGGGAATTTGGATTATGATGTGAAATTGAGCTCAGTAGAGGTTATACAAACACCCTAGTGCATGAATTGAGACCCAAACCTGAGACTTGAAAACCCAAAACACGGATTTAGAAACCCCGACACCGGATAAATGTATGAATTTAGATGGTATTTTGGAATCTGGAGCAACCCGGGGACACTAGAAATGATTTTGGAATTACTGGGAGTCGTGCAAGCACCTAGGAAGCTACCACAGAGACCCGAGCCTCTAACTCCAACCCCAGGCCGCAGATATATTCATTATGGCCGCAATTTGCGGCCAGAGCAGGGAAATTGGGTTCCAGATTTGGTCCATGGCTCCTTTTGCACTAAAATAGACCCCTCCTATATGCAGTTTTGGCTAATTGTCACCTGGGGAAAATCTGGGAGCATTTTAGTGTGTTTTAGGCTATGTTTTCAGTATTTTGAAATGCAATTTCTTGAATTTGGATTTGTATTTGGTTGTTGGATGTTTGTACATCGACAACAGGGGTTGTTTGATTGTCTTTGCACGTGTAGGCCATAGGTTCTAACATATGAGCGCACCGTGCGCCGTATCGGTTTTCCGGATTCGATTTTAATACGTATTGCGATTGTGTTATCTTTGTAGGTACCCTACATGATGTCGAGGCTTTGAAGATGAAGATGATGACATCGGCATCGGCGCACAAGAAGCAAGGTGAGTATATTTATATCTACGGGGAGAAGTCGGGTGGATGGCGTATAGCACCCCCGCAATTCATGGTGATGTATACGAATACGTATACACACATATATTGATTATATATATTGTTTGAGAGTATTGAAGACATAGATGGATTTTGGGTGTGATCGGATTAGTTTAGTGTTGCGAGACCCTAGAGTAGAGGTTGCACCACATTTACACACCCACCCATACTTGCATACATTTTTCTTTCATATGTGCATATATGGGGTTATATTGTTATGTGTTCACATGGGTATGGGACTATGTGTTCACATACTGGATTCGAGTATAGTATTTGGGATTTGAGATGAGTCGATAAGATTTGATTGAGACCGCGAGAACGGTGATATGGCAGATACGTATTTGAGATACGTCATGATGTTATAGCGGATCTTTGGACGACGATACCATGTGAATAGTGATATACATAGAATGGTTGACATGTGATCGTGATATGAGATAAGATATGTTAAGAAATTCATAATAGGTCGCATTGGGCGATGTATACCTCTTTATGACGATATATGATGATGATATCGGTTTGTATGAGGCTGTAGATCAGCAGTCAGATCAGGATTTTTGATGATATCAGTATTGTACTAGACGTAGATCAGTACCCCAGATTTTACTCTTTGATAAAGAGGATACCAGATGAATAATATGATGAATGTGATACTGACCCGTAGCCAGATTTGGGATGCCGTACGACGGATTTACGTACGAGCTGTATATTGATGATTGATCCGCACTCTTGACTTGGGAATGTCTGATTATAAATATGGTATCGGATGTGATATTATTGAGGCGGGATCACCGACTAATATATATATATATATATATATATATATATATATGTATGTATATATATGTACCGACTCAGATGTTAGGCGGTTTCCTTACCTTCTGTTAGCCTGTTAGCTTAGCCCTATAGTTTAGTATAGTTGGTAGACTAGATTCGACTCCTACCTATTTCAAAAGCTAACGAATCGCAGGTATTTTAAAAGAAAGGTCAAGGGATTCTACGGATATTTCAAAAGACGTATCTTTTCTTAAAAACACCGTAGTCCTTATTTTCAAAATACCGCGATTCGTGTTATTTTTAAAAGGCACCATTGTTTGACTTATAGTTATCGTTGTGTCTAGTATTCTGCTCCCGCACATTATTGCTGTTCGCTCCGCATCGCATATTCATATTGCGATTTCATATGCCATTGTTGATATTATGCTGTTAGGACACCAGCACCATTACCGATGATGCGTATGTACCACGTACACTTACTTGCCGGCTCACACACATCTTCATCGGTAATTGCCATGTCACGTACACTTAGAAAACACTATTACATTGACATAGCTTGTTAGCTAATAGTTTAGACATGATATTAGTGTACTTGCCTTATATGCTAGTTCAGACATTGTAGTTATTACCTGCTACTTCATGCATGTTATTATTCATTGTTATGCCGCATTCATGGATTCTCATGCCTATATTCACTGTTTCTCATGCTATTGAGGATTTGGATTCAGATTTTCATGAGATTTCCTGGATTTGGGAGGAAACCGCAAAAACATTTATAAACTTATTTTCTCTCTTTTTTAAATGAAAAGTGTGGTTTTCCCTTGATGTAAGAGTCATCCACCATGAGTTTGCTGATGGATTTTGAGACCCGATTCGAGGAGTTGGATGAACCGTTTCGGGTACATGGTGGGCCCGGTGCTGTACCCCGGGGCGAGAAGGTCGTGTTGTTGACGTTGAGCCTGGCAGTGAAGCACTACCGACCGGTGATTTTACCCGACGCGTCGGATATCCGGAGGATACCGTCGTGGTCTTGAGATAGATGGTAGGGGCCGGTCAGGACTGACGGCGCCATAGATAGTGAGATTGATACTGAGATTTTTAGATATTCAAGTACTGAGATTTGATGATACAGGCCAGTCCAGATAGCCGGAGCCTCAAATTTTGAGACATTGGAATTTATGTTTTGTGTCGATGCTAGACACTGTTTATGCTGATTTCATTTATGATACCTCGCTTTAAAAATACAGTAATCTCATAAAGTTATGAAAGCAGTTTCTTCAGTACATGTTTTCTGTTTTCATGCATTACTACATCATCCATATGATATATTGCTATATAAGGCACTGACACGAGCACTTGGTATTACTGTTGTTTAGAGGTATACCCTAGCCATGGTTATAGGCTGCTGGTTATATTTTGAGGATATATTATGATCGTATGACCTAGGATTGAGTCATACATGCGATTTCTGTTCGTAGATGTATTCTATTCACGAGTTGGCAACTTACCCCCATTGTGCCACAGTTCTTGCAGGTTTTGCCGTACATGTTCCATTACGGCCTTGCTGGCACTACTTCCATTTCCGGGTGATTTTCTAGTAGGTGGGTTTATTTGTATCGTACCCATCATTATACCTTGTATACTATTATTCTGTTGTATCTAGAAGTTCCATCAACCAAACATGTATTTTATTTCAGAGATAGAGACCAGTGATGTTTATTCTTTCGACCTTAGAGTCGCGCGTTGTATTTCTATGGATTTCTTGTTGTTTTGAGTTTCCTTTTGAGTTTGATCCTCGCCCTGGGCGTTGTATATTATATTGCTTGTGTGGTTGTGACCGTCGATTGACGAAGAGCTAGCTTCCGCTTGGGGATGCCTTTTATTGATTTCGTATACTATTCATGTTGTATCCCGTTTGGGTGCCAGTATTTACAGAGGAGACTCTGCCGAAATTTTCAGAAAATACTTTATGTTTTTAAAACGCTTAATTCGGCTTATGCAATTAAAACTATTTGTTTTAATTTGGTTTTTCCTTCACTCTACTATTTTTCTTGGTTTGGATTTCTGGGTTTTCGGCTTTCTTAGATTACGTACGCCTCGAGACGTTTCGTAATTTAAGTGCTGGTCATGTTCCGTACTTTCGGGATGTGACAGTAGGACTCTAAAGACTCGTCAATACGCCGGCAGTAGGTGGTGATCATATCAGTCACCCACAAGCCGCAAGCGGTCTGCTAAACGTAACGGCTACCCGGGTATTAAGCGATCAGAAGATCAACGAGCAAGCCCACTCACACTCCTGCGAATCCAATCAGTAACACTTACCGCACAGTCCGGTCTGTTCGTTTGATATGTCGCATATCTCGCCTAGAGGTGGTAAACGTCAGACCCTAGTAGCTTGATAAGTCATGCCGATGTAAGGTCCATAACATTCGTGAAACTACTGATAACACTTACCAGTAAATCACAGCTACCCTGGCAAGGGATTTCCAGTTATGGCCAGTCGAGCATAGCGCAACATCAACCCCCAATACCGGGAGAGATGAATCCTCTCCTATCACTCATTGCCTCCATGTGACTCGGGACTGTACCCAAAAACCACCTGTTTGCACGACTCAGTAAAGCCGTGGTAGGGTGGAAATCAAAGCACAGTGGGAGACACACAAGACTCTATGATGATCTCGGGTCAACAGACTAAGATGTACCAGTATCACCAGAGAACTGCCATCTGACATGAGGTATAATACCATCTGGGAGTTCTCGGCGAGTCCGTTCAGTGTACCCAGTCTCCACTGAGCACCCGCATACCATCTCTGATGTCAAACACCAATGGATATGGGATCATCCATCGCCCATCACATGGGTCGAGATGATATACGCTAGTCTACTCTGGAATATCGATGCCCCGTCTCAATATTCCCACGACTAGGAACATTGAAGGATGTACTCATGGACTACCCAAGCCCCACTAGTATGATCTGCATCATAGTCCTGGAAGTCGAGTACGCATCTTAAGGGCTTTATCAACATGTAACAGAGAGACAATAAGTGTACATGTTAAGATAAAGAGCAACCAGATAGCGTACTATCATGTCGAGCAAGAAAGTCCTCCCTATATATGTCCTAGCATCCACTACAATATACATCTAATGTACAGTAATGGCCTCTAGGGCATACATATAACTAAAAAATACAATATAAAATATATGACTACGAGACACTCTAAATATGCCCCTAAGAAAAATTAGTATCACATGAAATTTTGGCTTAAACAAACAACACCTGAAACCCCAAAACCTAGACACCAGAGCACAAGAGCAAAACGTGTGATTTCTGAGGGAGGGAGGCCGAGCAAGCCGGAAAAATGGGCTATATGGCCGATTTTTTAGGGTAGAATTTCCTCATTTTTCTCTGGTGTTCTCAGTGTAGTACCAGTAAGCCTCTGTAATTGTTTTAAAAAAATTTCGAGCACTTTTAAAAATCGACAGAGAAGCTTAATTTGAGGGTTGCAGTGTTTGTTAATTCGGAGTTGTTTCATTTTCGTATTTTTTCTAACATTGTCTAAGTTTCTATCTTGGCCCTGATACAACTGTAGGGATTCTATAGCACCATCCTAGGTTTAGGGTTGCATCACACATGCTATAACAAAAATTTAGAGGGTGCTAAACAATTCCAAACAAGAATCGAACTAGAAAAATAGAGTAACAAACTATAGTATCACATACTATATGGTGTCTAACTCTAAGTGGGGAGAAAATACAACCTTTGTAAATCTCCTCCTAGACTTCTTGGATCGATTGAGGTTTGAACCGGTTGGCTTGTATCCTTCCAAGTCCACGATGATCCACTACGAAGTCTCTTTGCACCAAGCTCCAAGATTCACTTGATCAAGGATAAAGATAAAGCAAACACTCCACATTAGTGGGCTAGACAAAAGTGGAATGGTGATGTGGGTTTGGATCTTACTACAAAAACTTTTGTTTTTAATTCTTTCTCTTTCTTTTAAAACCCGAGAGAGCTTTTTGGAGAGAGAGGAAGAAAGAGATGACTCAAACTAAACTCAAGAGAATAATATGATAAATCTTACTAAACTCAACAAAGTAAGTGAAGTCATTCATGCTAAACCATGGCTACAAAATATTTAGATATTTTGTAAGTTGAGTTTAAGCAATACCATGGGCTAAAACCATGGGCAATGAAACCATTGGCTTTTGTCAACTCAAGAGAGTTAAATAGTCAACCATGATTTTAATCCCATTTTGCTTTTCTCAAATAATCAAAATATCTAAATATGTTGCCATATGAGTCTTGCATTGCCACCACCAATGTATCATCAACCGTGACACATGTATGCTTGCATGTGTGCATCCATATCAACATATACATACACTTATGCATGCATCATAATGAAATATGTTTTAATAAATGAGCTAATGGACTTAATATTAAATCAACGCTTGATTTAATAACCCGGTCATATCTCATATGACCCGTCCAATAGTAAACGCCCGATTAAAATACGGTATCCAATAAATGCATTTAATCGAGCTCCCGCACATATCACATATGCACCCAACATCTTTTCGCCTGAGCTAGGAGACCCCTTTGTTGGACTCCAAGACTCGTCAATATGCTAGCAGTAGGCAGTGATCACATCACATGTCCACAAACCGTCAGTGGCACAAGCTGTACATAACGGCTCCTAGGTATTGAGCGATCAGAAGAAACACAAGCAAACCTGTTAAAACTCCTGTCGAGCCAACCGGTAACACTTACCGTACAGTCCGGTCTCTTTGTCAAATATGTTGCATATGTGATTCTAGGGATGGTATCGTCGACCCTAATAACCCAATAAGTCATGCCAGTATATAGCTCATAACAGATCGAGAAACTACTGATAACCCTTATCGTTAAATCTCAGCAGCCCTGGCCAGGGACTTCCTGTTATAGCTAATCGTACATGGTGCAACATCAACCCCAAATACCGGGAGAGTCGAAACCCCTCCTATCGCTCATTGCCTCCATGTGCCTCGGGACTGTACCTAAAATCCACCTGTTTGCACGACTCAGTAGAGCCGTGGTAGGGTGGAGATCAAAGTAAAGTGGGAGGCACACAAGACTCTATGACGATCTTGGGTCTACAGACTAACCTGTACCAGTGTCACCTAAGAACTACTATCCGATGATAGATACAATACCACATAGGAGTTCTCGGCGTGTCCTTTCAGTGTACCCAGTCTCACTTAGCACCTCTATACGGTCTTTGGTGTCACCACACAAATGGATATGGGATCATCCATCGCCCATCATATGGGACAAGCAATGTATACGCTAGTCTACTCTGGTGATATCGATGCCCCGTCTCGATACACCCACGACTAGGAACATTTCAAGGATATGCTCATAGACTACACATGTCCTACTAGTATGATCTGCATCATAATCTCAGTAGTCCTGCATATCCTAAGGGCTATATCAACATGTACCAAATGAATGAAAGCATGATCAAATGAACATGTCAAGATAAAAGGTGCAACCAGATAGCATACTATCATGTCGAGCAAGAATGTCCCCTGAATATATATATATATATATATATATATATACACACACACACACACATATATATATATATACACATACCGGTACATACACTATCATATAATGGCCTCTAGGGCATACATATATCCAACAGTTTGTTAGTTTATTTTTCTAGTTCGATTCATGGTTGGAATTTTTTAGCACTCCCTTAAATTTTTATTATAGCATGTGTGATGCAACCTTCAACCATGGATGGTGCTAAAGAATCCCTACAAAGATATCACCGACTAGAGGAGTAATCCGATTTGGTAGTCGAGGAAAGCTCAGCCTTTGATTCATGGAGCCTTTCGATATTATCGAACGTGTAGGAAAAGTAGCTTATCGATTGGTTTTACCACCATCCTTGGCGAGTGTTCATGACGTGTTTCATGTATCTCAACTCGACAAGTATGTTCAAGATGAGACGCACGTCCTAGATCATTCGGAGCTAACAGTAAGGGAGGACTTAACATACGAAGAACGACCGATGGCGATAGTTGATCGACGATAAAAGATCCTTAAGAACAAGGTTATCCCTTTAGTGCTTGTTTCATGGGGGAATCATTCGCATGGAGAATCAAATTGGGAACAAGAAGACGAGATCCAACAGAAGTTTCCACACCTCTTTTCTTAGATTCATGTTTTCTTGTCTTTTCTTGTTTCAGGAATTTGGAGGACGAAATTCTTTTGTAGTTGGGTATAATGTAACACCCTAGTACATTTATACAATATTCTATTGGATTTTTTTCCTAATCTTGCGACAGTTTTCCTGTTAATTATTGTTTTGTGTCGCGAATGATTCGAATACTAGTAGTCGTTATCCAACCAGACCCGATCCGAAAGTTTAGAACACAATATGGTGCAAAATTGTATCTGAGATTTATCAGTAAAGTGTATCTAGTATAATACCTACATTGTATTTTTAGGTCATTATATATCATATATCTAGATCATCATATATCTTTTAATAGCCACAAATTAGAAATAAGTTATATTTTGTTAACTGATATCATATGCTTGTCATCCCATATCTTATTTTGCTTTTATCTTTTACGTTTAAATCTCAAGATTTCTAATATCAAATATTTACTAAATCTAGATATATTTTTAGAATCCTTTTAAATTCTAAATTAGGGGTATGAGTTATTTAAAATATATTCTTGCATTATGGTGGAGAAGTTTACATATGTGAATTATTTTCCAAAATATATTTTTGATAAAATTTTGGTGGAGATTGGTTGTAGTTTGATATTATCTATATACATTAAAACTAATATATATTTATAACATAATTTAAACTATATTATATATATTTATATTAAACACAAACCTCTCTCTTCATATAACATATCTCTCACTAATAAATTTATATATTCTCCTTCTTCGTTCCTCAAGCCCACACTCATCCTCGCCGACGTAACTCCAGCCGCATCCTAGAACCTTAACCGATCCATCAAAACTTAGTGTTGATTCGTATAGTATCGTGTTGGTTCCGTTCATCACGTTTGTTTCAAGGAAAATTTACAACTTGCTACATGCTATACTTTATGTAATTTACTTATATGTTGTCGTACTATTATTATTGTTATTATTATAGTCATACAGCTATATATATAATTTATATATCGTAATTATTTAACGTTAATCAGTTTTATAATATACAATGTATGCAAGTTTACAACTTGCTACATGCTATACTTTATGTAATTTACTTATATCTTGTCGTACTATTATTATTGTTATTATCATCATCATATAGCTATATCTATATAATTTATACACCGCAATTATTTAACGTTAATCAGTTTTATTATATACAATGTATGCAAATTTACAACTTGCGACATGCTATAATTATATCTATAAATATATATATCATCGTAATATTTTTTTATTATTATCACCAATTAATTTATAATCTGCATTTTATAATGTTATATAAAATATAGTTTGAAAATAGTATAGTTTACACATGGAATATCGTCGCAAAGCAGATACAACAAATCTGAAATTTACTGTACACCTTACATTATAAAATTCATTATGAATCATAGAAAAATGATTAGCATATGTTCTTTAGTTTGTTAAAAAGCTAACTTAGACTACTATAATCTTGTGAAATATTTACTTGCAAAATAAATTGTTTAAATAACGTAAACTGTAAATGAAAGTATCTCTGAACTGCTGTCTAGGGAAATTCCAGCAACAAACTTTCAATTTCGAGCATTCATAACTTTTTGTAAGAACAATCTAAGATACTTTAACTTATAAAAATAAAAACCTTATTGAATTATTTTTGTTTTGGTATATGACACGTCCTTTATGGAGGACATTTGTTATTTTTAAGGTATTTTACAAATCAGGATGACGCTGAATTTCTGAACGAAACTTTCTTGTGCATGGTTAATCAATAACACTTTTATAGTTATTAATAGGATTTAATATGTTATCCTTGTTAATGTTATTATATCAATATCTATTTAATAAATAATAATGTATGTGTTTCATTATACAAAAAATGTTATAGATTTACAATTTTACGATCTTCGTTCGTATCCGTACTCATAATCGCGTATCTAATGCATTCCGAAACATCATGATATCATTATACTATATATTAGTACAACGTGTTATCTAGTTTGCATCATACGTAGTTATGGATACGCATACATGTTATTACAGATAGACACATATGCATCCTGATATCCATTGTGCTTGCCGTGTTCAGATAATCGTTACAGTTTCATATTTGGGTATCTATCTGATACATATGCATCACATGACATGTTCATGACCCACTGCTTGACTCATTACTTGGATTTAGTTACTAATGCCAACAATCCTGACTTGTTGTCCTGACGGACGTTACTTTTTGTCTGCATAGACGAAAACCTGTACCTGCTTGATCGTGTGTTGGCATTAGATCTATATTGGCAATACCTGACCTTAACACAAACCTGGGGGTAAAGAGAAAATCAAGAATGTAACCGAAACGTAACCCAAAAGGCTATTATTACATGTTTGCCGTTTTTCCGGGCATTACGGAATAATCCCGTTCGCCGTTTTTCTGGGAGTTACGGAATAATCATGTTTGCCGTTTATCCGGGCGTTACAGAATAATTACATGTTTGCCATTTTTCCGAATGTTACGGAATAATATTGTTTGCCGTTTTTACGGGCATTGCGGAATAAATCCTGTTACCGTGGTCCCATGGGGAATGAACGGGGCATAGACTATTGGGTTACGATAAGTATTATATTAATTGATTTCGAAGACTTTTAAAATAGACAACCTAGAAGCACAGTTTTACGTTACACATCCCACATACACACGTACCTCACTGTTTATATTTATGTTGTTTATTTATATTCATGTTTACCTATCTCGTTACATCCTGGTTATTACTATTGTTTTGATGTTATGACGCACTAACGTCTGGGTTTTGGATTACCCAGTTCATCTATCTCTATCACAGGCTGAACATGAGTACTTTAGCCGTCAAGCCGAGCAGTGAGGAGTTAAACATGTGTTGTTTAGAGATGTTTAGTATAATCATTTTCCACAGCTTTATTTCTTGATGTGAGCCTATATTGGGGCATATTTTTAGTTATTGATTATTGGATATTAATCGTTTCTGCTTATACATTTTCTTGACTCTTTTATTTTTTGGCAAATGTACATGTACTAGCTAGTATTTATATTTTACTGTTCTTGATATCGTATAGACAGCCGTAATGTGACTGTGGAGGGATGATTTCTATCCACAGGTAGCTTGGTTGGTTCTGTCACGTGCCGTAGTTAGCGCACTCTGGGAAGCGGGGCATGACACATTGGAGCAGATCCACTCACTGAGGCTATTTCGCAAACGCGATAGTTTCACAAACGTGCTGTGAGAGACTAATTAGTAGAGAAGTTGGGTGTTACAGGCTGTGAGTATGTGACACCGCAATATTTAGCCTTAAGTGCAAGTGGGAGATTGTTGGCTATAGTGCCCACAAGGAAATTATTGTAATTGCAGGCAGGTGATTATGATGATTGAGAGAGGATCTATACGGGTAGAATAATCTTACTCGAGATGATAGTATACTATCTGGTTTGTCTCTATCATCTTGTACATACATTATATGGTATTACAGATTACTATTACTTGTTGATAGAGCCTATAGGATTCTTGCTTGAGTACCAGCATTATGATGACGATCATATATGTGGGAGAAGGGTGGTCCATAAGTATATCCTTAAATGTCCCTAGTCGAGAGAGTATCGAGACTAGGCATCGATACTCCAAAGTATACTAGTGTATACTTTTCGAGACCCCGACGAGGGGCGGTGACAAGTCATACAAGCCATTGGTGCCAGTTAGTCACCTAAGATAGTATACACGTGCTCATTGGGTTATGAGTTACACTGGACAGACTCGCTGGGAACATGCTAGATGGTGTTATACATATTGTCATATAGCAGTTCTCTAGTGACATGAGTACAGATTAGTCTGTTGACTTGGGATCGTCATTTGTCTGATGTGAGTTCCTACTATGCTTTGATTACTTCCCTACTATGGCTCAAAGGAGTTGTGCATATAGGTTTTAGTTAGATACAGTCCCGAGTCATATGGAGGCAATGAGTGGATTTTCGGGGATTCGTCTCTGATGGTATTGGGGGTAGATGTAGTGATGTCCATGGGTGGCCATCATCAGAAATTCTTGGCCAAGATGGACGAGAATTACTGATTTAGATCAGTAGTTTGTCAGTGGGTGATGGGCTTCACACCGACACGAAATATTGCATTATTAGGGTTTTGACTTTGTCCACCCCCTAGACCCGATATGCGATACTCTTAGACGAACAGACTAGATTGTATGGAGATTGTCACAGACATGCTCAGTATGGGTACAGATGAGTTTTGCTCGTCGGCCTTTCTTTCGCTCAAAACCTGGGTAGACATTACGTACAGCTAGTGCCGCTGACGTTCTAGTGGTTAAACGCACTGCCAGTGTATTGACGCGTTTTTAGAGTCTCACAGAGAGGGTTTTTCCGGTTCTGGCGATATGATGTAGATTACTTATGTTGGTACATACAAGTGTCCGATTAAATATGTGTATAGGCTAAACGGATTTTAATCGAATGGTTGATAATATTAGCGGGTTAGGATTAAGCCGGATTATTAAATCAAGTTTCGATTTATTAATTTATATATATATATATATATATATATATATATATATATGTATTACAGTATTATTGTTCACTATTCCTTTTCTCTCTTGGCTATTCGTATTTTTATACAAATACGCGTATATGTATTTTGATACGTATACCGGGTTGTATTCCGTATTTATATGGAATATCTTCTAGAAGATGGATACCTCACTATATGATTTTTCTTTTAGAAAATCATTTGCAAATAAGGTAGAGGGTGAGGTGGCATGAGCATGGTTGGAGGTATATAGAGAGGTATTGGCTTTATTTGTTTAATTGAAAAATGTTGTGATTTTTCCCTAGCTTTAAAATTGGAAGCCATTCTATTTACATACTACTCTTCATTCTATTTTTTTCTTACTTGCTCATTTTTCTCATGCTTATGTTTCTTCACCTCCTCCTCCTCCTTCTTCTTTAGTTGCTCACTTGTGCTTTGGAAATAAGAGAAAAAGATAGTGGAAAATTTCTATATCCACACTCTCCATTCGTAGCGACCTTCAAGCGTCGGTTGCTTCGCTAGGCAAAACTGGAGCTTGGATCGTTTCCCTCAGGTGGATCATCTTAGGCAAAGGAGGACCGACTTGCTAGTGCCATCCGTGGCACTTGAAGAAAACTTAAGGTTATGAGTATTCTACACATAGTAGATTAGTTTAGCTTAATAGTTTTTGTTAGCAAGTCATATCTCTTTAGTTAGATTCTTGGTTTGGAAACTTTAGCATACTAGATATATTTGAAATCCATGTTGCCATCTTGCATAATTAGTTTTCTAGTGTGCCTAAGTTCCTACAGTGAGAGTAAGGGTGGGGGAATTCCTTTTTGAGAAGAAGAAGAAGAAGAAAATGAGGGTGAAGAATGAGAGATAATGAAATGAGATATGGGAATGGGGTTAGATATTCACCCATGCTTCTCTCCTTCTGTCTCCTATATTATAATCAAGCTCATGCCTCTCACCATGTTTCCCTCTCTCCTCAAATTCTTTAAAAAATAATTTTGGAAAAAGGCAAATGAAAATATCAAGACATAACGTTTACCATGCTTAGATAATTATTGATTTAAAAAGAAAACAATGGTTTAACCATAATAGTTTGCATAGTACCTCTACTAATACTAGTTTATGAAAATCGATTTAAACAAAAGTTATCACATTTATAAAACTTTTAATATCATACCAACTTGCTATGCCACCCAAAGCATGGTTAAAAAGTAAAGCTTGATTTAGTATAGTAATTAAGAAAACACATATAAGTTTTAACATTATAACTTATATGGATATAATTATATGCTAATTTAAGAAAAGCCCACTTAGATAAATACTTTAATAACTATAAATTCATTTTAATTCCTATTACTTTCCAAAACTAGAGGTATATAATTATACCAATCTATGAAAACGCAAATCCATATTTGTTATCATATCCATAAAACCTAAAATATTATTATTTAAATTCCAAAATAATATTTACTATTTTTTTGAAATGTTACAATATTCTCCATTAAATAAATTCGGTCCCGGAATTTAAATTAAACCCCAAGTCTTAAAACATTTCAGTAAACCAAATCAACGGGGCTCTGAAGTCCCACACTAGCTTTATATACCATACCGCAACGCTTGTGCATGAAAACAATGTGCAAAACTCAAATAAACGAAACTCTAACAAGTTCTATGTGAATACACAAGCTATGATGAAAAATACAATTTGTGAAATCGACCGTTTAAATCAAGCACAGAATCAAGCAAAAATATAATCCAGGCTATAATACCTATATAGCATGCACCAATATGAAATCATATAATTTGCTGAAAGATCTATGTATAAAGAATCCTTTTAAATAGCCGTATGGATACATCACGACACAAATAGTGGACGTCCATTTATGAAGATATATATATATATATATATCTATCTATATATATATCTATATATATATATATATATATATGAGACCAATGGAGGAAAGATGTCATAGGAGGGAATTTCGTCCTATGGCGTCGAAAAAGTATACCCTCTCTCATTTTTTCAGCGATCGACACCCATCATCTTCATTGTTATCATCCAAAATGTAGGTACACCAAATTTCATGTGATTCTACAACTTTTTCACCGTTGATTTAGCAATGTAAAATGTTATGTTGTCGGTAAACTGTTAATTTTGAACCCACTAAATCAATGTTGAAAAAGTTGTTGAATCACTTGAAATTTGGTGTACCCACATCTTAGATGACAACGACGAAGATGATGGGTGCCGATCATCTGAAAAAATGAGGGAGGGTGTATTTTTTCGACGCCATAAGAGGAAATTCCCTCATATGGCCTCTTTCCTCCATTATTCTCCCCCCTCTCTATATGTGTGTGTGTGTGTGTGTGTGTGTGTGTGTTTCGCTTAAGATATACGTCCCTCCTTTTGAAAATGATTTAGAATGGTTTTCTTTTGCAAAAATCTTTTGGCGCTTAAAGACACGTACAAAAATAATGAGACTGTAGCTCCTTTGAAAACCCCTTCTGTATACATCGATATATGCAAAATATTTCAGGTACTGTCTCTCAGACCACTCCTGCTAGGCTATTATATAACATAATATATCCATAAAAATATGATGCTTGAAAAAGAAATCAATCTCAACCGGTGTGCACGAAAACCAATCCACGTGTGATTGGTGCACACGAAATCGAAATCAAAACCAAGTGCAACGAGTATGCACGAGAACAAAAATCGAGTGCAACGGGTGTGTACGAAAGCATCTATCAAGTGCAACAAGTGTGCATAACAACCACATCAAATGCATCGAATGCGGATGAAAACAACATCAAGTGCATTTAGGGTGCAATAAATCAAAATCAGGTGCATCTAATGTGCACGAAATCAAATCATGTGCATCGGAGTGCACGAAATCAATACCAAGTGCATCGGAGTGCACAGAAACATATATGTGCAACGGGTGTACACAAAACAATATCAATTGCAATATATGTGCACAAAAACACAGATCGAGTGCGACTGCTGTGCACAAAGAAAATATCCATCAGGTACAAGTACGGTGCACAAAAATATCAATCATGAAACTCAATCATCAAAACACAGGAGTCAAAATGACGAAATAGTGAAACTCGGATCACCAAAACACAAATCGAAACAAATGACATTGAAGTACACCTCCCTCAATGTCGAAAGGTGCCAGTGCACCCGAAGCTGGTAGAACAAGAATTTCCAGTTGCATTTTGCTTACGGTCCGACATCCTCTACTTCTGGGTCCTTGTTCTCTCTGTGGAACACCAACTCCATGAACTCTCGGTTCGAGGGCCTGGTAAGGAGTAGCGACGGTAACAGTCCCGCTCTGACGCCTCTCTGAACACCTTTTGGCCAAGTAACCTGGCCACTTGCAATGTAGCATGTCGACGGCAACAGCCTCTGGTCTTCTGAGTACGCGCCATACAAATGACCCGGGGTCTAGTCTCTATCTCTATAGTATCCCAGAAAGAACCTGACACAGCCTCCGCCGATCTCATCTTCGCCGAACTGCCCGGTAATTGGAACACCTTAATGAGTCTGCCTACGTTCCGGAACAACTGCAATCTCATCAAGACGTCTCTCAGAAAGTATGGTTGTATCTAACACCTCTGCATACGCATCAAATCTCTAGCATCAATGGAGAGGAACAACTGCGCATCGAGATCTCACGCGAATCTTTTAATCTACTACTCTTCAGTATCGATTCCGTTGGAATCGTATCTCAATAGCCGCGTAACTGCAATTCATACTCGGCTATGGTCACATCCAGAGTCTTAAGAAAGGACTCGAAACTATGAACTCGGGAATCTCTGACAGTCTGTGGATGAAATCTGGCTAAGTACACCCTCAAGAACTTGTCCCAAGTCATTAGAGGAAGACCCACTGCTCAGCCTCTCCCAATCGACTCACATCAGGTCAAAGCAAGGCCCTTCAAACGGAAACTTGCCAACACAACTGATCTCACATCGGAGCATCTCAACGAACGATATATCCTAGCCACCTTATCCAGGAATGACTAATGATCCTCTGTCACATCCATGCCTGTAAAAACCAGCGACTTCAGTCATGAACTTTGGAAGCGACACTTCGTCAATCACAGCAATGGTTGATACATCTATCAGCATGGTAAACAACACAATGATCCCCGGAGTAGGCTATACGAAAACATGCCTCTAAGTTTGACTGGCCTCAAGCAAGGACCCGACTATCTGGTGTGGATCCAGAACACTTTCCTTAAAAACTAGGAATCCTAACATAAAAATTAATCAACATGTTCCTGCGTCACTGGGATAACACCCTAGTGAGTCCTCGTCCCTGACGAGCTCGTCCTCACCGCAACTTTAGCCATAGCCCTCTTGGCTCGCGTAGCAATGGCGACAGGAACCACAACAATTATCGTGAGGATAGATCAAAAGAATGAATAGAATAAAAGATCTCAAGATATATATCCTAAGGTTACTTAAGCGGAGTATCGTATTATAAATATGCCGCAGAACATACGTAAGGTACGTTACTCTACTTGAGTTACCTACTTCATCATACCAAGATCAATCCCCGTAAAAAAATTTCAGGTCTAATCCCTCCAAAGTCTAGTCTAAATTATGTAAGGTTAAGCCTAGGTTCCGAATATACTCCCCAAACTCCATGATTGATCATCGGAAACGACCGCCGATATGTGTTATGATATGCATTCTACTTTGTTCTCTACCTACTGCAATCAAGATGGTTTCTCTTGTAGCTAGCCGGTTGAGTACGAGTCGTTCACTGAGAGATGGTTCATATTGTTCGTTCTTTCTTTAGACTAGTTAATTAAGTTATGTATGTTTATGTTCAATTCTATCCTAAGTGTTCATATTTATGTTCAAGTAAACTAGTTAAGGTTAAAGTTGGTTAGTAGATTAAGGATTAGTTTTGTGCTTGTCTTTTACCATTCTTAAATTGATGTTGGAATAATCGAAAGTAGCGAGAATTAGGAGGACATAGGAATGGGATTTGCGAGTTTAAGCAAGCTTTCCAACGCTAAATCCATTCCTAGTGCCCCTTGTCCTTCCGCTATGTGCGCTTATTTCCAACCCTCGGCCAAAAAACCACAACCATGTATCCAATTAAGTCACAACTACATGTCACGTTGTAGTGCGCCCAAAAGAATTCTCGACTTAGGTCGCGGCTATATGTCACGTATAGCACGCCTAAGTGAGGGGGCTGTGTTTGTTTGGTCTAGGATCATTTTAAGTTGTTTGGTGAAGAGAGGCATAAAAGATTTTTTCATCCCTCATACTAACCTTCCTTAGTCCCTAATAAGTGTGGAATTATTCACACATTTAAATGAAAATAAAAACAAAACAAGAAGGAAGAAAAGAAAGAAAGGAAAAAATACGGTTTTACAAAATGTTAGCAAGCTAACTACTTGGACCTTCACCTAAGCAAGGAACTCCATAGAGTATCCTGGCTTGGGAAAAATACGATTAAGAAGAAAAGAAAAACAAAACAAGAAAAGAAAAACATAACTACGTAACAACAAATAATAAAGTTACACTAGGAAATAAAATTACAATGCAAGAGATAAAAATACAAAATAAGAAAAACCACCCTCATCTTCATTAAACATCCACTCAAGAGCTCTCACTACACTTTCATAGAGGAAAGATGATGAAGAAGAAGAAATACAAACTAAATTACACAAAAATCTAATAAAGAAAGAGACATCCTTGGTTGGGCACAAAACTGGACTATTTATAGGCGGAGAACTGAAACCCTAGACCCATATTCTGAGCTTTTACATGATTACCAAATTACCCCTAAAATATTTTATGGAGACGACAAAATGTTGCCGCGGAACAGCCGCCAAAAGGGCATATTTGCCGTAGTTCCGCCGCTGTTTGGAGGCATCGATGCATCGTATTTCATGGGCTCCTCCATGTTACATTGTACTTCTGTTTTACAGGTCCCAAATTGCAAAATACTTCCAAAATTTCTTCAGATTTTCATCAGTCCAAAATGGCTTCACTTTTAATTCATTTGACCTTTGTCTCCCTCGAGCTCCGCGCACCCATTGAATTTTGTTCTGCCCCTCTTGTGCTCTGTGCTTGACCGAGACACAAATGACCACTGTTATTTATCTTGTCTCATGAATGGGTAAGCGGCACTGGACGGATGCGGATGACCGGAACCCGGATTTTATCTGTTTGTGGCAGATATTCTGGATTTTGGCGTAACTATGGAGATTTTGTATGATTTGCGTTATTTTGGATTAGAAATCTGTAACCTATAAATATGTAGCAAACACAGATTAAAAACACCTGCCTATAAACAAACGAGCAGAAGAATGGGCGGTATTAAATGCAATATTCTGGTGTGAACAAATACCCCCAAATTTATGTTTTGATCGTCCCGAGCAAAACCAATTATTTTCAAAAAGTCCAAATTTCAATTTCGTAGGCATCATGATTGCACTTAGCATATTCAATAAGTCGTTAAACCACTAGGTGTCCCTAGTAGAAATGTTGTCTCCTGAGGGTTTTCACCGGATATTACCCACAAAATCCCGTCATGCTAGTTTCATAAGATAACCTTGATTCTAATTCTACGGTTTAGTATCTAAGTTAGAAACTCTATCATCCTAAATTAGAAATATACATCCCTTATTTTCACACCTCCTAATTATTCAACCTAAGATCTTATACGCTTTGATAGTTTAGAAAGATCTCGGTTTCTCTTGAGTTTTCCTTCTAAAGCGCAGTCTCCAATCCGGAATTTTTATCATCCTTACAGAAAATATAAGACTTATTCTTCATCCCTATCTTTCCTCCAAGCCACGATAGTATACCCCTACGTGTGTGTAAATTTTTTACCTCTACACTTAAGAATTCAATTCAAGCTATAGTACTCTTGCCCAAATACCAAATACTACTTCTTTTCATTAATGATGGACGGATTTGCTCACACACTTTTCATGCGACTATTACTGCTTCCTGAAGCACTAACCAGCCGATTACTGAATGTGTGAGTTTAAAGCGTAAATAGCAGTTTCCAGGTCTTGTAATTTATTTTTTTTCTTTTTTTTCTTTTCAAGACCAGAAATATTTTTCAATGATTCTCTTTTGGTGGTTAGCTTTAAATACCATTTTTTCTTATACTAGGCTTTCAGGCAAGGGTATTTCTAGGTATCCTCTACTATCCCAAGTTTCAAGGTGCGTGTATGTGAGATTTGTAGGTTATATACATTCTGAATTTGGACTCAAGAATAGAAACTATTTTTCAGACTTATTCTTCAATAAAGCTTCAACACTTTCCCTTCATCTTGACTTAACTCAAAAACTCAACTTAAGATTACCTACTTCTATAAAAAAAACTACAAGGACGTATATTTACCCAGGCTAAATAAAAGGAGGGTTATTTTTAGGGTTTTCAACTCCTAAGCCTAGGATTTAGTTATTTCTAAAGTATCAACTAAATTTTCAGAATAAAAATCTAAGTTACCCTACTAGCTAACTTGACGACAATGTTTTTATATATTTGTAATTTTTTTTATTTTTGTGGGTTTTAAAATAAGTTTGCAAATGCAAAATATACACATGAATGCGAAAATAGAAAGTTTACCGAGCACACCCCCAAACTTAAACTTGACAGTGACCTCACCGTCATGCTACACAAAGAGGTTCAAAATTGTTGAGGCGTCAAGATCTGTCGGTGCTCTCCTGTATTATTTTTTTATAAAAGAAAAAACAAACAAAATATAAATACACAAAAAGGTTTCCCCAAACTTAAGTGAAACAGTGTTTCCACTATTTAAGCATTAAGGTCGGAGTTAGGGAGAGAGAATGTCATTAAACTATATAAGGCTTTACACAGGTCAAAACTTAACACCAACCATTCAAAAATTTTATCGCGATAAAACCCGGGTTGGTGAAAGAACGCGAAGAGGAAAGAGATGAAGAATACGCAGGACCGTGTGTGGATGGAAGAGGTATCCGGTTTTGGTAGAGGAGATGAATAGCGGATGGGAGAAAGAAATGGAATACGAACTTGAGGATGGAAGTAGATTGACTAAATTAGTAAAATTTGGAATGATCGAAGTGAAAAATTGATTGTACTAATCTATCAACATGTCGAGAAATAGGGTCAAAGCTCTCAAGATTCGTCAGAAAACATGGGTCGACCAAACCTGGTGGACCATAAGAAATGAAGGTGATACGGCGTCTTGCAAAATGGGAATGATGGAGGAAAGTGATTGAGGAATGGTATCGGTTAAAGGTTCAGGAGGGTATGCACGGTCAATGAAAGGGACATGATGAATTCTAAAATCCGACACATTTAGTAAAACTAGTTCATCCTCAAAATTCTCCTCAAAATTTAGCTCATCCATGCATTTATCATCATCAATATCTAGACGCATATGGAGTTCCGGAATGATAGTTAATGGTTCGGGATGATGCCACCACGGAAATAAAAGGACATGATGAATTGGTGAGAAAAACTCATTCAAAACTGTGGGTTCATCATCTAAAATATTCCCAGCGTCGATATTCTCAATCAAGTGAAAGTTAAATTTCTCAGACACCCCATCAAAAGCATAGTTTTCAATCAATTGTGGTTCTAGATTGTAGGTGTAGAGATCAAAGGGATAGACATTGGCTTCACTTGAAATGGAGCCTTCATAATCAGGTAAATCAAACACTACGTTGTCTCACAACTCATCAAACATTCTATCTTCAATTGGTGATTCATTTGGGACAGTTGATAGATTTTCGAAACCGGAGTTGTGAAATTCAATTTGGAACGGGTAGGTTTGATTTGGAAGGGTATACTGCTCACTCTCACGACTCAAATCCACAATCTATCCTATCGCCTCATCATACATTGGAAAATTCGGAGCTAGTTGGAAACTAGCAGCCGGTTCGTTTGGTTGTATGAGGGTGGCCATGGACGCTTTCAAATCCTCCATCTGTTGGTACGACGCTACCCGAAATTCTTCCAAAGATTGTTCAAGACTAGACATGAATTGTGAAGGGGTTTCAGTAAAAGAATCAAATTCATGTGGATACATGAAATCCTTATACCGATGGTCAGAAGCAATGTCTGGGGAAGGTTCAAAAGTTGGGTAAGATTGATAGAAATCGAATGGATGGATAGGATTAGGATCAACGTTATGATAAGAAGGTGATTGGAATCGTTGATCAAAAGAATTCAATGTGATGAAAGGAGTGAAAAATCGGCTACGAGATTGTTCAATTCTGTCAGCAATGGACATGGGTCTTGGAGTCGCAACATGACTCTCAGACGGGGTATCAACATGAGAAAGGGTGAAACTTTGGAATGGTTGATACAAAGTGGAGTGCGATGTCCAATTTTTGGTCCTATACGCGTCTATTTGATCTCTCAAAGAAGTTTTTGGCATGGATAGATCGTTTGAAGTTCGACCAAAGCAAGAACCGTAAGAAGAAATGTCTGGTTGTGGGTACCAAAGTTCGGCAAGAGTTGGTCGTTTTGGATTATTCATGTTAAGAAAAGAGTGAAATGTAGGGGGTAGAAAGTGGGAAGTTTTTATTTTAAATTTTTTTTGGAGTTTTTGAAATTGTTTGTTTGGTTTTTGAAAAAATACGGAATTATGGGACTAAACTTTTTACAAGCACAATCACAATATGCACAAACAACACCTTGAGCTAGGGTCTTCAAAGTCCAACTAGACCGCTCTTAGACATCTAAGCGATAAGTTGTAAGATAACCTTTGAATCGCCTCTTTACTGCCAATTGTGGCAAGGTAAGTACAAGTGAGGTAAGGAGGATTCCGCTCACGAATCACCGTGAGACAGGCCTTTTTAAAATTACCTCCTCACTTGCCTAGACTAGGCACCACAAAGTTAAGTTTAGATAACCGACTGATTCCCCACAATCTTCACTTGTCCTAAATGAGCGCGACAAGTCCTTATAGGTTTGGTCTAGATATTTTTTATTAACTCAAGGTAATGCGTATGCCTTTTGTGATTTGTGGGGTCTTTGGAAGAGTGATGAAATCCCCATCCAATCTTAATTGGTGTTACAGTCCTTTAATGTCCGTATTATTATATGCAAAGCGTATAATTAAACAAAATCTAAAACAACAAAAAATTTATTTGGCGGCGGCGCAAATTTGTGCAAAGAAACCTGCAGAAAATACAGTTAAGTAGAGTTTACAAAGATGATTAGAGAAGTAGAGGGGGCGAAAAAAATTCACGCTCAGAAGACACAATAGGACCGCGGAACCGCCGCTAAAACCTACCTTTGACCGTGGTTCCGTAGTGGAATGGCTTACTTGGGGCTTCAAGTTAGTTATGTGCACTCCCCTCTTTTCTCTCTTCTGTATCCAAGCCTCTGCTTCTTGAGTTGATCACTGTACTTGCTCCAGATTTTCCTGCACACTTGCACACAAAAAATATCAAAAATAAAAAAATGGTTTTTATTATATTTATTTTATTATATATATATATATATATATATATACAAAAAAAATATATTAACCCGAATAACAAGAAAGAAATACGTTACTGTCTCCCCGGCAACGGCGCCATTTGATTGATCGGCAGAAACGACTGTTGATATGTGTTATGATATGAGTTCTACTTTGTTCTCTACTTTCCGCAATCAAGATGGTTTCGCTTGTAGCTAGCCGGTTGAGTACGAGTCATCCACTGAGAGATGGTTCGTATTGTTCGTTCTTGCTTTAGATGAGTTAATTAAGTTGTATATGTTTATGTTCAATTCAATCATAAGTGCTCGTATTTATGTTCACGTAAACTTATTAGGGTTAAGCTTGGTTAGTAGAGTTATGATTAGTTTTGTACTTGTCTTTTGCTATTCTTAAGTTCATGTTGGGATAATCGAAAGCAGCAGGGATTAGAAAGACATAGGAATGGGATTTGCGAGTTTAAGCATGTTTTCCAAGGCTAAATCCATTCCTAGTGCCCATTGTCCTTTCGCTACTTGCGCTTATTTCCAAACCTTGGCCAAACAACCACAACCATGTATCCAATTAAGTCACAACTACATGTCACGTTCTAGTGCGCCCAAAGAAATTCTCGACTTAGGTCGCGGCTATATGTCATGTATAGCGCACCCAAGTGAGGGGGTTGTGTTTGTTTGGTCTAGGTTCATTTTAAGATGTTTGGAGAAGAGAAGCACAAAAGATTTTTTCGTCCCGCATACTAACCTTTCTTAGCCCCTAACAAGTGTGGAATTATTCACACATCTAAATGAAAATAAAAATAAAACAAGAAAGTAGAAAAGAAAGAAAGGAAAAAATACGGTTTTACAAAATAGTAGCAAGCTAACTACTTGGGCCATCACCTAAGAAAGAGACTCCATAGAGTATCATGCCTTGAGAAAAATACGGTTAAGAAGAAAAGAAAAACAAAACAAGAAAAGAAAAACAACAACTACATAACAACAAATAATAAAGTTACACTAGGAAATAAAATTACAATATAACAAATAAAAATACAAGATAAGAAAAACAACCCTCATCTTCATTAAACTTCCACTCAAGAGCTCTCACTACACTTTTATAAATATTTACACAATTATTGTATACAAGTTTTAATGCTAAACTTGATTAATATTTCGCTAATTTTGCATTATTCCTGTTTATGTGTATGACATGCAACATGACATGTTGCAACACTTGTTACATTTAATGAAACAAGACTTCTTATTTTAAATGGTTTTGTTTTAAAATAAAAGAAAAGGACAATAAAAGAATATGTGACATGTGAGAGGGGGGAAACATGAGGTATGGCTAGAGAGAGAGAAGGAGAGAGAAGGAGAGAGAGGGAGAACTTTCTAAACACACTCATGGCTTATTTTATTTTTCATTCTTCATCTCCTTCATCCTCTTCCTCCACCTTCTCTACCACCCTCCAAGACCCCAAAATCCACACCAAAACACCATACTCCCTTCACAAAAATTACTCCAAATCTCAATACAAACCCTATGGATGAAGCAAGTCAAGGTTTTGAGCACTTTGGGCAACCCAAGAATTTTCTTGGGTTGCCAAATGAGATAATCCCACACTTCTAATTATGTTTTTAGTTTTCCTAATATCCTATAGTAGTTTAGAGCCAAAACAATGTAGTTTAGTGATCTTTGAATTTTCCAAGATGCTGGTTAGGGGATATTTTGAATTGTGAAGGTGTAGTTAAGGTTTAGTAGTGGCCACAAACCCTTCTAATGTTAGAATCCTTGGATAACTTGAGTTTAGAATTTTCCGATGTCGGTATTGTGGAGTTTTTAAGGATCAAATGAATTCTGGAGCAACTTGGGGTATTTATAAGGAAAACAAACAACTACATTGAGCTCGTTAGAACACTAGAAGACCACCACAGAAGAACAAGACCCAAATTCCGAAATTGGCCCTTCGTCACCGGTTTTTCTAGCACTTCCTGCCGGCCAAATTTTTGAATTTGATGTTGGGGTTTGGCCTCTAGCTCACACTCCTTATAACTTAGCTACTATATTGTTTGTTTTGTCCTAGTCTATCTGTGCTAAAATCTGGATGTGTTTTCTCAAGTTGCTGTTTTCATTTACGACTTTTAATGACTTGACTTTTGGTATTTGAGGTTTTGTCTCGGTTGTTTGACATTTGTACGTCGACGTCGAGAGTTGTTGGTTATTCTTTCATGCATAGGCCGTAAGTTCTAAGCATTGTACACTCCATGTGCCATATCGGTTTTCGTATTGGATTTTTGTTTACGATACGACATGTTTGAATCTGTAGGTTCCTTTGTGTGGACTTCGGGACGACAAGGGAGAACAAGGCGTCATCGACTCCGGCAAGCGAGGATTGAAGGAGAGTAGATGTATATCTATGGGGGAAGTCGGGTGGATGGCGTATAGCACCCCCGCAACCGTAGAATAAGATATTTATATATAGTATATATATGTGTTAATGCATGATTTGGATAACTAGCGAATAGTTTTCTCGGAGATTTCAGGGTAGAATAGATGTACTTGTAGGAAGGTATAATCTTAGTACGATTGATGATACCGTACGAATTATGAATTATATATGATATTTGACCCATACCCCCATGATTTGAGGATGCCGTACGATGGACTATACCGTACAAGATATATATGTAATGATTGATGCGCACTCTTGACTCGAGGATGTCGTACGATAGATTTTACCGTACGTGATGCTATGAGGCTGGATCGCCGACTACTAGATATATCAACTCGGATATATATCTATATATTTCTATTCATTTTCGATACTGTTTTAGTTTAGTCTCTTAATTACTTAAGTAGGTGTTAGAATAGAGTTCGAGTCATACCTATATTCAAAACTAACGAATCGTAGGCATTTTTAAAGAGCAAACCGAGGGACGCTACGGATTTTCAAAAGGGCATTTCTTTTCTCTAAAACACCGTAGTCCCTACTTTCTAAAAACAACGATTCGTGGTATTTTAAATACGATAATTGCAAGGCTCATATATCGATGTATAGTTTACCTTGTTGCATTTACTTTCTACATTGTTCATATCATTCTCATTGCATTGTGTGTGTGTGTGTGTGTAAGTCGATGGTATGCACCCCACGGGTTCGCGGGGAGGCCGAATATGAAAAAAAATGATTTTTCAAAGCTCGTAACACCGACTCGAACTCCAGGATCGATACTAAACCCTAACTAGCAAAAAGTATGAGGTTAACTACATGGAAAGAAGTGTTATACCTCACGTTAACATGTCTTTTGGGTCTTCTTGTCATTGTCCTTCTCCTCGTCTTAGGCTCCATGGATCATTTGGATCGGGCATCCTCATCGGTCCTCTCAAGTCAAAGACGATCCACCCGAGAGTCTGTGGATCGAGCTCCTACCTCAAATCTGAAGTAACTAGGGCACCTAGTTCGCCACCCTAGATGACCTAGGTGATGTAGAGAATATAGATAGATTGGTATGTCTCTAATAACCTTATGTTTCTCAACACATGAGACAAGAAAGGCTAGAGGTAGAAGAAGAAGTGCTTGAGGAAAAGCTAGTGAGGAGTTAGCATGAAAATGGGGAATGAACTCTCATGTGCAAATATGAACCAACCTTAATTCTCAATAGAATAAACCTAATAACAAATCAAGTATGGTTCATACTTCACCTTAGTGAGTCATGGCTTGAAAACCCTCAATGTGTTACAAAGAGCCATGCTTCAAATTATTCAAACTTCCACCTCATTTCCTCCACCTCATAATGCATTAAAAATTTAACCGAAAATGTTTAATACATAATATGAGGTGTCTTCTTCTAGAAGCATCATTGAACAAATTACAAAAATGCCCTTCATCCGTATATACATACCCGTATCCGTATTCCGAAAAATACAAATACAAAAGAGACAAAAATAATTCATCAGTATAATACTAGGATCCAGCTTAAACCAAAGCCCACTAGTATTATCTGTCCGAATCATCATGCGTGCATAAGTACACATACGTGATCGAACCCTGTCGTAAAACAATACGACCTTTGCATCTTTTACCCGATGCAGGGAAACCCTCTGTGTGGGGCTCTAAACACTCGACACTACGCTGGCAGTGGGTTTAACCACAAGCCGCAAGCGGTACTAGATGCACGTAACGGCTATCCAGGTATCTGTCGATAAGAAGGCCAATGAGCATACGCACCTGAACTCCTACTGAGCCTATCTGTGACAATCTTCGTACAGTCTGGTCTGTTCGTCTAAGAGTATCGCATATCGTGCCTAGGGGGCGGTAATTGTTAGACCCCTAATAGCACAATAAGTCGTGCCGGAGTGTAGCCCAAAACACTCAGAGAAACTACTATAGTACATACCAGTAAATCTCGCTTGCCCTAGCCAGAGACTTTGTGTAATAGCTTTCCGAACACAGCACGATATCAACCCCCAATACCGGGAGAGATGAATCCTTTCTAACCGCCACAGCCTCCAAGTGCTTCGGGACTGTACCCAACTACTACTTGTTTGCACGACTCCTTTGAGCCGTGGTAGGGTAGTAATCAAAGAACAGTGGGAACACGCCTGAGGAGAAATAGCAGTTTCAAGTCGACGGACTAAGCTATACTCATGTCACCTAGGAACTGCTACCTAACGATAGGTATAATATCCACCAGCAACTCCTAACGAGTCTTGTCCAGTGTACTCATAACCTAATGAGCACCTGCATACTATCTCCAGTACGACGTACTAATGGCTGTTGGATAGACCATCTCCCCTGCTGGGATGAGAAGTATATACACTAGTCTACTCTGAAGTATCGATGCCTCGTTTCGATAATCCTATGACTAGGGACCTGTATAAGGATGTGCTTATAGTCTACCCAGGCCTCACTAGTGTGACTGCCATTACAACGCTGGTAATCAAGCAAAGATACTAAGGGCCCTACCAAATGTATAAGCAGTATGCTAAAAGAAAAACATGCACATATTGAGGTAGAAACAAACCTGCTAGCATACTACCATTTTGAGCAAGACAGTCAATACAAATGTGAATATCCTAAGCTTCCATTATGTAATATACAAACCAGTATGATACAATAATGGCCTCTAAGGCATATATTACTAACAATCTTCCACTTGCACTAAGGCAATATATTGGCATATCGCAGACCTATCATCTCGAGTATCCTCTCAAACTGTGTCTGAGGGATGGCCTTGGTGGGTGGATCTGCAGTGTTGTTCTCCGTATCTACTCTCCTCACTTCGTTCTCCAGGCGATCAACGATCTCCCTGATCAGGTGGTACCGCCTCAAGATATGTTTGAACTTTTGATGGGACCTGGGTTACTTCGCCAAAGCTATAGCGCCGTTGTTGTCAAAATACAGAAGTATTGGACCTATAATGGACGGAACCACCTGATGTTCTGTTAGGAACTTCCTTATCCTGACAACTTCTTTCGTGGCGTCACAAGCAGCGATATACTCCACTTCCATCGTCAAGTCAGCAACGGTGTCCTGCTTTGAGCTCTTCCAACAGATCGCCCCTCCATTGAGGGTAAAGATATAACCCGACATGGACTTAGAGTCATCCTTGTCACTCTAGAAGCTAGAGTCAGTAAAGGCCTCTTTCTGGAGGTCTTTTCCGCCATACACCAAGAACATCTCTTTAGTCCTTCTAAGGTGCTTAAGAATATTCTTTACTGCTATCCAGGGCTTCTCCCTTGGGTTCGAATGATACCGGCTTACCACACTTAGTACGTAAGCAACATCTGTTCTGGTACACAATATCACATATATTATAGAGCCTACCGCAGAAGCCTAGAGTATAGATGTCATGCGAGCCCTTTCCAAATCAGTCTTCGGAGACATCTCTTTGGAGAAGGTGATTACATGACAAGCCGGTACATTACCGCGCTTTGAATCTTCCATACTAAATATTTTCAATATGGTGTTGATGTACCTGGACTGCGAAAGTCCCAACATTCTCTTAGATTTATCACAATAGATCTGGATCCTGATTTAAAGGGATGTATAGATCAAAAATAATATGTTACCGCAATCAAGAACGGCGTCGCTTGGTTGCTAGCCGGTGAATACAGGTCGGTCCACAGTGATGGTGTTAATCTTCTAAATGTTCTTACGAGCTAATTCCAAAGGGTGTTGAATCTTTTATCACAAAAACTAATTTGAGTTATACTAGGATTAGGAAACTTGCTAGGATTAGGTTTAGGTAAAGTTTGGTAAAATAAAGATTTTCACCTCTTTCAATGCCCTAAATTAGATATCTTTTTAGGAGTTATGGTAATTATTAATAAAGGGGATTAGGATGATCGGGAAGAAACTATGTTTCTTCCTCTAGATCCTTGTCCGTCTTTTCTTAATCCTTACCCTAACCTCTATGGAAAACATTCATATCCGGTCTTTTATACTACGGTATCACCGTTACCTCGTGGGTAGGGTGCCGTAGGGAGCGGAATATGAAAGTATGCATGGAGTCTTAATTATTCATAAGTGATTGGGCAAAGAAAGGGGTGAGAGATCTTCATCTCTCAAACCCATCCCTATTCCTAACCCTAACAAGCGAGGAAACTACTCGCTCATTAAGGGATCTACAAAAGACATTTTTTTTAGGGTTAAGAGATTAATTAACTACAGCAGATTAATAAAAATTATAATCTAGATTAAACTAAGGCAGAGAATAAATTTAACCTAGGGCAGAAATTGAAACTAAGAACTAAGAAAATAAAACCTACTTACAAATTGATGCTCTCCAAATTTCAAAAGAATTCTGAATTTTTATTGATGAAAAGAGGCATGACCTAATACAAGAATCTGGGTCTCTATTTATAGGACATTGAAAACCCTAGGTTTACAATTGCCGCATGTATGCTTTTACAAAAATACCCCTAGAAAAACTAGTCAGCGCCGCCAAGAAATTTTGGTAAAATTTTCAACTGCTCTGTGCTGCGCACGGCAGCGGAACCGCGGCCGCAGCCATGGTTTGGTCGCGGTTCCACGGCCAAAAGATTGTCTTGAAATTTGTGCTTTCCTGTGCTGCTTCCTGGTGTCTTTGGCTTCCTATTTATCTGATTGGTTGTGCAGAACATCTTCTATTTTGCTTTCAGATCTCCACAGTGAGTAATGTAGTGGACTTTAACCGTTCGCTTTGTGTCGAAGTTTTTAGCCTTGTGTTGCCTTGTTCTTTATGAACTGTTCTTCGTGTAGGCTTGAACAAGATCCTTTTATTTGTTGGTCGTAGTCTCACTTTTGTATCGTCTTTTATCTTTTCACTGTTTTCGTTCCGAGAAACATGGGTCAAAAGCACCTGTTTATTTGTAAAGTGCATAAGAATGGGGAATATAATAATGCAATATTATGATATGAACAGATCCCCAGAATGTAGGAGGCATCACCCAGATCTTTCATGGAGAACCTCTGTGACAAGATTCCTTTGACTGATTGTAATATAGGAATGCCATTTCCTATCAATAGAATGTCATCCACGTACAAGACGAGGAATACCACCATTCTCTCTACAATCTTACTATATATACATGGTTCATCTAGATTTTTGATAAAGTCAAATTCTTTGACTGTCTCATCAAAACAGATGTTCAAATTCCGCGATGCCTGGTTTAGTCCATAAATGGACTTATGAAACTTGCACACATTCCCGTTGCTCCTACTCTAATTGAAACCCTCTGGCTGATGCATATAGACGCACTCTTCCAAATTTCTATTTAGAAAAGCCATCTTTATGTCCATCTGCCAGATCTTATAATCGTGGAAGGCAGCAATGGGAAGAAGGATCCGAATGGATTTGAGTATAGGCACTAGAAAAAAGGTTTCATCATAGTCCAAACCAGGTCTTTGACGAAAACCTTTTGCAACAATTCTAGCCTTATAGGTTTCAACCTATCCATCTACACCAATCTTCTTTTTGAAGATCCATTTGCAGCCCTCGAGTTTTACCCCTTCTGGAGCAAAGCCCAAAGTCCATACTTTGTTGATGTATATGGACTCTATCTCGGCCCGCATTGCTTCTAGCCATTTTACCGAGTCTCCGCTCTGAATGTCTTGCTGGAAGCTAGTTGGCTCATTATTATCAATGATGCAGTCTTCTCTATCCCCGTCTATGAGAAAACCATAGTATCTTGAGACAGCCTACTACTCCTGCGGAGTGGCGTGGGGATGTCTGGTTCTTCTGAAACCTCTGGTTCTACCTTGCTTTCAGTAATACCTTGTGGTTCGGGAATTTCTTCCAGTTCTATTGCGCTCTCACTTATCTGATTTTCTAAAAATCCAGTTTCCAAGAAGTGGGTATGATAAGAAACAAAGAACTTTTGTTCCTCTGTGTAATATAAAAGATACCCCCTAGAGTTCTTTGGGTAACATACAAACTTACACAGTACTGAGCGTGCCTCGAGCTAGTCCGCATGCTACTTTTTTACAAAACCTGGACATCCCCATGTCTTAAGATCTTTAAGATAGAGTTTCTTCCCACTCCACATCTGATATGGTGTGGTAGGCACAGTCTTGGTAGGAACCTTATTCAAAAGATATGCAGCTGATTCTAGTGCATAACTGATCGCACGCTTTTGGCGTGTCGGATGTTCAAAGTTCTAAAGTTATAACCGCGATCAGGACGGTGTCGCTTTGCAGCTAGCCGGTTGAGCACGGGTCGATCCACAGGGAGATGGTTGTATTTCCGTTCTTGTCTTAGACGAGTCAATAAAGAATGTGTATATGTTTGTTCGATTCTAACCTATGTGTTATATGCAAGTATAAAGTTGTTAAGAAAAAGATACGAAATTGTAAGCTAAAGAAATCCGTACTCAAAACCATTGAGCCGAGTCTTGACCAATTGAAGCTAGAGCAATCGGCAACAACGTGGATTAGGGGATTTAAGCACGGTATTCGTGGAATCCGGCTTATTTACCCTTGTCCTTCCATTCTTGTCTCTTGCTTTCGCCTCCGGCCAAACCGAACGCAACCGGTCGCGGTTAGGAATCACCGTTACCTTGGTAGGGTAGGGTGCCTAACGGAGCGCTTGCGTAACGTTTAGGCGGAGTTCAATGGAAAATAACGGGAAAAGGAAATGAGCAAAGAAACATTAACTTACAATACCGTATTTATTCTTAACAACGATAATTACAACCATTCACAAAAAAACGAACAAAAATGAGCAAAAGAGAAGAAAAGATTACAAGTAAGTAAGTGCATGGAATTTAAGTGCAAGAAAGTAAAGCATGAATGTAAAGCAAGCAATAAAAAGAAAGAAAGAAATAAGAAAGAAAGTAATTACAAGAACATAGAACTCAAGACAAGCATGGGATCAATAGCCAACCCTTAAACTTGCAAGCTCAATCAAGAGGTTGCAAGATCAAGAGAAGGGTAAAGAACTCATGTGAAATGAAGCACTAATTCCATAAGAAGATACAACCCTTGAAATCAATAACAAACCCTTAAACTTTGAAGCTCAATGAAGAGGTTGAAAGATCAAGAGAAAGCAAGGATCTCAAGGGGAAGCTAAAGCAAAAGAATGATACAAAAACCCTCATCTTCATTTCATCATCCACTCAAAAAGCACTCAGTACAATTTTCATGGAAGAAAGAATGAAGAAGAAGAAGAAGAAGAAGACTAAACTACACTAAAAGAGAGAATGGAAATCAAGACATGAAGGAGGCTTGGCTTGGAACAAAACCGGGGTATTTATAGGCTGGAAACAGAGAACCTAGGGCAACATTCTGACAGTATATGAAATTCCAAAACTTCCCCTGAAATTTGACCAAGTAAGGAGCCTATACGGCCGTGGTACCGCGGCCTAAGCGTGCTTATGCCGCGGAACCGCAGCCGTTTAGAGGAGTTATGCCATGAAATTTGGTGGTTTTCTGTAACACCTTAGAATGTGTTTTGTAGCTAATTATATTTTAATGTATGGTTTTTAATAAAAAGTTTACCAAATTGGGTTTTAAATATTTTATCCTAATTATTGTGTAATTTATTGGAATTTTGTTAGGCACACACACACTTGTGCATGTAAACTAGGAGGTATTTAGTGTTAAGTTGTATTAAGTGTTTTGGGTTTAGTAGTGTTATGGTTGTTCTTTAAAAAAAAAAATTGGAAAATGAATTTATAAAGGGGTTTTATTATGGTTGAATGTTGACTTTGAGGGAGAGAGAGAGAGAGAGAGCATGGGGCATCATGGCTTTGCCCATGCCCTCATTAATGAAGTGAGAGAAAGTGAGAAGGGGGGTTCTTGTGTGTGCTCATTCTCCATCTCATTTCTTTTCTTCACTCATTCTCTCACTCTCTCACAACACACACTCACTCACTCTCACTCTCACACACACACTGCTGAGTGAGAGAGAGAGAGAGCAGCAGCAGCAGCAGAGTGAGAGAGAGAGAGAGAGAGCAGCAGCAGCAGCAGAGTGAGTGAGAGAGAGAGCAGCAGCCGCAGCAGCTGGGGGCAGCAGGGCAGCAGCAACATCATCATCATCATTATCATCATCATCATCACAACAACAACAACAACAACAGCAACCACAATAGCAACAATAGCAGCAACAGCAGCAACAGCAACAGGGGGTAGCAACAACAGCAGCAACAGCAACAGGGGGCAGCAGCAACAGCAACAGGGACCCCAGCTCTCGCAGGAGCACTTCTCCACACCTCCACCTGCCTTCTTTTGATCCTTGTGGGTATATTTCTAAACCCCAATTCCTAGTTTGCTTAGTTGTGTGATAATTGGTGTCGGTTTGTGTTAATTATGAGATTAGTGCTAGATTTTGGTGTTTTGTGGGTAATTGTGGCAAATTGTTGAATTGGTTAGCTACCTTAGGCTAGTTTAGTGTTAGTTAGGCCACTTCAACTGAGAAATCCCCAGATTACAATAAAATACCATATAGTTTGTGTTTTGTGCAAATTTGTGACTTTTGAAGTGATTATGTGATATCTGGAACCTGCTGTGACTTGAGATGTTTACTAGTAAATTAAAAGGTGTGGTAGTGTTGTACTAGATACCCTGGAGCACCACCTAGGAGACGGACCCCAGCCTACCGGCCAGGGCCGGCGACTTCTGAAGGAGGGGCCGGCGACGCCGGCCTAGTTGATGAGTTAGGGTTTGGGTTTTTGCCTGTAGGTGTCTGCTATAGTTTGGGTTCCTCTGGTATTGTTTATTTGATTAGTTTTCACAGTAGGAAAAATCTGGGATCTTATATCGCTTTTGTGTTTCGTTGTGTTTGCGCGATACGCGCGAAACGCGAGTGAGTTCTGTGATCCTGCGTATCGCGGCGTGTCGCGATGGTTTTAGACGCGTACACACACGATTCAGCGTATCGTGCACACGCGCGTTTAGTTCGCGACGCGAGTTTCTCGTTTCGATTCGATATCGCGTTTCGCAAGATATTTGGCTTATATGTGATTTCGTGTCGTATTTGCAGGTTTGCAGACAGGGACTACAGACACCACTACAGAGGGAGCAGATGATAGGATTCACCCAGCGTGGAGTTTAGGTGAGTAGATATAACATCTACAGGGGAATCGCCCGCATGGCGTTATGCGTCTGGGCTAGGATTCAATTACCTGTCGCACTTTCTACGTCATTGTAGAATTGCGCCTTACTGCATTTTCTAGATATAGTTATATACTTTGACTAGCAGCCGTAGGACACTGCACACATTATTGATGGTTCATGTTGCACGAGCACGGATTGCATGCTACACACACACCGTCAATAATTGCCATGTCACACACTACCCCTTATAGCTACCATTGTTTGCCACACTTGACATCTAGCTTATCGGTATACCTATAGTGTATCAGACCTTTAGTGATAGGTATATTTTCACTTTGCGATACAGCTACAGGTATACCTCATACATATTTTACTTATACCGGGAGGGATTTCCTACATATGTTACTTATACCCCGGGGGGGTATACGACATCAGTTCCTATAGGTAGATACCTATACTTTGCTACACCTGTATGTTAGATACATATTCAGTTGTTGTCGCATATTCACATTTACTGATGTTACTTAGCTGTGCCTTATCATGATTTCGCATACATCTGGTTCAGCTTTATACTTGTGTTTACCTGCTCGCATTCAGATATATCGCATACATTTATTCTTGGATTTGCGTACTGTTTATCTGGATTTTATATGATATTTTCGGGATTTGGGAACCGCGGGAGTTCATGAAATTATGCATACATGTAACAACCCGGTTTCCTTGATATGATATTTCGAGCGTCCCCCATGAGTTTTATCGGTGCTGATTCTATACTCCATACGAGGTGTGGTTGCCGTATGAGAGTACATGGTGGGGCCCGGTATGGTTCCCCTCGGCAAGAAGATCGATGGGTTTGCCGATTGAGCCTGGAGGCGGGCGAGTACCTACCGGTGATTGTTTGGACCTGGCAGTTGTCCGGAGGCTACTGGCCAGAGTAGAGAGATGGATGCGGGATGACCTGTACTGTCGAGGCCGAGGGCCGACACTGCAGACGGACCCCGTGGGCTGATCCGTACCGACGGAGGCCCCCTATACGAGGATTTCTGTGCCGATGCTTGGCACACGGTTTCATGATATTTTTTTAACCCCCTTTTTGTATATATAACAGGGGATTTAGCCGTTGTTATATATACCCTTACACCAATATTAGTGGTATGGGACGCTAATATATGTGTATTGCCCCCATCATATTTATTTCTGTACATATATATATCTTTAGGATGTTAGATTCTTACTTGAGATTGGACTTGGAATACTAGGTGATTCATTGGGACTTGGACATTGGATATACCTATGTGGTTGGTGACTTGTACATTCGGGATATAGGAGATTACTCGATATTGTACATTGAGGAGATGCGAGACTGATTTGATTTGAGTGCCTAATGTGGGGGCCCGGTTTGAGGATTTGGGATTGGAGTAGCTTGATGGATTGTGATCCTACCACGACGTCAGGTTTCCGTGGGAAATGACATATTCCACCCTATACCTCACCCTTACCTACCTTATGCACAGATTCATATATTGGTAGTACTAGTAGTGTACCCTTATGATAGTTGCATATTTGCTTTCTCATATCTCTATTGCATAGACATTGCATATTACTATCATGCCATCATTGCTTCACATATTGATTGTACCTGCTAGTGTACTCTCCCTATTTCAGTATTTGCATGATATATTATTATTGTAATCGCATATCTTAGATTCATGCTGTACGTGCATTCCTGCGATTACCTGCATATGTTTTATACTATTCACGAGTTGGCAACTCACCCCCGTTGTGCCACAGGTGTTTCAGGTTTTTCCCCAGAGTAGTCGAGGCAGGCTATTCCTTTATTCAGCTATCCAGCTACCACCTTTTGCTACAGATACCGCATCAGCTCACAGTACCGTTTTGCTTAGGTGGGTTAGATGGTTATCTGTATTTCATATTGTATATTCGTTGTATTTTGTACTCTCCATCAGCTATTGTATTATTGACATAGAGACTTGGTGAGGACGTTAGATGTATTATTGTGGATTTGATGTCTTTTATATATACAGCTTTTTCTCTACTGTCCTTATTCTTCTGTTGTATTCGTATTGACTGGTCTTTATAAAAATGGGGTGTTGCTAAAATTTTAAAGAAAGAAAGTAAGACTTTTAAAGAATTTGGGTTGCGATTTCAATTGTTTCAAAACTTATATTATCTTTTCCGTATTTTCTATTGGTTTAGATCTCTGGGTTTGGCTTTCTTTTACTACGTCGCGTCTTTGGGCGTTGCGTAGTATTAGGGCCGTCACGGGCCAATTTTGGGTCGTGACAAAGTTGGTATCAGAGCGTTAGGTTTTACCTTTCGGAGTGTAGGATGACCTTAGTATGATGGAGTAGGTAGCTTAAGCAGAGTAACGTAGTGTGTGTATGTCTGCAGCATACCCACAGCGCGGTACCTTGCATTAAGTGACCTAAGTACAATTTGCTTGATATTCCTTCCTTGATGATTCATATCTTTGAGATTCGATTTCCTCATTCTTATAGAATCTCATCTTATATCTATTTATAGCCTTGCCGCCGATGACTATGGGGACTCAGAGTGATGCAGCGAGGGCCGAGGTCAGAGTTAGCTCGGGTGAGACGAGTACTGACCAGGATGGCACTCTAGTTGCACAGGTGCAGATGGATCAGCCTACGACCTATACTATGGATAGACTGTTGGTAGAGATGCAGGAGTTCCGCCAGACGATGAGTTCGTTTGTTGACGTCGTTCGGGAGCTACGACAGGAGGTTGTCACCCCCGTTACTCAGCTATCCCTTACGATCAGTATGCAGCAGTCCGTCACCTACATAGCACCAGTGGTTGCAGCTCCAGTTGACGAGGCGCATATTACAGAGGCTCAGAGAGTTCCAGGATAGTGGAGGACTCGTACCAGCGTACCAGCCCAGAGACAGAGGTTTGGTCGTCGAGACAGATTTCATGGCCACTACGGGAGTAGCAGAGGCCTAGGACGAAGACAGTCGTTCAGCTCTCATCCCCAGGATGGTCAGCAGTCAGCACGTGGATGTTTTCGATGCGGAAGCCTTCAGCACTTCGTCAGGGATTGTTCCTCAGCACGGCGTCAGGATCGTATTCAGAGAGGCCGTGGACGTGGAAGATTTGCTCAGAGGGCTCAGGCTACCAGAGGAGTGCATCCAGCTGCGAGTAGAGGGCAGACACAGGAGTTTGCTTCTACTCATCGGGACGCGCAGACGTCCAATGTGGAGTTTTCAGGTACCCTTGAGTTATATTTTCTCTTGGTGTATTTGCTTGTTTCTTGCTCGTACCGTGATTGGATAGATTAGTCGTAGTGGTGTTAACTTCTGTCAGCGATTCTTTTGTTGCGCGACACGTATTCAGTTGTGTGCCAATCGGATAGGAGGTAGAGTTTCGTCCGTCGTTTTGATCCTTCTAGAGATGTTGGATTTGACGTTCTCCTGGGCACGGACTGGTCAGCTACGTGTTAGGCGTCTGTGGACTACCGCGAGGAAACAAGTTAGGTTTTTTTTTCTTCGGCAAGTCAGTTCTTGTTGTGCAGGTGGATAGTTGTGCCGCCTCTCACAGCTTGAATTCAGCCTTTTTCGCTAGTCGGCTTCTGAGGAGATGTCGTGGATTCTTAGCGTTCATTCGTGATACCGGAGCCACCGTGGGATTGCTGGACCGGGTTCCTTTCGTGCGAGAGTTTTCCGACGTGTTCCAGATGAGCCGGCGAAGCTTGGGAGCTTAAGGATCAGCTGCAGAGTTTTGGTTTGGGGAGTTTTGTGCGTCTGAGTGTTTCGCTTTTGGAAGCCCCTATTTCTGTTCGTCGGGGAGGAAGACGGCAGTTTAGGGTTGCGTATCGACGGATCGTCAATTGAACCGGCTTACGGTGCGGATAGGTATCCTTCACCTCGCCGTGACGATTTCTTCGATCAGCTCCAGAGTGCAAGACATTTTTCTAAGTGTGTTTGGGATCAGGTCATCACTATTGCGGATTCGGAGTGACGGCATTCCGAAGACTGCCTTGTGCGTGCTACAGGCTGTGTGTTTTTGTGAGTCGTTGGATTTACTGTTGCCTGGCAGCATTCGTGGATATGATGAAACAGATTTCTTCAGGCCGTTCCTCGACCAGTTTCTGTTGTGTTATTTACGACACTCTGGTCTATTTAATGTGTCTTGAGGGACAGGAGTAGCACTGAGGATTTGTTATGCAGACACTGGGAGAGTGCCAGCAGTTGATAAATTCTCAGAGTGTTTCTTCAGGCTTGTTGTGTTGACTCCTAGGTCTTGTAGTCACGGGAGACGGTTTTGTATGGTTCCGAGGGAGATTGTGACCGTACGGCCTAAGTCCAGACATGTGTGCAGGACGGAGATCCGCGGATTGTTGGGCTTAGCAGGGTTTTACCGCCATTTCAGGCAGGATTGCTAGAGTAGTGCTGCACCGTTGACTGAATTGACCAAAAAGAGGTTTCTTTTCTGTGGACTGAGGCATGTGTACGGAGTTTTCGGCAGTTGAAGATTCAGTTAACAACTGCATCAGTCTTTCTTGCTTTTGGTTCGGGCGACCTTGTTGTTTAACTGTAATGTTTCTTGAGTGGGCTCGAGTGTGTACTGAGGTGACACTGTAGAGCTATCGCTTTTGCTTCCCTACATTTGGAGGAAGTACGAGGAGGATATCCCACTCTTGATCTGGAGATGGCCGCGGTGGTTTTGCGTTGGAGATTTGGAGACACTACTTGCTTGAGAGTCGTGTCAGATTTTCCACGGACCACTAGAGCTTAATGTACATCTTCCTGCAGCAGATTTGGATTGTTGTGATGGTCTTCTGCAGATTTACAGTTCTTATGTGATCGTCGAGTATAGCTTAGTTCGTCTCTACGGAGGGGACAGCTTGCTCATGTCCGTGCCCGACCACTTTCCTTAAATCGTTTTCGCGAGACACTGCCCGTCGAAGCTCGTACGTCAGAGATACTTGAGCATATTCGGCTGGGTAATGATTCGGAGACCTTGATTTGTGACAATGATGTGCTAAGTTAGGGACGCATTTGTGTACCTGGTTTCATCGGGTAGAGACGTATAATCCTAGAACATGCACATCTGTCAACTCCCTCTATGCATTCAAGTTCCACCAGCATGGGCGTGACTTGTGAGATAGTTACGAGTGGACAAGGATGTAAAGAGAAGTTTCAGGTTTCGTTTCAAGTGTCTGTCTTGTTGTGTGCTTTGGGTCGAGCATCTGAGGCCGGCTGGAGAATTGCAATCTTTTACCGTTCCGAAGTAGGAATGGGAGCAGACCTCCACAAATTTCGTTATGGTTTCTACCTAAGTTTGGTCAGGGTGTGACTCCATTCGGATTCTTTTCGTCCGGTTTTTACTCAGTGTGCTCAGTTGTTTTTGTTAAGTTGTGTGTTTGTTGTTTTGTTTGGTCGTCAGCAGCTTGGGATCGTCACTCGCCATCGTTAGGATTCTCCTTCGATAGCTGTTATCAGGAGACACTCCAATTGGCCACCCTTAGGCTTAGGGTTAGGTCGTGTCGATCGCCAGCCTGTTGTTTTCTGACTCTGCGTAAGTAGGACTTTGGACCCCAGCTAGTCTAGAGACTTCGGAGATAGTCCAGTGGTGTTAGGTCAGGATGGGGATTGTCCATTTCGAACTGAGGTCATATGACGACTGTGTTAGTCATAGACTCGAGTTTGCAGGGACAGATCATGTATTCCTATGAACTTTCCGATGAATGACGTGTTGGATGTTGGGAAGCTTATCCCAGGATTTAGGTCCTTCCGAGATCCTATAAGCGAGTTAGTTTTGTTGCCTTTAAATTTGGCACTTCCGCCCAGATTATTGGATTTTCACCCCGTATTCCTTGTGATGATACTTTACAATTACCTTCTTGACCTTTCTCACATGATTTGGCACCAGACCATTTAGCTGGACGCGATCTTTCGTTCACCAGCAGCCATGTGTGTTAATGGCTCGGCAGGTGGAGAAAACGTCGGTCAAGGGTCTTGCCGTCTGTGAAGGGTTTTCTTGAGCGTAGCTGTATAGTGAGAAGTCACTTGAAAGGCTGCGAGCGAGATTTGAGGATTTTAATCTTCTTTTTGAAGGTACAGGTAACAGTATAAGTTTTAAATTCGGGGACGAATTTCTTTTAAGGGGGGGAGATTGTAACAACTTAGAATGTGTTTTGTAGCTAATTATATTTTAATGTATGGTTTTTAATAAAAAGTTTACCAAATTGGGTTTTAAATATTTTATCCTAATTATTGTGTATTTTATTGGAATTTTGTTAGGCACACACACACTTGTGCATGTAAACTAGGAGGTATTTAGTGTTAAGTTGTATTAAGTGTTTTGGGTTTAGTAGTGTTATGGTTGTTCTTTAAAAAAAAAAAATTGGAAAATGAATTTATAAAGGGGTTTTATTATGGTTGAATGTTGACTTTGAGGGAGAGAGAGAGAGAGAGAGCATGGGGCATCATGGCTTTGCCCATGCCCTCATTAATGAAGTGAGAGAAAGTGAGAAGGGGGGGTTCTTGTGTGTGCTCATTCTCCATCTCATTTCTTTTCTTCACTCATTCTCTCACTCTCTCACAACACACACTCACTCACTCTCACTCTCACACACACACTGCTGAGTGAGAGAGAGAGAGAGCAGCAGCAGCAGCAGAGTGAGAGAGAGAGAGAGAGCAGCAGCAGCAGCAGCAGAGTGAGTGAGAGAGAGAGCAGCAGCCGCAGCAGCTGGGGGCAGCAGGGCAGCAGCAACATCATCATCATCATTATCATCATCATCATCACAACAACAACAACAACAACAGCAACCACAATAGCAACAATAGCAGCAACAGCAGCAACAGCAACAGGGGGTAGCAGCAACAGCAGCAACAGCAACAGGGGGCAGCAGCAACAGCAACAGGGACCCCAGCTCTCGCAGGAGCACTTCTCCACACCTCCACCTGCCTTCTTGTGATCCTTGTGGGTATATTTCTAAACCCCAATTCCTAGTTTGCTTAGTTGTGTGATAATTGGTGTCGGTTTGTGTTAATTATGAGATTAGTGCTAGATTTTGGTGTTTTGTGGGTAATTGTGGCAAATTGTTGAATTGGTTAGCTATCTTAGGCTAGTTTAGTGTTAGTAATGCCACTTCAACTGAGAAATCCCCAGATTACACTAAAATACCATATAGTTTGTGTTTTGTGCAAATTTATGACTTTTGAAGTGATTATGTGATATCTGGAACCTGCTGTGACTTGAGATGTTTACTAGTAAATTAAAAGGTGTGGTAGTGTTGTACTAGATACCCTGGAGAACCACCTAGGAGACGGACCCCAGCCCAACGGCCAGGGCCGGCGACTTCTGAAGGAGGGGCCGGCGACGCCGGCCTAGTTGATGAGTTAGGGTTTGGGTTTTTGCCTGTAGGTGTCTGCTATAGTTTGGGTTCCTCTGGTATTGTTTATTTGATTAGTTTTCACAGTAGGCAAAATCTGGGATCTTATATCGCTTTTGTGTTTCGTTGTGTTTGCGCGATACGCGCGATACGCGAGTGAGTTCTGTGATCCAGCGTATCGCGGCATGTCGCGATGTTTTTAGACGCGTACACACACGATTCAGCGTATCGTGCACACGCGCGTTTAGTTCGCGACGCGAGTTTCTCGTTTCGATTCGATATCGCGTTTCGCAAGATATTTGGCTTATATGTGATTTCGTGTCGTATTTGCAGGTTTGCAGACAGGGACTACAGACACCACTACAGAGGGAGCAGATGATAGGATTCACCCAGCGTGGAGTTTAGGTGAGTAGATATAACATCTACAGGGGAATCGCCCGCATGGCGTTATGCGTCTGGGCTAGGATTCAATTACCTGTCGCACTTTCTACGTCATTGTAGAATTGCGCCTTACTGCATTTCCTAGATTTAGTTATATACTGTGACTAGCAGCCGTAGGACACTGCACACATTATTGACGGTTCATGTTGCACGAGCACGGATTGCATGCTACACACACACCGTCAATAATTGCCATGTCACACACTATCCCTTATAGCTACCATTGTTTGCCACACTTGGCATCTAGCTTATCGGTATACCTATAGTGTATCATACCTTTAGTGATAGGTATATTTTCACTTTGCGATACAGCTACAGGTATACCTCATACATATTTTACTTATACCGGGAGGGATTTCCTACATATGTTACTTATACCCGGGGGGGTATACGACATCAGTTCCTATAGGTAGATACCTATACTTTGCTACACCTGTATGTTAGATACATATTCAGTTGTTGTCGCATATTCACATTTACTGATGTTACTTTGCTGTGCCTTATCATGATTTCGCATACATCTGGTTCAGCTTTATACTTGCGTTTACCTGCTCGCATTCAGATATATTGCATACATTTATTCTTGGATTTGCGTACTGTTTATCTGGATTTTATATGATGTTTTCGGGATTTGGGAACCGCGGGAGTTCATGAAATTATGCATACATGTAACAACCCGGTTTCCTTGATATGATATTTCGAGCGTCCCCCATGAGTTTTATCGGTGCTGATTCTATACTCCATACGAGGTGTGGTTGCCGTATGAGAGTACATGGTGGGGCCCGGTATGGTTCCCCTCGGCAAGAAGATCGATGGGTTTGCCGATTGAGCCTGGAGGCGGGCGAGTACCTACCGGTGATTGTTTGGACCTGGCAGTTGTCCGGAGGCTACTGACCAGAGTAGAGAGATGGATGCGGGATGACCTGTACTGTCGAGGCCGAGGGCCGACACTGCAGACGGACCCCGTGGGCTGATCCGTACCGACGGAGGCCCCCTATACGAGGATTTCTGTGCCGATGCTTGGCACACGGTTTCATGATATTTTTTTAACCCCCTTTTTGTATATATAACAGGGGATTTAGCCGTTGTTATATATACCCTTACACCAATATTAGTGGTATGGGACGCTAATATATGTGTATTGCCCCCATCATATTTATTTCTGTACATATATATATCTTTAGGATGTTAGATTCTTACTTGAGATTGGACTTGGAATACTAGGTGATTCATTGGGACTTGGACATTGGATATACCTATGTGGTTGGTGACTTGTACATTCGGGATATAGGAGATTACTCGATATTGTACATTGAGGAGATGCGAGACTGATTTGATTTGAGTGCCCAATGTGGGGGCCCGGTTTGAGGATTTGGGATTGGAGTAGCTTGATGGATTGTGATCCTACCACGACGTCAGGTTTCCGTGGGAAATGACATATTCCACCCTATACCTCACCCTTACCTACCTTATGCACAGATTCATATATTGGTAGTACTAGTAGTGTACCCTTATGATAGTTGCATATTTGCTTTCTCATATCTCTATTGCATAGACATTGCATATTACTATCATGCCATCATTGCTTCACATATTGATTGTACCTGCTAGTGTACTCTCCCTATTTCAGCATTTGCATGATATATTATTATTGTAATCGCATATCTTAGATTCATGCTGTACGTGCATTCCTGCGATTACCTGCATATGTTTTATACTATTCACGAGTTGGCAACTCACCCCCGTTGTGCCACAGGTGTTTCAGGTTTTTCCCCAGAGTAGTCGAGGCAGGCTATTCCTTTATTCAGCTATCCAGCTACCACCTTTTGCTACAGATACCGCATCAGCTCACAGTACCGTTTTGCTTAGGTGGGTTAGATGGTTATCTGTATTTCATATTGTATATTCGTTGTATTTTGTACTCTCCATCAGCTATTGTATTATTGACATAGAGACTTGGTGAGGACGTTAGATGTATTATTGTGGATTTGATGTCTTTTATATATACAGCTTTTTCTCTACTGTCCTTATTCTTCTGTTGTATTCGTATTGACTGGTCTTTATAAAAATGGGGTGTTGCTAAAATTTTAAAGAAAGAAAGTAAGACTTTTAAAGAATTTGGGTTGCGATTTCAATTGTTTCAAAACTTATATTATCTTTTCCGTATTTTCTATTGGTTTAGATATCTGGGTTTGGCTTTCTTTTACTACGTCGCGTCTTTGGGCGTTGCGTAGTATTAGGGCCGTCACTGGCCAATTTTGGGTCGTGACATTTTCCCTAGTTTTTAGTACTCTTCAGTGTAGTATGTGACTTTTTCTCAGAAACTCTTCCCATTTCTTCCAGAATTTCAGTAGATCAAAAGGTGATGTGATGTGGATCTTTTGCCAAGATTTCCTCGAGCTCCGCATAGATATGTTGGATCTTGTGTTGATATTGAGTTTGTGCATGAAAATGACATCGATTTGCCATTTTGTCCATTAAACTGGTGTGTGGCAACATACGGATAGAGAGCGGAGACCCATGTTTTATCTGTTGTTGGCAGTAATCCGGAATTTGACGTACTTTTCTATGAATTTCACTGTCAAGAGTTGAGAACCGGTATCCTGTAAATATATAGCAAACACTGATTAAAAGCACCTGCCTATAACCAAACGAGCGTAAGAATGGGCGGTATAAAATGCAATATTTTGGTATGAACAAATACCCCCAAACTTAACTTTTGCTCGTCCCGAGCAAAACCAATTATTCACAAAAAGTCCTAACCGCACTTTCGCAGGGAACGCGATTGCACTGAGCACGTGCAACAAGCCGTTAAACCTCTAGGTGTCCCTAGTAGGAGGGGTGTTGTCTCCTGAGGGTTTTCAGCGGATTACACCCATAAAATCCCGTCAAGCTAGTGTCATAAGTTAACGTCGATTCTACTCTTACAATTTAGTATTTACGTTAGAAATTCTATCATCCCAAGTTAGAAATATCCAACCCTTATTTTTCACACCTCCTATCTATTTAACCTTGGTTCTCCTGAGTTTTCCTTCTAAAGTGCGGCCTTAAATCAGGGATTTTTATCAACTTTACAGAAAACACAAGTCTTATTCTTTATTTCTATCTTTTATCCAAACATCGATTGTATACCCCTACGTGTGTGTATATTTGCACCCCTACACTCAAGAATTCAATTTAAGCTATAATACCCTTGCCCTGATACCTAATACTACTTCTTTTCATTAAGGATGGACGGATTTGCGAAAACACCTTTCATGCGACTATTAATGCTTCTTAAGACACTAACGACCGATTACTGAATGTGTGAACTTTAAAGCGTAAATAGAAGTTTCCAGGTCTTGACTTTATTCTATTTTTTCTTTTTCTTTTTCTTTTTCTTTTTCTTTTTCAAGACCGGATATATTTTTCAATATGCTCTTTTGGTGTTTAGCTTTAAATACCGTTTTTTCTTTCATACTAGGCTTTCAGGCAAGAGTATTTCTAGGTATCCTCTACTATCCCAAGTTTAAGGTGCGTGTAAGTGCAGTTTGTAGGATATATACTTTCTAAATTTGAACTCAAGAAAAGAAACTATTTTTCAGATTTATCCTCCAGTAAAGCTTCAATACTTTCCCTTCATCTTGACTTAACTCAAGAACTGAACTCAAAAAACTGTAATGACGTATACATACCAAAGTTAGACAGAATGAGGGTTATTTTAAGGATTTTCAATTCCTAAGTCTAGAATTTAGTTATTTCTAACATATCAACTAAACTTTCAGAATAAAAATCTAAGTTACCCTATTAGCTAACTTGACGACAAAGTTTTTATATTTTTTGGAAAATTTTCAATTTTTGTGGGTTTTTAATAAGGTATGCAAATGCAAAATATACAAATGAATGCGAAGGAAGAAAGTTTACCGAGCACACCCCCAAACTTAAACTTGACAGTGCCCTCACTGTCAGGCTACACCAAGAGGGTCAAAATTATCGGCGCTCCCTAGAAACAAATTATATACAAAACGAAAAGGAAAACAAAAAATATATACAAAAAAGGTGTCCCCCCCAAACTTAAGTAAAACAGTGTTTCCACTGTTAAGCGTTGAAGTTCAGGATTAGGGGGGAAAGAGAATAGTATAAAGCTATACAAGGCCTTACAAAAGCCAAAAGTTAACAACAACCATTCAAAAATTCTATCTCTGTAAGATGCGGGTTGGTGAAAGAAGGTGAAGAGGAAAGAAATGGAGAATACGAGAGACCGTATGGAGATAGAAGCGGGATACAGTCTCGGTATATGAGAAGAAGAACGGCGGAAGAGAGAAGAAAGTGGAATACGAACTTGAGGGTGGAAATGGAGTGAATAGATTAGCACAATTTGTGATGACTGATGTGTAAGAAGCGTTTGTGCTAATCTATTAACCCATTGAGAAATGGGGTCAAATCCCTCAAGATTCGTGAGAAAGCATGGGTACACCGAACTCGGTAAACCAGACACAGGAAGTGAAAATGATACGGTTTCTTGCATTGTCGGAACGATGGAAAGGATGGGGGGGAAGTGATTGAGGAAGGGTATCGGTTAAGGGTTCTGGAGGGTGTACACAGTCAGTGAAAGGAACAGGATGAATTGGAAAATACGACTCATCATCTAGAACTGTTTCATCCTCAAAAATATCCTCAAAATCCTCCTCAAAGTTAAGCTTATCCATGCATATTTCATCAAAATCCAGACGCATATGGGGTTCGGGAAAAACATTTAATGACTCGGGATGATGATTTGAAGAGAAAAACTCAGCCAAATCTATGGGTTCATCATCCAAAATATTCCCGGCGTCAATATCCTCAATCAAGTGAAAATCAATATTCTCAGACACCTCATCAAAAGCATGGATTTCAATCAATTTTGGTTCTAAGATGGAGGTGTAGAGGTCAAAAGGTTTGGGTGTGGTTTCACTTGGAAGGGTCCCTTCACAATCAGGTAAATCAAACACTACAAAGTCGCACAACTCATTCATCATTCTATCTTCAATTGATAAATCATGTGGGATACTCGATAGACTTTCAAAACAGGAGTTGTGGGATTCAATTTGGGATGGGTAGATTTGATTTGGAAGGGGGTACATCTCACTCTTTCTACTCAAATTCACAGCCTGTCCTGCCGCCTCATCATACATTGGGAAATGTGGAGCTAGCTGGAAACTAGCTACCGGGTCAGTAGGTTGTATGAGGGAGGCCATGGACGCATTCAAATCCATCATCTGTTGGCATGATGCTACCCTAAAGTCTTCCAACGACTGTTCCAGACTAGACATGGGTTGTGATGGAGTTTCAGTAAAAGATTCGAGGTTGTTTGGATACTGGAAACTCCCAAATGACAGTTCTGAAGCAATGTCTAGGGAATGTGCAAAAGTTGGGTAGGATTGATAGGAATTGAATGGCTAGACAGGAGCAGGATCAACATTTGGATAAGAAGGTGAATGGAATTGTTGATCCCAAGAATCTGTAGTGGTGAAAGGAGTGAAGGATCGGCTACAAGATTGTGCAATATGTTCAGCAATGGACATTGGTCTAGAAGTTACCACAGGACTCGAAAAAGGGGTATCAACGTAGGAAGGTGGTGGAGGTTGAAACGGTTGATACAAAGTGGATCGCGGAGTCAAATTGTTTGTCCTAGACGCGTTTATCCGACCTCTCAATGAAATTTTTAGCATGGATGGATCGTTCGAAGATCGGCCAAAGCAAGAACCGTAAGAAGTAATGTCTGGTTGTGGGTACCAAAGTTCGGCAAGAGTTTTGCGAGGTGGTGTACCCATGATATGAAGAGAGAAAGAAAGAAAGACAGAGAAAAGGAGGGGAAAAAGAATGTGATTTTTTTTAGGTAGCTATTAACAAAAGAATGAAATATACACACAAAAAAGAATATGGACAAAAACAATCACGACACAAAAATACCACACACCTAATCGTTCTAGGTTTCACCTAGGTCAACTAGACCCGCTCCAGAACTTGATTGTCGAAGTAAAACTGTGTCGAGAAACGGGCTCAAGATACACTGATCACGAGGCCAGGTAAGTGCAGAGATAAGGGGAGGTTTTCCAACGCTTTCACGAAGTTCCTTAATTAAATAACCCTTTCTCTTTTGGCGGTTTCGCCGTTAACACTTTCCTAGACACCCCGTAAACAATATACCGTTAAGCGAGGTTCTAAACACAGTTAACTTCTCCTAGTGAGCGCGAAGTCCTTAAGGCTTAAATTCTAGTTTCTTTTAAATTTTGTGCGGGTAAACGTTATGCTCAAGTTCGTGATTTGTGGGCCATGGAAAAGATGATGAAATCCTTTACCGTATGTTGTGGGGTTCGCTTGCCCTTAACTCCGTATTAATGTATGCAATGCGCAATTCAATAAAAATTCTATAAAGAATCAAACAATCGTTTTTTAGTTTAAGCATGGTACTGCAACAAATACGGGTTAGTCAATTTTTAGCGTTTGCTAGCGAACTTGCAAAGAATCCTGCAAAGAATAGTATATTGGATGCGTCGGATTTGAGAAGAAGGTGTTAGTAAAGTACGTACCGTTAAGTTTTTAGGTTAGGAAACCCCCGTTGAATAAAATCCGGTAATCTTGAAAAGTTCGCTTGCGCGGGTCAAACTACCCGGATCTTTGGCACTGTACTTTGCAATCACCTTAGCCTTGAACGTACACTTTTGTCATGACCCGTAGGGTACGGAACGTGACTGGCACTTAAGTTTACGAGACGTCTCAAGACGTCCGTAAAATAAGTGAGCCAAAGCCCAGAAACCAAAACCAAATAAGCAAAAGAGTGAAGAAAAACAAATCAATTGAAAGCGAGTTTATCAAATAAGTCATATCAACCCCTTTTTGAAAGCAATATCAATTTATCCGAAAATTTCGGCAGAGTCTCCTTTGTAAATACTGGCCCCCAAAATGGGTACAACAAGAATATATATAACTACAACAAATAAGGCATCCCCAAGCGGGAGCTAGCTCTTCGCCACAAGGCGGTCATAAATCCCACGCAATATAGAACAACAACAAGCAAAATAAACATAAGGAAGCATAAGAAAACCGCATGTCGACTCAAGTGAGCTCGACCCCAAAATATAGCATAAAAAAAAGTCCACAAATCTCACAGTCTCATCTCTAGGTCAATATACAACAATACTGGTAGATACAGTAGATGGAGTACTCTAGATACAAAGAATATACAAGATTGTACAAAAATAATAATACAACCCACCTACGAGCAAAAACCTCGAGTCCTGGCAAGAGAGGCAAAAGAAGCGGTGCGCCCGCCGCTACTGTGCTGACGGAGCGGACCTGCAAAAGACTGTGGCACAACGGGGGTGAGTTGCCAACTCGTGAGTAATAAATAATATCTATAGAGGCTATCGCAAGTATGCACACAAGCATCCTAGCATCTATAATACAGGTATGGCAGGACATAATAGCTGGTATGTATACAATATGAATATACTAGCAGGTATGAATGCAATGTGAATCAACTCATGATCTGAATGTGTAAGTATAAGAATCATGTTTTTCCTTTAGGAATCTCTTTTGAAATACCAGCACAATACCAATAGAATCAACAAGAACCTGTGTCCAGCAACGACACCTCAAAACTATCACAAATCTCATATATCCATGTCATAGTATCTTTGGCCTCAGCCATCTGGCTGACCCATCTCAATATCACCATCTCAACATCTCGCGTCCACGGTCGGTATCCTCTGGATATCCACCGTACCAAACAGTCACCGGTAGGTAATCCGTCCCCTGCCAGGCTCATCGTCAGCAACACGAGCTTCTTGCCCCGGGGTACCATACCGGGCCCACCATGTACCCGAGACGGTTCATCCAACTGCTCGAAACGGGTCTCGAAAACCACAACAAACTCATGGTGGACGACACTTACATCACTAGAAAACTGCAATTTACATATTTTTAAAAATATAATAAGTTTAGAAATTTTGCGGCTTTCCCCCGAAATCCAGAAATATCACAAAATCTCAAGAAATCCTCATAAATGCATATGCCAATGATAATGAATGCATATGGTATCAATAATCAAGTTGCGATGTATGATTGATAGACTAGGCATGAACAAATAACATGATGAGGTACATGCACATGATTAGCAATCTTATGATTTCATTTTAAGGAATTAAAGGCAATAGCACAGGTTTAAGCATCAATTATAGTAAAAGGTTTCAAATTATAGGTTATCTAGTGTGGTGGCATGGCAATTACCAGGGCGTGTGTGTAAGCATGAATAGTGCTCGTGCTGCATATAAAACCCTGGCAATGGTGCAGGTGTCCTATAGAATGGGTTCGCATATGTAGGTCAAATAAGGCATGGATGTAGTTACTAATATCACTAAAATCTTAACTACTTAAACTATCGGGAGACTTGCTCCATCCAAACGATAGTCCCCCGTAGATGTTAAATCTACTCACCGGAATCCCTAGCTAGCCACGTCCAATCACCGCTTTCCCCTTTCGTGCTGCGTCTGACGTCTCCGCGACTGAACCTGGAATTTACATCAATACCAAACATAGGTTACATATCAAGAACGATGCAAATCCCAAACGAAAATACTAACGTTCACATGCACAAGGTGCGCGGAACACATGCGAAAATCACAAAAACTAAAAAAATCGTCGATTTGGTCGCCCGGCAAAGCTAAAACCCGCTCACTCAAAAAAACCGCACTCACACATCCTAAATGTCATAGGATATGCCAAAAAATATCATCAAGATATCGCAAATAATTCATCACAATATTTTTATAAAAACCTAGTAAGCACTAAAAATTCCAAATTCGTGCAAACATCGCGTATTTGCGATAAAGTGCTCACATCATCGCACAATCCTACAATCCACACAACTAGCTAGCCACAACACTCAATTTAACCCATTTACCATGCTTCAAAACACATTTTCCATAAACAAACCCTTTCTAGAATTTCATAACTAGCAATCTTAATCCAAACTATACATGAAAAACCCTAAATTAACACTAGTTTATAGCCCAATTAGCATGTTAACCTCTTAGATTAGGTTAGCAAAACAACTAGATAACAAAATAGATTTGATTAACCTACTAAAGATTTCTAAAACCCTAGTTTAATTTCAAACCATGAACTAGAAAAAACTAGATTAGGATTTAGCTATAATTTTAACACTAACACAACATGCAAGTTCTAGTTAGCACACTCTAACTACAAATTAACCTTAGATTAGAAATTATACCTCACACTAGAGATCTAGCAAGAACAAGATGCCTCCAAAGATGGCTTCATAGCACCATGATCATAGCAAGAAAGGCTAAGGAGAATGGAATGATGGATGGGGGTTAATTTGTGAGGTTTAAATTGGAATTTTGGAGCAATATGATGGAATTTTGAAGGAAATGGAAAGAAAAAAAAAATGAAGAGGGAGAGCTGCAGATTTCCAGCAGTGAATGGAGGGAGATTGGTGTGGGTGGTGATGGAAAAATCATGGTCAACCCATATCAATCAACCAAAGACCCATACCCACACTAAAAAATCAAAACCCTTTTCAAAATACCTCATTTCCACACATAATAAAAAGTCAAAGGAGGCAAGGAATTTTTCCTTGTGCTGCTGAAAGTCGGCCGGCCTAGGGGTGAGGGAAGAGTGAATGGGTTTTTACAAAAAAAAATTATGCAAAAAGACGCCCTACAAGTCCAAAATTGCAAGTTTTAGCTTAAATTCAATAAATTTCGTTTTCCATAATAAAAATTAGTTAATACTTAAAATAAAATACTAAAAATTTATATTACAACTAGATTTTAATTAAAATGATTTTAAAGATTAAAATTAGCGCAAAGAAATTTGTATTTATCGCTAATTTAATGTATTTTCTTACCGGCTTAAAATAATATTAAAAAATTGAAAAATAGGGAAAAATTTTTAAATGACCAAAAATTAATAAGTAAATCATTAGCTACTAAAAACTAGAAATTACCTATCCAAATTAGGTATAATTAGTCATAAACTGCAAAATAACAAAAAAAACGGTTTACAGAAAAATACCGAATTTTCACCGATTTTCAGGAAAACACCAAAACGACTTTTCAAGGCGGTACAATCTTCCCCCCTTAAAGAAATTCGGTCCCCGAATTTAAAAATATAACTACGCGTACCTTCAAAGAGATGGGGATATTTCTTCCTCATCTCGCCCTCGGTCTCCCAGGTGACCTCCTCGCTGCTCGGGCCACGCCAAAGGACCTTGACGGTCGGTATAACTTTCGATCTCAACTTCTTTACCTGTCGATCCAGGATGGCCACCGGCTGCTCTGCAAAAGAAAGGTCACGCTCTAGCTGGACTGTCGGGTGCTGAATCGCATGCGATGGGTCGTGAAGGTACTTGCGGAGCATCGAAACATGGAAGACGGGGTGAACAACGGGAAAGCTAGGTGGAAGAGCCAAACGATATGCAACTTGTTGGAGATAGTGCCCTCATAGTCAATTATTGGATCGCAGGTACGTGATTGCAATGATTGCGGAGGACTTATCCCGGTAGGACAGTCTTACTCGAGATGATAGTATGCTATCTGGTTTGCCTTTATCAGTCGTGTACATGTTCAGGTGACTGATTGCATGTTACACTTTGATAGAGCCCTTAGGATCTAGCTTTACTACCAACAGTATGATGGCGATCATATACGTGACAGTTGGGTAGTTTATATGCATATCCTTAATTGTGGTCCCTAGTCGTGGGAGTATCGAGACAGGGCATCGATACTCCGGAGTAGACTAGTGTGTACAGTCGAGACCCCGACGAGGGGCGGTGGCCGGTCTCACAAGCCACTGGTGTCAGTTGGATCACCTAAGATATATACAGGTGCTCATTGGGTTATGAGTACACCGGACAGGACTCGCCGGGAATCTGCTAGTTAGTATTATACCTATCGTCGGATAGCAGTTCCCTGGTGACATGTGTACAGGTTAGTTCATCGACCTGAGGTCGTCATTTGTCTCGTGTGAGTTCCCACTGTGCTTTGATTTCTACCCTACCATGGCTCAAAGGAGTCGTGCAAACAGGTAGCTTTTGGGTACAGTCCCGAGCCATATGGAGGCACGTGAGCGGATCGGCAGAGGATTCGTCTCTCCCGGTATTGGGGGCGAGGTCGTGCTGTGTCTAGGAGAGCCATTACACAAAGTCCATGGCCATGGCAGGAGATTTACTGGTAGGTACTCCAGTAGTATCTCAGGGTGTTATTGGGCTTCACTCCGACACGACTTATACTGCTATTGGGGGTCTGACGTTACTAGCCCCCTAGGCGGATATGCGATACTCATTTACGAACGGACCGGACTGTATATACATTGTCACTGTTAGGCTCAGTAGGGTTTTCGGAGGAGTTCGCTCATCGGTCTCCCTTGAGTTCGCTCCTCGGCCACCCTTGAGGTCAGTCCGTGGGCAGCCGTTACGCATAGCTAGTGCCGCTGACGGTTTGTGGTTAAACCCACTGCCAGGGTACTGACGAGTCATTAGAGTCCCCCACAGACAGTTTCCCAAGTTCGGGCGAAACGTTGTAGAGGCCGTATGGTTTTATGGCAGGGTTCGGAAAATGCACGTGCGTTTACGCACGTGTTATTTTTCGGGCAGATAATACTGGTCGGCTTTGGTTTAAGCCGGATCCGAGTATTATATTGAGTAGGTATAATATCTTTGTCTCAGTTGCATTTGTATTCGGTCGTAATACAAATGCGGGTATATTTATACAGTTTCGGGGTTTTCCTGAAAGTCGTTTCAGGATCACTTTTGGAAGTTGCCAGTTTCCAGTTTTCTATCAGCCGTCTTTTAACATTCTGTTAAAGACGGATTTTTCTTTTCTTGGATGAGAGTGAGTCGTGTTCTAGAAGATTCTAGATGAGGTGACTAGGCTAATTGGTGTTGTGTTCTAATTGGATGCATTTAATGGTTCATTAAAGCATGAAGACTAGGTTTGTGAGTCATGCTTAGCTTTAATGAGTTTTGTTAAAGCTTAAGATATTTTGTGAGAAGCTTCTTTTCTTGTGGTCACCTCCCTCCTCCTACGGTCACCTCCCTCCATCATATAAAGAGGCCGGCCTTCTCTCTCCTCCTCACTTCACTTGTTGATTTCATTTTAGAGAGAAAAGATTATGATAGGTTTTATCGGTGTATGGAATTTCACAGTCCATTTCATTCCATCACCCGATTCCTTCGGCAACTTCATTAACCGATCGTCCACGGATTTGGACGAAGTGAGACAAAGTCATCTACTCATTCTCTACATCATTCTTGGTCGTCTCTTTTAGCAAACTTGACGATCGAGTTGCCTCGAGTCAGAGGCGGGAGCCCGTTTAAAGAACCGATCATGTGGTGCCACCTCGACGAGGAGATCGGAGATCGACGAGATCGGAGCAGCCGCAACGGAGCGTGGGATGATGGTTGAAGAACGAAGGACTCGGATCGTTCGGTATAACATTCCTACACTCTTTACAGTTTGTTAGTTTAGCAATAATGGCAGATCCGGGTTAAAGTATACGATAGCGCCAGTTAAAAAGTTTTTGTTCCGCATTTGGCGTCTGTAGACGGCCGGGGCGCTAGCGTAGACTTACAGTGGTATCAGAGCCTAACCATTTTGCTATACTAACTTGTGCTAACGAGTTTAAAACATCGATCCGACCGGAAATCGAAAACTACAAAATTCCTAGCTCGACAGTTCTGTTGATTTTAAATGGTCTCAAAAATTAATTCTACACATCTCAGAATACTGTGCAGGGTTTTCTAAGAACCACGACAAAATTTGGGCACGTGACCCCACCAAACCGCCGCGGAAACGCGGTCAAACCCATGGTTTGACCGCGCTTCCGCGGCCACGTGGTGAGCTCGTGCTCCCAAATTTTTCCAGTGGCTTCTCTGTTAGAATTTGGGGTTTTTGGTAAATATCTTTTTGGCCCAGATTTTGTTACTGTTCACCAGTAAGCTGTGGGGCCCACTTTTTGATATTTGGACTTTGGTCGATCGAAATTTAAACACGTTAGTTTACAGTGCTTACATTATATCTCCGACCGGGAATGTCATTTGATCGGTAAACCGCGTCTGATTGCTATAGTTCTTTTAGACGGGTTTGCGAACGTGACATTCGCGTTGATGTTCTGTGTTGTGCTGTGATGTTGCGGATTTGTCGTGGTGGATAGCAGTGTGCAATGGTAGTACAGTTTGAGTTTATTTGTACATTTGATATTGCGGGGAGAGCGTCCAACTTGTGGACTGCCGTCACTGCCTGTTGTATAATATTCTTTTGGGGCACGACCAAGTTGCGGTCGATGTACCTATTGTACTATTTTTCATTACTGTACTAGGTTTTGCCCCGAGACGGAGTGCACGGATAGCTGGGTTCGGGAAAGAAACGGGTCCGCATCTCATGGCTTTGAGAGGCAGAGGGGCCCCACTTTAGAATTGGCAGACTATTCGCCGCACTCGTAGGGGGTACAGGTTGACCCAAGGAGGGGTGCTCAATTTACCGGATTCCGTGAAGTGCCGGGTGTTCCATTCACTATGCTGTGGGGGACTGCCTCGCTTCAGGTTTTGGCGGGTAACTTGCCGCACCCGTAGGGGTCTAGGTTTCATTGCACAGGCTATCCACACGACAGGGGGAACGTCGAGTTTCAGCAGCGGCTCTGTGAAACTCGGGGATCCCAGATATCTGTATTGTTCTGTGATGCTTATTACTTTTCTGTAATGTTGCATATTATCACGCCTGGAGCGATTATTGTATATTGGTTTATATACTATTAGATGTTGTATATGTTTTACACCCGCGCTAGTCCAGTCCCCGCTCTGTCGTTAGTTAAGTACCTAACGAGTAATGACGGGACCCAGTGACGAATGCGGATGGCATATACGTACATTTTATTTTCGTTCTTTTCTGGTGTGATTGAATGATGGGACTGCGTTGATTCTGATCAACACAAAGTAAAAACAAACCTGTATACAGTTGTTGGAACAATTTAAAAAGTGTTATTGCAAAGACGTTTCCTTTTGTTATGCATAGCGGTATTCAGTGGAATATCCAGCACCTCATTCGACGAGGCAAGGGCCGATATCCCTTCACCGGGACCGACCCCTTGGACAGAAGTTTACGTCAGAGTAATAACTTCACTATAGTCGATTACATGTTGCTTTACATAGCGGTATTCAGTGGAATATCCTGCACCTCATTCCACGAGGAAAGAGCCGAGATCCCTTTACCGGGAGTGACCTCTTTAGCAAAAGGTTTTCGCCACTATATTTTAAAAAGCTATCAGGTTCCTTCAGCGATATCAAGTTCACTACGCTAAAGGTTTTTCGCCAAAAACCAGTCGTAGCCCTCCGTCACTTCTTTTGGGTATTCAGTAGTATTCAAGCTACGTATTTTGACCAACGCCAAGGCATAGTGTTTGGTAGCTGCTGGGTATTCAATTGTTGCATAGATAGATGAGTTAGTTTGGGACAGTCGTTCTGCCATTTTGGCCAACGTCAAGGGCATGTGCAGGTGGGTTCAAATTGACAAGATAGTGACGGGTAGAACTTGGCATGTGACTTATGACATTTTGACCAACGCCAAGGTTATAAGAGCATGGGGCAAAAACAATATCAGGAGTTTCTAAAGAAATTGAAACTTGCCGAGTATGCGCATACCTTCTGGAGTATGAGTAACGTGGATGCATTCCATCACGTTATCATACGATGAGAGTTGGATCCTGATTCCCACTGATGAGTTGGTTTACTCTTCGGGTGATCCCGATTGATTCTTCTTTAGGTTTGGAGGAGAATTTGACAGGACGGTGGGAGGTTTCCGGATTAGATAAAATGATGACCATTCTGATCTAGGATAAAGTGCACGCAGAGTGTTTCTTTTCTCTCTCTCTCTTTGGCAGCGACCTTTGACCGACCCTAGACTATGACTCAGTGACCAAGTTAAACAGAACCTTCTTAAAATACTGGCTTTTGGATTGTCTGTGTTGCATAAGTCATTGCCACTCCTTCTTTTACCCTTTGCATTTCTCAGAACACCCGTATTACTACGGATATCCACTTCCATTGGATAGATCCATCGTATGGTTATATACGAACTCGAAGGGACTTCTTCGGGGATGGATCCAGGTTCAGGAGAAATAGAATTGGTTTATTCAGTTGTCTTTTATTATCACCTTCTCTCAGGTTGCGAGAGCTCCTTGGTTTAGGAGAGTACACCTATTACGCTTATTGGATAGTCTTATTCCAAACCATAAGCTGGTGCCGAAAGGTAGGGAATGAAGAAAACCAATTAGCCTAAGTAGGGTGTGCAGAAGGTAATATGTAAAGACAAAATAAAGGGATTAGAAAGAGGGCAAAGTAAATTGCGACTGATATCATTCACGACCAAAACCACGTACTTCATCGCCACTCCTATTTCACCTTTAAAAGAATAAGGTATTATTCAGTTGTCTTTTATCATCACCTTCTCTTAGTTGCGAGTACTCCTTGGTTTAGGAGAGTACACCTATTATGCTTACTGGATTGTCTTCTTCCAAACCATAGGCTGGTGCCGAACGGTAGGGAAGGAAGAAAACCAGTTAGCCTAACGATGGTGTACAGAAGGTAACGACTAAAGACAAATAAAGGGATTTGGAGAGATGGCAATAAAATATACGGTTGAAGTCATGAATTGGATTATGGAAGAGGCATTGCTATGAATACCAGGATACCCCTACGAAACATTTTCATGTTTCAGTGCATTGTTAAAGAAAAACTGTTTTCCCGATTAGACACTTACTCCAAGGGTATGTATTTACCAGGTTTCATTCTCATATCTGTATGGTTTTACAGATGATGAGTGGGAGTAAGATATTGGGAATCAGGTGATCATCCTTATTATATCGGAATTCGTTGTAATTGGTTTTATTTGAGGAAATCGCCAGGGTATAGTTTTCTACCTACGACGCACAGGTTTTGAGTTGTTTAACTCAGCGGACTTATACAGAGTATTGTATGTTGTCCAAGTGTCCATCAGGACAAAGGGGTAGGTCCTCGTACTATGTTCTGTTTACTTATAACTTCTCTAGTATTTAGACGAGTGTTTCGTAGAAATACAAGGTCTAAGTTTTGAGAAGTTGTGGGTATAAGAATAAAGTAGAGAACCAGGTATCACAAGTATCGGGATTCTTCAAAGAGATCGAAGATGTAGATTCTTGTGATTGGTATTCAGATGATAGTGATGGTTTTGAGAAACGTGTTTCTCTTTCAGGTTACTCATAATTGGATGGATTCCTAAGTTGAGTAATGCTGATTAGCCTCTTTCCATTAAGTTGATATGCACTGGAGACAGATGCATGGATTGAATATGGTTCCAATTAAATAAGTGCCAAAGTTTCTATATTGGATATAGAATAGTTCGTACCATAAAAGAAATTAAGGTACGGGGAGTTGTCCAGCTTATGCTTAAAACCAGACACTGGATAACTCAGGGCACGTTTCTGTAGTGGCTGTTTGTGGGTTGACCCTGGCTATGACGAGGGTTGATATTCTACCATTTGGAAGATCAATAATGATATTGTTCTTGACTCGCCACAGTTTTAGTAAAAATGGATCTTTTTCAGAAAACAGTAGTGGGAGTATGGTAGAACTGGAAGTGATTCCAGAACCGCGAACGATTACGGAAAATTTAATAGGACCTATACATTCAATCAGGTTTGAGATTCCAATAGCCACTCCGCAGGTATGGTAGGTAACCTCAGACGCCCGAGAGGTACTTCGGTAGCCTCAGAGACGGTGACAGGGAGGTTCTTATCTACCAAGACTTGACACTACTGTTGTTCCAGGATATGAGACCCGGTAGGAGGGTTGTCGTAGTCAGTGGGAGCAGCAGAAGCATAGTGGGCAAGATGCTTATATCTATTTATAGACTTGAGCAGTGATAGCGGAGATAGATCATCTAATTTTGATGTGACAGTCATGGGTTTGACTTCAATCAGAATAGGGGATGGATCAGTTAAGAAGGTAGTAGGGTGTAATGTCATGGTATTTGGATGACATACACAAAGTAGGAAGTAAAATTCCTATACTACGATCGGTTGTACTGTGGTCGTCACACAGTTGTTTCTCCAGACAGGATATGGATATAATATTTGACATTCTGGTTTCTAGATCTATGGTTTTAGATCTGGATTTGGGTAGTTTCCCAATGTGGGTACTTTGACAGATATTCTAATGGTTTTTGGAATAGTTGACTCCTAGCATGGTGGTGTACCAGCAGGTGATGGAGTCACCCTCTCTAAAGTGTCGTACAGACTAAAGGAGAGAGGGATGTGCATGATTGGCAGATCACATGCTTAGGCAATTGAGTCAATCATGAGATGTCAAGTACCACACCAAATGTTGGTTTTGCACTAGATGCAATAAGTTTGTATTAATCCAATCCTGGAGAAATATAAGGAAGCAGTTTTAGAACATAAGTACATGTTCTACGGATTTGATGACGGCAGCCTCCTTCGGGAGACGATTATCATTCCAGGCTTCAAAGGTGGCGTGGATGACAGAGTGACTGTCAGAGTTTTAGTCTTTCCCTCTGACGAAGAGGGACAGTATTATGGACAGGTGGTCCAAGAGGATACTGTGGGAAGCAAGGTGCCCGATACTCATTAGGTTCAGTGATCGATTCAGTCTAAGAAGTTTGGATATGGAGTTCATTTATGAACTAAGGTCCCATCAGATATCCAGACATGTTCTAAGACAGGTATTACTCAATTCGGGAGATGGTTTTCTCCGCGAACTTGAGATTAAGAGAGATATAGAAAGATACTTCTAGGAGGATCCACTCACTGAGGCTATTTCTCGAACACAATAGTTTTACAAACGGGCTTTGTGAAACTGATTAGTAGAGGAGTTGGATATTCGGTTTCACACGGGCTGTGAGTAGTCGACATCGCAATATTAGCCTTGAGTGCAAGTGGGAGATTGTTGGAGATAGTGCCCTCATAGTCAATTATTGGATCGCAGGTACGTGATTGCAATGATTGCGGAGGACCTATCCCGGTAGGACAGTCTTACTCGAGATGATAGTATGCTATCTGGTTTGCCTTTATCAGTCGTGTACATGTTCAGGTGACTGATTGCATGTTACACTTTGATAGAGCCCTTAGGATCTTGCTTTACTACCAACAGTATGATGGCGATCATATACGTGAGAGTTGGGTAGTTTATATGCATATCCTTAATTGTGGTCCCTAGTCGTGGGAGTATCGAGACAGGGCATCGATACTCCGGAGTAGACTAGTGTGTACAGTCGAGACCCCGACGAGGGGCGGTGGCCGGTCTCACAAGCCACTGGTGTCAGTTGGATCACCTAAGATGTATACAGGTGCTCATTGGGTTATGAGTACACCGGACAGGACTCGCCGGGAATCTGCTAGTTAGTATTATACCTATCGTCGGATAGCAGTTCCCTGGTGACATGTGTACAGGTTAGTTCATCGACCTGAGGTCATCATTTGTCTCGTGTGAGTTCCCACTGTGCTTTGATTTCTACCCTACCACGGCTCAAAGGAGTCGTGCAAACAGGTTGCTTTTGGGTACAGTCCCGAGCCATATGGAGGCACGTGAGCGGATCGGCAGGGGATTCGTCTCTCCCGGTATTGGGGGCGAGGTCGTGCTGTGTCTAGGAGATCCATTACACAAAGTCCATGGCCATGGCAGGAGATTTACTGGTAGGTACTCCAGTAGTATCTCAGGGTGTTATTGGGCTTCACTCCGACACGACTTATACTGCTATTGGGGGTCTGACGTTACTAGCCCCCTAGGCGGATATGCGATACTCATTGACGAACGGACCGGACTGTATATACATTGTCACTGTTAGGCTCAGTAGGGTTTTCGGAGGAGTTCTCTCATCGGTCTCCCTTGAGTTCGCTCCTCGGCCACCCTTGAGGTCAGTCCGTGGGCAGCCGTTACGCATAGCTAGTGCCGCTGACTGTTTGTGGTTAAACCCACTGCCAGGGTACTGACGAGTCATTAGAGTCCCCCACAGACAGTTTCCCAAGTTCGGACGAAACGTTGTAGAGGCCGTATGGTTTTATGGCAGGGTTCGGAAAATGCACGTGCGTTTACGCACGTGTTATTTTTCGGGCAGATAATACTGGTCGGCTTTGGTTTAAGCCGGATCCGAGTATTATATTGAGTAGGTATAATATCTTTGTCTCAGTTGCATTTGTATTCGGTCTTAATACAAATGCGGGTATATTTTTACAGTTTCGGGGTTTTCCTGAAAGTCGTTTCAGGATCACTTTTGGAAGTTGCCAGTTTCCAGTTTTCTATCAGCCGTCTTTTAACATTCTGTTAAAGACGGATTTTTCTTTTCTTGGATGAGAGTGAGTCGTGTTCTAGAAGATTCTAGATGAGGTGACTAGGCTAATTGGTGTTGTGTTCTAATTGGATGCATTTAATGGTTCATTAAAGCATGATGACTAGGTTTGTGAGTCATGCTTTAGCTTTAATGAGTTTTGTTAAAGCTTAAGATATTTTGTGAGAAGCTTCTTTTCTTGTGGTCACCTCCCTCCTCCTACGGTCACCTCCCTCCATCATATAAAGAGGCCGGCCTTCTCTCTCCTCCTCACTTCACTTGTTGATTTCATTTTAGAGAGAAAAGATTATGATAGGTTTTATCGGTGTATGGAATTTAACTGTCCATTTCATTCCATTACCCGATTCCTTCGGCAACTTCATTAACCGATCGTCCACGGATTTGGACGAAGTGAGACAAAGTCATCTACTCATTCTCTACATCATTCTTGGTCGTCTCTTTTAGCAAACTTGACGATCGAGTTGCCTCGAGTCAGAGGCGGGAGCCCGTTTAAAGAACCGATCATGTGGTGCCACCTCGACGAGGAGATCGGAGATCGACGAGATCGGAGCAGCCGCAACGGAGCGTGGGATGATGGTTGAAGAACGAAGGACTCGGATCGTTCGGTATAACATTCCTACACTCTTTACAGTTTGTTAGTTTAGCAATAATGGCAGATCCGGGTTAAAGTATACGATAGCGCCAGTTAAAAAGTTTTTGTTCCGCATTTGGCGTCTGTAGACGGCCGGGGCGCTAGCGTAGACTTACACAACTGTGCCGACACGCTCGAGAATCTCGAAGGGACCCACAAATCTGGGACTAAGCTTTCCTTTTCGCCCAAATCGCATCACGCCCTTCATCGGAGAGACCCTCAGAAAAACATGATCGCCAACTGCGAACTCTAGCCTGCGACGGCTCCTGTCTGCATACGATTTCTGCCTGCTCTGAGCTGCTCTTATCCGGTCTCGAATCAACCGTATCTTTGTTGTCTTCTTTTCAACAAGATGCGGCCCCAATATACTGCTCTCGCTGAGCTCTGTCCAACAAACGGGCGATCTGCATCTCTTCCCATACAATGCCTCAAAAGGTGCAATCTGAATAGTATCCTGGAAGCTGTTGTTGTAGGAGAACTCCACTAACAGTAAATGACGATCCCAGCTACCGCCGAAGTCTAAAATGCACGCTCTGAGCATGTCCTCGAGAGTTTGAATGGTCCGCTCTGACTGTCCATCGGTCTGCGGATGAAACGCTGTGCTGAAGCTCAAACGAGTGCCCAAAGCCTCCTGAAGTCTCTGCCAAAGTCGGCTGGTGAACTGGGTGCCTCGATCTGACACGATACAAGTCGGTACGCCATGCAACCGCACGATCTCGTCGATGTAAAGCTGGGCATACTGAGCGAAGCTGAAAGTGGTCTTCACTGGCAGGAAGTGAGCCGCTTTCCTCAATCGATCTACGATCACCCAGATGGAGTCGTACCCTCGACTGGTCCTGGGTATACCCACAACGAAATCCATCGAAATCTGCTACCATTTCCACTCTGGAATGGGTAACGGCTGTAGCTCTCCTGCGGGCCTCTGGTGCTCGGCCTTGACTTGCTGACAAGTCAGGCATCTCGATACAAACTCCGCAATGTCCCTCTTCATCCCGTCCCACCAGTAGGTCTCTCTCATATCATGGTACATCTTGGTGGAACCGGGGTGGACACTATACACTGATCGGTGTGCCTCCTCAAGAATGTCGTGCCGCAATCCATCAGCATCTGGTACGCACAGTCTAGATCCATATCGTAAAATCCCCTGATCATCAATCACGAACTCGGAAAATCTGCCCTGTCCCATCTGTGCCATGATCTCTGAGCAACGGTCGTCTCTGCGCTGTGCCTCATATATACGGTCAAGCAACTGTGGGCGTGCACGAACATGCGCGAGCTGTCCCCCTGTCTGAATGAACTCTAACTCAACTCGGCTGTCGCATAAAATCTGCCAATCTGCTGACGACTGCCTCTGCACCGCGCGCAACAAGGATAGACTACCCCCGGGCCTCCTACTCAAAGCATCTGCCACTACATTCGCCTTGCCTGGATGATATAAGATCTCGCAGTCGTAGTCTTTCACCAACTCCATCCAACGACGCTGTCTGAGGTTCAGGTCTCGCTGCTGAAATATGTATTTTAAGCTCTTGTGGTCTGTGAATATTTGGCACGACTCGACATATAGGTAATGTCGCCAAATCTTCAGTGCAAAGACCACAGCAGCCATCTCCAAATCATGAGTGGGGTAGTTCTGTTCATGCTTCTTCAACTGCCGAGAAGCATATGCGATCACCCGGCCATGCTGCATCAATACGCATCCTAACCCCACTCGCGAAGCATCACAGTAGACCACAAATCTGCCTGATCCGGAAGGTAAAGATAATACCGGCGCCGTAGTCAAACAAGTCCGTAGCTGCTGAAAACTGCGCTCGCACTCCTCTGTCCAAACGAAAGGAACTCCCTTCCGGGTCAAACTGGTCAAAGGTGCAGCTATACGGGAGAAGTCCTGAACAAAACGCCTGTAGTAGCCCGCCAGGCCTAGAAAACTACGGATCTCAGTAACCGATGTAGGTCGGGGCCACTGCTGAACAGCTTCAATCTTCTTCGGGTCCACACATATGCCGTCTCTCGTAATCACGTGACCCAAGAATCCGATGCTGTCCAGCCAGAATGCACACTTGGAGAACTTTGCGAACAGCTGGTGCTCCCTCAGAGTCTGTAATGTAATCCGTAAGTGCTGCTCGTGCTCCCCTCTGCTCCGGGAGTAAACCAAGATATCGTCGATAAACACGATGATGAACAAGTCAAGATACGGCCTGAATGTACGGTTCATCAAATCCATGAATGTTGCTGGGGCGTTGGTGAGTCCGAACGACATCACCAAAAACTCATAGTAGCCGTAGCGCGTGCGGAAAGCTGTCCTCGGTATATCCTCCTGTCGAACTCACAGCTGATGGTATCCTGATCGCAAGTCGATCCTCGAAAAATACCCCGCACCCTGAAGCTGGTCGAACAAATCATCAATGCGTGGCAACTGATATCTGTTCCGCATGGTAACATTGTTCAGCTGGCGGTAGTCGATACATAAGCGCAAACTTCCATCCTTCTTCTTGACAAACAGGACCGGAGCACCCCACGGAGAAACACTAGGTCGAATAAGCCCCTTATCTAACAAATCCTGCAACTGATCCTTCAGCTCTCGAAGCTCTGCCGGGACCATCCGATAAGGCGGTATAGAAATAGGCCCCGAGCCGGGAATCAAATCGATGCAGAACTCAACGTGCGCTCAGGTGGTAGCCCAGGTAGCTCATCAGGGAAAACATCAGGGAACTCACAAACAACCGGGACCCGGTCCAATGGAACCTCTGCAGCTCGAGTATCACAAATATACGCTAAGAATCCCTGACATCCCTTCCGCAAGAGCTGACCAGCACGAAGAGACGAAATCAAGCTGGGAAGGGTGACGCTGCGGTCTCCCTGAATAATAAGGACTGGCTCTCCCGGAAAGCTAAATCTGACTGCCTTCTCAGGGCAGTCCACCGAAGCATAACAAGTGGCTAGCCAATCCATGCCCAGAAGCACATCAAAGTCCAACATATCGAGGAGAACCAAATAAACCGATGAATCCCTCTCCCCGATACGAACGGAACACAATCGAAATACAAAACGAACGACAAACGACTCGCCAACTGGAGTAATAACAACAAGCGGATGATCTGACGACGACGACTCACGGCCCAACATCGGTGCAAAGTGTGTAGATACGTACGAATGTGTGGAACCTGGGTCGAATAATACCCGTGCGTCGAAAGAGCAAACTGGCAAGGTACCTGTCACAACGGCATTGGATGCCTGCGCATCCTGCGGTGTCAAAGCAAATACTCGGGCCTGTCCTCCACCGATAGCGGGCTGACCTCGACCTCGGCCTCTACCTCCTCGTCCTCTCTGAACAGGACCGCCGCGTCCACGGCCTCTGGGTGCACCTAACCGGCGTGGAGCATCGCCTGTGGTAGGAAGTAGGTCTCTCTGAGGAGGGGGTGGTGATGTTGGTAGGGTCACATGCGGAACTGTCGTCGCTCCCTGTCGTCTCGCCGGACAGTCTCTGACAAGATGGTTCGGACTCCAGCACCCAAAACACCCTGGCGACGGCTGCTGTCCCTGGGAATATGAACCATATAACTGACCCCGTCCAAACCCTCTGCCGGGCCCATCCCTCGGAAAGAATCTGGCACGCTGCCTCTGAGACGGCACCTTGGTGCGAATCCTCTTCGGCCCAGAAACGGCCGAAGTCTGTGATATGCGTGCCTCCATCCGTAATGCCGTATCCATAGCAGCTGAATAAGTGTCATAGTGCTGGGCGCCAATGGAAAGATATAACTGGGCATCAAGTCCCTGTATGAACCTCTTCACCCTCTTCGCTTCGGTATTTACCAGGTACGGGGCATATCGGGACAACTGTGTAAACTGAACGTCATACTCAGACACCGTCATCCCAGGTGTCTTGACCAAGGCCTTGATGCTACGAGCTCTGGCGTCACGAACGCTCTCTGGGAGGAAACGAGCTAGAAAGACCGCTGTAAACTCGGCCCAAGTCATAGGCGGTAGACCTGCAGCCCGACCTCTCAAGACTGACTCCCACCATATCTGCGCGAGACCCTCTAGACGGAAACTCGCAAGCTCCACCCATCGATCATCCGAACATCTCAGCGAACGGCAGATCCTGGCTAAACTGTCAAGGAACGTCTGTGGGTCCTCCGCTGCCTCGGTGCCGGTGAATACTGGAGGTCTCAGCCTCATGAAATCCTGTAGTCAAACCGGGATGGTCACGGCGGTAGTAGTAGGAGCAGGTATCATAGTAGTCTGGGATGTAGTAGGTGCGTCATCCGGCCTCGGTGTACGACTGGCTGCAACTAGGGATCCTACCATCTGACGTAGCTGCTGCATACTCCCCATCATCTGTCGCAACTCCTCCATACCAGTCTCAAGCCTATCCATACGGCCTTGGGAAGGTGGATCGGTCTGTCCCTGCGGCGTAGGCATAGCACCCAGCTCAGTCCTAGTCTCGAACGAGCCAGCTCGAATCTCGTCTCGGGCGGCAGCCTTCTGTGCCCTCGTAGCCTTCGGCGGCATAGTGGCTGGTACAGGAAAAAGGATAATAAGAACAGTGCAATAGAATCAAAGGATACACGGAATTGAAGAAGGAATTTCAAGCAAGTATATCCTAAAGTCACTTAGGCGGAGTATCGTATCGCAAGTATGCCGCGGACATACACACGCTACGTTACCCTACTTAAGTCACTTACTCCATCTACCAAGGGTCATCCTACACTCAAAAAGGTAAAACCTCGCTCTGATACCAACTTTGTCACGACCCGCATGGTACGGAACGTGACTGGCATATAAGTTTATGAGACGTCTCAAGACGTCCGTAAAATAAGTGAGCCAAAGCCCAGAAACCAAAACCAAATAAGCAAAAGAGTGAAGAAAAACCAATCAATTGAAAGCGAGTTTATCAAATAAGTCATATCAACCCCTTTTTAAAAGCAATATCAATTTATCCGAAAATTTCGGCAGAGTCTCCTTTGTAAATACTGGCCCCCAAAATTTGTACAACAAGAATATATATCACTACAACAAATAAGGCATCCCCAAGCAGGAGCTAGCTCTTCGCCACAAGGTGGTCATAAATCCCACGCAATATAAAACAACAACATGCAAAATAAACATAAGGAAGCATAAGAAAACCGCATGTCGACTCAAGTGAGCTCGACTCCAAAATACAGCATAAAGAAAGTCCACAAATCTCACAGTCTCATCTCTAGGTCAATATACAACAATACTGGAAGATACAATAGATGGAGTACTCTAGATACAAAGAATATACAAGATGGTACAAAAATAATAATACAACCCACCTACGAGCAAAAACCTCGAGTTCTGGCAAGAGAGGCAAAAGAAGCGGTGCGCCCGCCGCTACTGTGCTGACGGAGCGGACCTGAAAAAGACTGTGGCACAACGGGTGTCACGCCCCGCTTCCCAGTATACGGCGAAGTGAACGCGACGAGGCCCGCTACGTATATACTCAGAAGTATATACGCTAAGCGTAACTAAGCAATATAAAGTAAATCACAAGAGACGATTAATATGGAAATAACAGCAACTTTTATTAATAACATTCTTTTTACAATGCAGGAAAAGAAAAATACAACTGGAATGAAAAGCAATGCCTAAACAGTGGCATAACAGGAAATGAAATAAACTGGAAAGAACAAGATACAATTATCTAGGGCTCTGGGTCTGCCTGGAACTGCTCCAATTCTTCACTGGTGGGCTCGATCTCAACTTGGTCCAACGCACCTGACGACATTCAAAGAAGAAAGAGATAGAATGTCGTCAGCGAACAGGTCGCTCGGTAAGTCCCAAAGATAAGAAGAATGAGAATGACAGAGTAACAGTATTTTCTAAAGTATTATATTGTTGAAGATTATGGAACATTGTGTAACGCTGTTGTTTGTAGCTTGGTACAGAAGGATGCCAGTGTATACGAGGGGGATCTCTATATGATAGAGATCAGGGCAAAAGGAAAGTACAAGGAACCGTTATGCCACGGTACAACAGCAACAGGATTCAGGTTAGGTGTCTTAATCTGACCACCTCGTGCCACCTTTAACACCTTCCGTACCAATCTACTCCTTAAACCCCGTAGTGTTTTAACAGTATTGTAGTGTTGGATTATGTAAGTTGGATGACTGACCAAAACCATGATATCAATAAACATGTTGCAACTGTATAATCAGGTAAATGGAATATCAGGATAATGGATGAATATCCATGGTTTGATTCAGTCAAAAAGAATATGTTGTTAACTGGATTCAGGGTTTCATGTATTCAAATTGTATTGAAATATAAAAGAATATAGATTGACTTGAATCATATTCAAGTCAGAAATAGTCAGACTCTAACCCGAGTCAGACTAAAAGAAAGATAATTTGAAGTTCCATATTAGCTAGGGGCCTTATTGTAATTTGTAAAACTTGAGGGGGTTTTATGTAAAAAGTACTGTTGTATATTTTTCAAAATACACCTCAAGTGTTTATTATTCATCTTTATTGTTATAATTAATGTGAATTTTATTTGTGTTATTCTAGTGAATATACCCTAATAAAAGTATCAATTGTTTTATCTGAAATTCATGGTATTTTAGTGTAACTTTTACTCTTGTAATTTTTAGAAAAATGTAAACTTTATATTATGATAAAATAGGTGTTTAAATGATAATTATATATATATTAACACATGAATAATTTTATATAAATATTTTATTTAGAAAAAATCTCATTTTCCCTAAATATTGTATTTTGAACCTTTCGAGACCGAATGCTCCTTGCGGAGGTCTGGATCTCGCACTACTAGCCTGCGGGTGCACGATGAACCGTACTATCCCTAACAGGTTCCCCAAAAGTAGGTTGTAGCGGCACTTTGCTTAGGTTTAACAAATACTTTTCATTTGGGAAAACGGTTTTATAAATATGGGGTATTTATTTGCAAAAGAGTACAGTTTTCCGTATTTTAGTTATTAGGGTTTCCTAAACCAACTAGCCTATTTCTAAGGTCTAAACGATGAGTCATTAGAAGCCTCAAATCGCCTCTTCACCGTCAATTGCGTCCAGGTAAGTGCCAGGTAAGTGGGAAGGAACCACAGTCGTGGGCCTAATTAAAAACCACTAACCTTAGACACACTTGCATAGGCACCACAAGACAGTTTAGATAAACGATCGATGTCCATGACCAATCGTGTTTTCATTTTATTAAAAGATTTTATCTAGAAAAGTTTACAACTTAAAGCTTTAAATAAAGATTAGGGTATTTTAGTGAAAAGTCATGTAATTTCGTATTCTGTATTTTTGATATTTATCAATTAGGGTTAGATTGAGTGTGTGTAGGGGTAGGTCGTTCCCCGTGACTTATATTAAGTTTTGGTGAAGTTTAAAGGTAAAACATGCTATGTTAAACTTAAAGGTATTATAGCGCAAGAATACGGTATTTAAAAACGTTATCATTTTATGTGTGAAATTTCATTCAAATTGGGTTCTACAAGTTTAGTGATCAAGATAAACCTATTTAGGAGTGAGGGAATTAATTAAACTAAGAAAAATGAACTTCATGGTATTTTTATGGAAGGAGTACGGTTTTGCAAAGAAGTTATCATTTTATGTGAAATTTTTTGATTAAATTGGTTTATGGGTGATTAATAGTCAACAAGCATATGGGTAGATAAAATATATTAGGTGACAAGTGAAAATTTAGAGAAAAACCGAATCGGAAATCGGTTTGTCCGATTTCCGTCGGGTTCCAAAAAGTCGTATTTTTACTTTAAAGAAAAGAGAGATAGAAGAAGGTGGGACTTACGATTTGGACAAGCTAAGGAAGCTAGAGGTCGTGGTGGTTGTCGATTCGTTGAAAACGTCGCGAAGGTCCTGATCCGGTCGCCGGAATCCGTTGACGATTTCGGCATCGCTTCGCTTCTCGCTCTTCGTACCGAGTTCTCGAGAATTTGAAAGAGTGGACTTAGAGTTGTGAGGTGAAATGGTAGAGAGGAGGGGTCTTTATATAGTTCTAGGCTAGGGTTAGGGTTAGGGTTAAAAAATATTAAAAGAAAATATAAAAAACATTAAAAATTCATTAAAAATCATTAAACCTAGGAGTAAAAGGGATTTATTGGCCAAATTAAAACCGATCTAGGTATAATAAGTGTGCAAGAGGGTTGACCAAGTCAAGAGCCAACTTTTCTCAGTTGGTGACTCGGCCGTCCGGCCAAGTTCAGCCGGCGGCGCCGGACCGAGTCGCCCGAGTCGCCGGCCGGCGGTGCCGGACCGAGTCGCTCGAGTCGCCGGCCGGCGGCGCCGATTCGGGACGAGTCGGGGGTCCATTGGCCGGGGATTTTCTGGGGGTACAATTTGGTATATTTACTTTTTCAAGTCCAGTACATATTTGGGGAGTTATGGCCTTTTTACCGTTGACTTCCCAAAAAAATTAAAATAAAATAAATACAAAAATAATGTGGGGCATGGGATTTGAACTCCGGTGGCTTGGTTCAGCAGTGCAAGGTATTACCAATGAGCTACAAGCTCCTTCTTGTAATTGTTAGTGTATATGCCCTAGAGGCCATTATTGTATCATACTAGATTGTATATTACTTAATGGAAGCTTGGGATATTCACAGTTATATATACAGTCTTGCTAAAAATAGTAGTATGCTACTTGGTTTGAGTCTACTTTAATATGTACATATGTTTCTTGTAACGTATCACTTATACATATTAGTAGAGCCCATAGGATCTTTGCTTGATTACCAGCGTCGTGATGGCAATCACACTAGTGGGGGCTGGGTAGTCTGTAAGCAACATCCTATACAGGTCCCTGGTCGTTGGATTATCGAGATAGGGCATCGATATTCCGGAGTAGACTAAGTGTATACGCTTCTCATCCCAGTTGGGGAGATGGTCTGTCCCACAGCCATCAGTACGTCGTACTAGAGATAGTATACAGGTGCTCGTTAGGTTACGGGTACACCGGACAGGACTCGCCGAGGAACTGATTGGTTGGTATTATACCCATCGTCAGTTATCAGTTCCCAGGTGACATGAGTACAGCATAGTCCGCAGACTTGACACTGCTGCTTCGCCTCGAGTGTGTCCCACTGTTCTTAGATTGCTACCCTACCACGGCTCAAAGGAGTCGTGCAAACAGGTAGCAGTTGGGTGAAGTCCCGAGCACTTGGAGGCAGTGGCGGTTAGATATGATTCGTCTCTCCCGGTATTGGGAGTTGATATCGCACTGTGTCAGAGAGCCATTACGCAAAGTCCCTGGCTAGGGCAAGCGAGATATACTGGTAGGTTCCAGTAGCTTCTCAGGGCGTAATGGGCTTCGCTCCAACACGACTTATACAGCTATTAGGGGACTGACGCTTGCCGCCCCCTAGGCTTGATATGCGATAGTCTTAGGCGAACAGACCGGACTGTACGGAGATTGTCACATCAGGCTCAGTGGGAGTTCGGATGATTTACCTCATCGGCCTTCTTATCGACATCTACTTGGGGACCGTTACGTACAGCTAGTGCCGCTTGCGGTCTATGGTTAAACCCACTGCCAGCGTAGTGTCGAGTCTTTAGAGTCCCACACAGAGAGTTTCCCTGCTCCAGGCGAAACGATATAGAGGTCGTATGGTTTTACGACAAGGGTTCGGATGCGTACGTGTGTTTTCGCACGTACGACTTTTCGGACAGTTTATACTAGCCGGCTTTGGTTTAAGCCAGATTCTAGTATAAGGTTATTGGATTTATACAGTCTAAAGTTTTTCCGTGTTTTCACGGATTGGAGGGGCGTTCTCGTAATTTGTCGAGAAGGTTCTAGAAGAGTGGTGACATGAGGGATTGAGGTGGCTTTTTCATGATTACTTTGTGTGACTCATTTATATAATTCATCATATCATTAATGCTTCATTAATGATCTAATGACTCACATGATGAATCACTCTCCTTGATTAAATGAAACATGGTGAATAATCAATTAATTGATATTATTTGATAATTCATTATGTATCATATATTCAAGTGAGAAGGTTTTTTGATGATGATCATTCTCATCTTCTCCTTCTCTCTCCTCAAGCTCACTCTCTCTTGAAACCCTAACCCTAACCTCTCATGTGTTGAGATCAAGGGTTAGCTAGACTAAAACATCCATAACCTCACTCTATATCTCCTAGGTAGCTTAGATTAGCACTTTAAGCAACCTACTTATCTCAAGTTTGAGATTTAGCTTGGCGTAGGAGCTTTCGGGTGGATCGTATTTGATTCGAGGAGGCCGTGAAGTTGCCGATGTTCCAAGGAGCCTACGAGGAGTGGAGGACAGCGATGAAGACCCGAAGGACATGTAACGTGAGGTATAACTCCGGTACCGAGTAGTTAAACCTCTAGTATAACGTTAGCAATGGTTTAGATTACGATTCATGCGCTCAAGTCCGTGTTACGAAGCTTTGATAATCGTTTTTCATATATTCCGCCTCCCCGCAAGTTAGTGGGGTGCGTGACATGGACTTACAGTGGTATCAGAGCCAACTAAACTATTACTAGCTTGTTAGCAATTGATTAGAAGTTCGATCGACGAAAAACACGGAAAACAAAACCCTATTCCATAACAGTTTCTGTAAATTTTAAATGTGTCGCAAAAATTTTTTGACACACCTTAAAATTCACAGCAGGGAATTATAAGAAATGTGGGAAAATTCGAGGAGGCAACTCGACTAAACGGCCGCGTTTCCGCGGAAGTAGAGAGCTTTTGCCGCGGAACCGCCACCGAGTCAACGCCGAGTTGACTCGGAGTTTCACAGTAATTCATAATTTTGGGTTTTTTGTTTTCCTGTATATACTGTTTCTGCCCAGGTTGCCTCTGTGATGTTTTGCTTTTGGGGGTAGACACGGATATAGGTAATCGATCGATATTCTAAACTATTTGCTAATTGGATCTTTATCTGTAATGTTTAATGTGTTCGTAAACCTCCCCTAACTGCTAGTATGTCAGTTAGCAGGGGGTTGCACATTTCTGTAATGGATTTTATCTGTTTGTGTATATAAACTGTATTGGACTGTTGTGGTGAATAGACGGGTTTTGTGATGGGTTATTGTATTAATTCATTCGATATAATTGTAATAAGTTGTAATATTATTTTGCGGGGCACATCCAGGTTGCGGTTGTAGCCACCGTTGTATTATTTCTTTTTACTGTTTTTGCTCCTAGGATAGACCCAAGGTGGGGTGCACAAACTACCGGGTATTTTGAAGTGTTGAGGCAGACAGCTTCACATCTGGTACTTGGCGGGTAGTTTGCCGTACCCGTAGGGGTCTGGGGTAGGATAATGGCTATTCATCACAACTGTGTAATCCGTCTTTCATTGCAGGCTCAAAAGAAACGCGGATTACTTGCATATCCAATAAAGTTTATCTGTGATCTGGAATGCTTATTATTGCATCTGACGAATGTACAATATCTATATATAAATAGCTATTAGACGTCACTTATGTTTTACACCCGCGCTAGCCCTGCCCCCGCTCTGTCGTTAGTTAAGTAACCTAACGGGTGATGACGGGACCCAGTGGCGAATGCGGATGGCATAAGAGGACGTGGTATTTTCGTTGTTTTCTGCAATGATAGTTTAATGATGGGACACATTATTTATAATGCAAAGAAAATAAACCAAAGTTTAAATCGTTGGAACAAATTTAAAAGAAACCACTCGGTTATTTTAAAAGAAATTAGAATTTTTTAATTGCGGAGCTTTAGCCACTCCTTTTAAAAAGTATCAGGTTCCTTCGATTATATCAAGTTCACTACGTTCACGGTTTTGCCAAAACCATTCGTAGCCCTCTGTCATTTCATACGGATATTCAATAGTATTCAAGCTATGTTTGTTGACCTTCGTCAAGGCATAGTGATTGGTAGCTGTTGGGTGTTCATATGTAGCATAGATAGATGCGTTGGTTTGGGACAGTCGTATTACCTTGTTGACCTTCGTCAAGGGTATGTACGGATGTGTTCAAATTAACCTAGACAATGATGGGTAGAACTTGACATGTGACTTATGATTTGTTGACCTTCGTCAAGGTCATAAGAGCATGGGGCAGAAATCCATATTGGGAATTTCTAAAGAAACTGAAATTTGCAGAGACAGCATACCATTTTGGAGTTTGATGAATGTTGGTAGGATTCCTTCAACATTATCATACGATGATATTTTGGATCCCGATCCTACTGTGAGTACATGCTACTTATCAGGAGATTCGTCACTTAACGATCAATGCTATAAACCAAGTAGGTGCCAAGAAAGGTGTCAGCGGGGTTACGCCTCCAGAGAAAAGAGGTTATTTAATTAAGGAACTTCGCGAAAGCGTTGGAAAACCTCCCTCGAAGTATCGACACTGGCCAGGCTGAACGGTTAAGCAAGTATTGTACGGTAAGAATTGTCCTGGCTAATTCTTCTTTTATGGTTTGAGGAGGGATTCGAGAAACAGTGGGAGCCATCCTGTTTAGATAAATTAAACCACTCTAAACTTGCAAGAGCATCATGCTAATAGTATCTTCTTCTCTCTCTTAAAATTGCAGCGACCCTGTGACCACACATAGGTTACATCTAGATAAAAATTTGACTGAATCTGACTTATATGACTGGCAAATGTCTGTCCAGATGTCCATTGCCTATGACAAGCTGGACCACCCTATTGAGGGACATTCCTATTGCTATGGGATTGGGCATTGGCAGAGTGATTGCAGGGCTTTAGAAGCCAGTAGCCAGGATACGAAGCATGTTGTGGCTTCGACTTCGGGTGTGTTTATGATAGAGAACTGTATGTCAGTTAACCCTACTTCCTGGGTATTGGATACCGGATCAGGAACTCACATTTGTAATTCATTACAGGCTCTGAGAAATCGTAGGGTTATCGGGATAGGAGATATGACCCTTACAGTTGCTAACGGAATGAGCATGAATGCTGAATCCGTAGGGGAATATCATCTTGGAATGACAACTGGGCAGATATTGATTCTACGTAACTGTTTTTATGTACCAGGTACGACTTGTAATATCATATTTGTACCCTTACTTTCTAAGGAAGGATATGATTTTGCTTTTACAAGAGATGTGGTTCACATCCACCAAAATCAAGATTTGATTGGGTCAGGTACATTAGAAAACGGAATATACGTATTAAATCAAGCTCAGATTTTCAGTGTCCAGAACACACTTAAAAGAAAGTCTCCGGAAACAAATCAGGCTTTCTTATGGCATTGTAGACTAGGTCACATCAATGAGAGGAGGTTGACTAAGTTACATAAAGAAGGATATTTGAATCCGTTCGAATATCAATCTTATGCTACTTGTGAATCTTGTCTCATGGGAAAGATGACAAAAACTCCGTTCACTGGACACGGAGTAAGAGCAAGCGAGCTCTTGGGACTCGTACACAGTGACGTGTGCGGTCCAATGTCTACACATGCGCGAGGTGGTTATTCCTACTTCATTACTTTTACGGATGATTTTTCTAGGTATGGATATGTCTTCTTGATGAAGCACAAATCCGAGGCCTTTGAGAAATTCCAAGAATACAAGAATGAAGTGAAAAACAAACAGGCAAAAGTATAAAGACACTGAGATCTGATCGAGGTGGTGAATATTTAAGTGCCGAGTTCCTAGGTTACTTAAAAGAGAATGGAATTCTCTCTCAGCTTACTCCTCCATACACACCACAACACAACGGTGTATCGGAAAGGAGAAATCGAACCCTTTTAGATATGGTTCGTTCCATGATGAGTAAGGCTGAGTTGCCGCGATCTTTCTAGGGTTATGCACTAGAGACAGCTGCATATCTCTTAAACAAGGCTCCAACCAAAACTGTGTCTACCACCCCATATCAGATGTGGAGTGGGAAGAAACCCTGTCTTAAGTATCTAAAGACATGGGGATGTCCAGCTTTTGTAAAGAAGCAGCATACGGACAAGCTCGAGGCACGCTCAGTACTATGTAAGTTTGTGGGATACCCAAAGAACTCCAGGGGGTATCTTTTCTATTCCGCAGAGGAACAAAAGGTTTTTGTTTCTCAGCATCCCCACTTCTTGGAAACTGAATTTTTAGAAAATCAGAAGAGTGGGAGCACAGTAGAACTGGAAGAAATTCTAGAACCACAAACTGTTACTGAAAGTATGGTAGAACCAGAAGGTTCCGGAGAACAGGACATCCCGACGCCACTCCGCAGGAGTAGTAGGCAATCTCATCCGCCCGAGAGATACTACGGTTTTCTCATAGATAGGGATAGAGAGGATTGCAATATTGAATATGATGAGCCTACTAGCTTCCAGCAAGCCATTCAGAGCGGTGATTCGGTAAAATGGCTAGATGCAATGCGGACCGAAATGGAGTCCATGTACACCAACAAAGTATGGATTTTGTACGTTGCTCCAGAAGGGGTAAAACCCGTAGGATGCAAATGGATCTTCAAAAAGAAGATTGGTGTAGATAGACAGGTTGAAACCTATAAGGCTAGACTTGTTGCAAAGGGTTTTCGTCAAAGACCTGGTTTGGACTATGACGAAACCTTTTCTCCAGTGGCTATGCTTAAATCTATTCGGGTCCTTCTTGCTATTGCTGCCTTCCACGATTATGAAATCTGGAAGATGGACGTAAAGACGGCCTTTCTAAATGGTAATTTGGAAGAAAGCGTCTATATGGATCAGCCAGAAGGATTCATTCAGAGTGGGAGCAGCGGTAAAGTATGCAAGCTGCTTAAGTCCATTTATGGACTAAAGCAGGCATCGCAGAGTTGGAACATCTGTTTTGATGATGCTGTCAAAGAATTTGACTTTATCAAAAATCCAGATGAACCATGCATATACAGTAAGATTGTAGGGAGAGCTGTAGTATTCCTCGTCTTATACGTGGATGACATTCTCCTAATAGGAAATGATATTCCTATGTTACAGTCAGTCAAAAAATTCTTGTCACATAAATTCTCCATGAAAGACTTGGGTGATGCCACCTACATTCTGGGGATCCAGATCTATCGTGATAGATCAAAAAGGATATTGGGACTTTCACAGTCCAGGTACATAGACACCATAGTGAAGAGATTCAGTATGGAAGATTCTAAGCGCGGTAACCTACCGGCTTGTCACGGAATCACCCTCTCCAAAGATATGTCTCCCAAGACTGATTTGGAAAGGGATCGCATGTCGATTATACCCTACGCTTCTGCGGTAGGCTCTATAATGTATGCGATGTTATGTACCAGACCAGATGTAGCATACGCATTGAGCGTAGTAAGCCGATATCAAGCAAACCCAGGGGAGAATCACTGGATAGCAGTAAAGAACATTCTCAAGTACCTGAGGAGGACTAAGGAGATGTTCTTGGTATATGGCGGAAAAGACCTTCAGATGGAGGCCTTTGCCGACTCCGGCTTCCAGAGTGACAAAGATGACTCCAAATCCATGTCGGGTTTTGTCTTCACCCTCAATGGAGGGGCGGTCTGTTGGAAGAGTTCCAAGCAGAAGACCGTTGCAGACTCAACGATGGAAGCAGAGTACATAGCTGCTTGCGATGCCGCAAAAGAAGCAGTCTGGATGAAGAAGTTCCTCACAGAACTTCAGGTGGTTCCTACCAGTGTTGATCCAATACCTCTGTATTGTGACAACAACGGCGCTATAGCTTTAGCAAAGGAACCCAGGTCCCATCAGAAGTCCAGACACATCTTAAGGCGGTATCACCTGATCAGGGAGATCATAGATCGCCGGGAGATCGAGGTGAAGAGAGTAAAGACGGAGGATAACATTGCTGATCCATTCACAAAGGCCATTCCTCAGACGCAGTTCGAGAGGCTATTCGAGATGATAGGTCTACGATATGCCAGCTCATGGCCCTAGTGCAAGTGGGAGATTGTTAGTGTATATGCCCTAGAGGCCATTATTGTATCATACTAGATTGTATATTACTTAATGGAAGCTTGGGATATTCACAGTTATATATACAGTCTTGCTAAAAATGGTAGTATGCTACTTGGTTTGAGTCTACTTTAATATGTACATATGTTTCTTGTAACGTATCACTTATACATATTAGTAGAGCCCATAGGATCTTTGCTTGATTACCAGCGTCGTGATGGCAATCACACTAGTGGGGGCTGGGTAGTCTGTAAGCAACATCCTATACAGGTCCCTGGTCGTTGGATTATCGAGATAGGGCATCGATATTCCGGAGTAGACTATGTGTATACGCTTCTCATCCCAGTTGGGGAGATGGTCTGTCCCACAGCCATCAGTACGTCGTACTAGAGATAGTATACAGGTGCTCGTTAGGATACGGGTACACCGGACAGGACTCGCCGAGGAACTGATTGGTTGGTATTATACCCATCGTCAGTTATCAGTTCCCAGGTGACATGAGTACAGCATAGTCCGCAGACTTGACACTGCTGCTTCACCTCGAGTGTGTCCCACTGTTCTTAGATTGCTACCCTACCACGGCTCAAAGGAGTCGTGCAAACAGGTAGCAGTTGGGTGCAGTCCCGAGCACTTGGAGGCAGTGGCGGTTAGATAGGATTCGTCTCTCCCGGTATTGGGAGTTGATATCGCACTGTGTCAGAGAGCCATTACGCAAAGTCCCTGGCCAGGGCAAGCGAGATATACTGGTAGGTTCCAGTAGCTTCTCAGGGCGTAATGGGCTTCGCTCCAACACGACTTATACAGCTATTAGGGGACTGACGCTTGCCACCCCCTAGGCTTGATATGCGATAGTCTTAGGCGAACAGACCGGACTGTACGGAGATTGTCACATCAGGCTCAGTGGGAGTTCGGATGATTTACCTCATCGGCCTTCTTATCGACATCTACCTGGGGACCGTTACGTACAGCTAGTGCCGCTTGCGGTCTGTGGTTAAACCCACTTCCAGCGTAGTGTCGAGTCTTTAGAGTCCCACACAGAGAGTTTCCCTGCTCCAGGCGAAACGATATAGAGGTTGTATGGTTTTACGACAAGGGTTCGGATGCGTACGTGTGTTTTCGCACGTACGACTTTTCGGACAGTTTATACTAGCCGGCTTTGGTTTAAGCCAGATTCTAGTATAAGGTTATTGGATTTATACAGTCTAAAGTTTTTCCGTGTTTTCACGGATTGGAGAGGCATTCTCGTAATTTGTCGAGAAGGTTCTAGAAGAGTGGTGACATGAGGGGTTGAGGTGGCTTTTTCATGATTACTTTGTGTGACTCATTTATATAATTCATTATATCATTAATGCTTCATTAATGATCTAATGACTCACATGATGAATCACTCTCCTTGATTAAATGAAACATGGTGAATAATCAATTAATTGATATTATTTGATAATTCATTATGTATCATATATTCAAGTGAGAAGGTTTTTTGATGATGATCATTCTCATCTTCTCCTTCTCTCTCCTCAAGCTCACTCTCTCTTGAAACCCTAACCCTAACCTCTCATGTGTTGAGATCAAGGGTTAGCTAGACTAAAACATCCATAACCTCACTCTATATCTCCTAGGTAGCTTAGATTAGCACTTTAAGCAACCTAGTTATCTCAAGTTTGAGATTTAGTTTGGCGTAGGAGCTTTCGGGTGGATCGTCTTTGATTCGAGGAGGCCGTGAAGTTGCCGATGTTCCAAGGAGCCTACGAGGAGTGGAGGACAGCGATGAAGACCCGAAGGACATGTAACGTGAGGTATAACTCCGGTACCGAGTAGTTAAACCTCTAGTATAACGTTAGCAATGGTTTAGATTACGATTCATGCGCTCAAGTCCGTGTTACGAAGCTTTGATAATCGTTTTTCATATATTCCGCCTCCCCGCAAGTTAGTGGGGTGCGTGACATGGACTTACAGTAATTATTATGGTTTTTAATTACTTAAACTGATAGCAGCAAGAATAAATACTCCTAGTATACATTAAATTTAAAGTAATTTCTTGTACACTAAAAATGGAGTTATTTCATTCTTGTAGCTTGTAATTAAAAACAAAAATAATTACCTAAATCTTGTGCTCAGGCTAAAATACCCCTTTGTGGATTTTAAAAATATTTTGAAAAAAAAATTGTATAGAAAAAAGTGTATAAGAAAATTAGGGTTGTTACAACGGGGGTGAGTTGCCAACTCGTGAGTAATAAATAACATCTATAGAGGCTATCGCAAGTATGCACACAAGCATCCTAGCATCTATAATACAGGTATGGCAGGACATAATAACAGGTATGTATACAATATGAATATACTAGCAGGTATGAATGTAATGTGAATCAACTCATGATCTGAATGTGTAAGTATTAGAATCATGTTTTTCCTTTAGGAATCTCTTTTGAAATACCAACACAATACCAATAGAATCAACAAGAACCTGTGTCCAGCAACACCTCAAAACTATCACAAATCTCATATATCCATGTCATAATATCTCTGGCCTCAGCCATCCGGCTGACCCATCTCAATATCACTATCTCAACATCTCGCGGCCACGGTCGGTATCCTTTGGATATCCGCCGTCCCAAACAGTCACCGGTAGGTAATCCGTCCCCTGCCAGGCTCATCGTCAGCAACACGAGCTTCTTGCCCCGGGGTACCTTACCGGGCCCACCATGTACCCGAGACGGTTCATCCAACTCCTCGAAACGCGTCTCGAAAACCACAGCAAACTCATGGTGGACGACACTTACATCACTAGAAAACCGCAATTTACATATTTTTAAAAATATAATAAGTTTAGAAATTTTGCGGCTTTCCCCCGAAATCCAGAAATATCACAAAATCTCAAGAAATCCTCATAAATGCATATGCCAATGATAATGAATGCATATGGTATCAATAATCAAGTTGCGATGTATGATTGATAGACTAGGCATGAACAAATAACATGATGAGGTACATGCACATGATTAGCAATCTTATGATTTCATTTTAAGGAATTAAAGGCAATAGCACAGGTTTAAGCATCATTTATAGTAAAAGGTTTCAAATTATAGGTTATCTAGTGTGGTGGCATGGCAATTACCAGGGCGTGTGTGTAAGCATGAATAATGCTCGTCCTGCATATAAAACCCTGGCAATGGTGCATGTGTCCTATAGAATGGGTTTGCATATGTAGGTCAAATAAGGCATGGATGTAGTTACTAATATCACTAAAATCTTAAGTACATAAACTATCAGGAGACTTGCGCCATCCAAACGATAGTCCCCCGTAGATGTTAAATCTACTCACCGGAATCCCCAGCTAGCCACGTCCAATCACCGCTTTCCCCTTTCGTGCCGCGTGTGACGTCTCCGCGACTGAACCTGGAATTTACATCAATACCAAACATAGGTTACATATCAAGAACGATGCAAATCCCAAAAGAAAATACTAACGTTCACAAGCTAGGTACAACGTGCACAAGGTGCGCGGAACACACGCGAAAATCGCAAAAACTAACAAAATCGTCGATTTGGTCGCCCGGCAAAGCTAAAACCCGCTCACTCAAAAAAACCACACTCACACATCCTAAATGTCAAAGGATATGCCAAAAAATATCATCAAGATATCGCAAATAATTCATCACAATATGTTTATAAAATCCTAGTAAGCACTAAAAATTCCAAATTCGTGCAAACATCGCGTATTTGCGATAAAGTGCTCACATCATCGCACAATCCTACAATCCACACAACTAGCTAGCCACAACACTCAATTTAACCCATTTACCATGCATCAAAACACATTTTCCATAAACAAACCCTTTCTAGAATTTCAGAACTAGCAATCTTAATCCAAACTATACATGAAAAACCCTAAATTAACACTAGTTTATAGCCCAATTAGCAAGTTAACCTCTTAGATTAGGTTAGCAAAACAACTAGATAACAAAATAGATTTGATTAACCTACTAAAGATTTCTAAAACCCTAGTTTAATTTCAAACCATGAACTAGAAAAAACTAGATTAGGATTTAGCTATAATTTTAACACTAACACAACATGCAAGTTCTAGTTAGCACACTTTAACTACAAATTAACCTTAGATTAGAAATTATACCTCACACTAGAGATATAGCAAGAACAAGATGCCTCCAAAGATGGCTTCATAGCACCATGATCCAAGCAAGAAAGGCTAAGGAGAATGGAATGAAGGATGGGGGTTAATTTGTGAGGTTTAAATTGGAATTTTGGAGCAATATGATGGAATTTTGAAGGAAATGGAAAGAAAAAAATGAAGAGGGAGAGCTGCAGATTTCCAGCAGAGAATGGAGGGAGATTGGTGTGGGTGGTGATGGAAAAGTCATGGTCAACCCATACCAATCAACCAAAGACCCATACCCACATTAAAAAATCAAAACCCTTTTCAAAATACCTCATTTCCACACATAATAAAAAGTCAAAGGAGGCAAGGAATTTTTCCTTGTGCTGCTGAAAGTGGGCCGGCCTCGGGGTGAGGGAAGAGTGAATGGGGTTTTACAAAAAAAAAATTATGCAAAAAGACCCCCAACAAGTCCAAAATTGCAAGTTTTAGCTTAAATTCAATAAATTTTGTTTTCCATAATAAAAATTAGTTAATACTTCAAATAAAATACTAAAAATTTATATTACAACTAGATTTTAATTAACATGATTTTAAAGATTAAAATTAGCCCAAAGAAATTTGTATTTATCGCTAATTTAATGTATTTTATTACCGGCTTAAAATAATATTAAAAAATTAAAAAAAAGGGAAAAAAGTTTAAATGACCAAAAATTAATAAGTAACTCATTAGCAACTAAAAACTAGCAATTACCTATCCAAATTAGGTATAATTAGTCCTAAACTGCAAAATAACAAAAAAGACGGTTTACGGAAAATTACCGAATTTTCACCGATTTTCAAGAAAACACCAAAACGACTTTTCAAGGTGCTACAACTTTGCTCCCCACAATCGCCGTTCGCAAATCCGCAAAAATCTGCAGACTTGCTCACAAAAATTATCAAAAAAAACAAAAAGATTTTTTTTATTTATAAATATATACAAAAAAATATTAACCCGAATAACAAGAAAGAAAATACGCTACCGTCTCCCCGGCAACGGCGCCATTTGATAGCACGCTTTTGGCGTGTCGGATGTTCAAAGTTCTAAAGTTATAACCGCGATCAGGACGGTGTCGCTTTGCAGCTAGCCAGTTGAGCACGGGTCGATCCACAGGGAGATGGTTGTATTTCCGTTCTTGTCTTAGACGAGTCAATAAAGAATGTGTATATGTTTGTTTGATTCTAACCTTTGTATTATATGAAAGTATAAAGTTGTTAAGAAAAAGATACGAAATTGTAAGCTAAAGAAATCCGTACTCAAAACCTTTGAGCCGAGTCTTGACCAATTAAAGCTAGAGCAATCGGCAACAACGTGGATTAGGGGATTTAAGCACGGTATTCGTGGAATCCGGCTTATTTACCCTTGTCCTTCCGTTCTTGTCTCTTGGTTTTGCCTCCGGCCAAACCGAACGCAACCGGTCGCGGTTAGGAATCACCGTTACCTTGGTAGGGTAGGGTGCCTAACGGAGCGCTTGCGTAACGTTTGGGCGGAGTTCAATGGAAAATAACGGGAAAAGGAAATGAGCAAAGAAACATTAACTTACAATACCGTATTTATTCTTAACAACGATAATTACAACCATTCACAAAAAAACGAACCAAAAAGAGCAAAAGAGAAGAAAAGATTACAAGTAAGTAAGTGCATGGAATTTAAGTGCAAGAAAGTAAAGCATGAATGTAAAGCAAGTAATAAAAAGCAAGAAAGAAATAAGCAAGAAAGTAATTACAAGAACATAGAACTCAAGACAAGCATGGGATCAATAGCCAACCCTTAAACTTGCAAGCTCAATCAAGAGGTTGCAAGATCAAGAGAAGGGTAAAGAACTCATGTGAAATGAAGCACTAATTCTATAAGAAGATACAACCCTTGAAATCAATAACAAACCCTTAAACTTTCAAGCTCAATGAAGAGGTTGAAAGATCAAGAGAAAGCAAGGATCTCAAGGGGAAGCTAAAACAAAAGAATGATACAAAAACCCTCATCTTCATTTCATCATCCACTCAAAAATCTCTCACTACAATTTTCATGGAGGAAAGAATGAAGAAGAAGAAGAAGACTAAACTACACTAAAAAAGAGAATGGAAATCAAGACATGAAGGAGGCTTGGCTTGGAACAAAACCGGGGTATTTATAGGCTGGAAACAGAGAACCTAGGGCAACATTCTGACAGTATATGAAATTCCAAAACTGCCCCTGAAATTTGACCAAGTGAGGAGCCTATACGGCCGCGGAACCGCGGCCTAAGCGTGCTTATGCCGCGGAACCGCGGCCGTTTAAAGGAGTTAGGCCATGAAATTTGATGGTTTTCCCTAGTTTTTAGTACTCTTCAGTGTGGTATATGACTTTTTCTCAGAAACTCTTCCCATTTCTTCCAGAATTTCAGTAGATCAAAAGGTGATGTGATGTGGATCTTTTGCCAAGATTTCCTCGAGCTCCGCGTAGATATGTTGGATCTTGTGTTGACATTGAGCTTTGTGCACGAAAATGACATCGATTTGCCATTTTGTCCCTTAAACTGGTGTGTGGCAACATACGGATAGAGAGCGGAGACCCGTGTTTTATCTGTTGTTGGCAGTAATCCGGAATTTGACGTACTTTTCTATGAATTTCACTGTTTAGAGCTGAGAACCAGTATCCTGTAAATATATAGTAAACACTGATTAAAAGCACCTGCCTATAACCAAACGAGCGTAAGAATGGGCGGTATAAAATGCAATATTTTGGTATGAACAATAACCTTAGAAGGATTGCGGCAACTCAGCATTACTCAGTATGGAACGAACCATATCCAATAGGGTTCTGTTCCACATTTCTGATACACGATTGTGTTGTGGTGTGTATGGAGGAGTAAACTGAGAGAGAATTCCATTCTCTTTTAGGTAATCCAGAAACTCGGCACATAAGTATTCACCACCTCGATCAAATTTTAGTGCCTTGATAGTTTTTCCTTTTTGTTTTTCCACTTCGTTCTTATATTCCTGGAATTTCTCAAAGGCCTCAGATTTATTTGTCATCAAGATAACATGTCCATACCTAGAGAAATCATCCGTAAAAGTAATGAAATAGGAATAACCACTTCATACGTGTGTAGACATTGGACCACACACGTCGCTGTGTATGAGTCCCAAGAGCTCGCTCGATCTTACTCTGTGTCCAGTGAATGGAGTCTTTGTCATCTTTCCTATGAGACAAGATTGACAAGTTGCATAAGACTGATATTCGAACGGATCCAAATATCCCACTCTATGTAACTTCGTTAACCGTGCTTCATTGATTTGACCTAGTCTACAATGCCATAAGAAAGCCTGATTTAATTCTGGAGGCTTTCTTTTAAGTGTGTTCTGGACACTGAAAACCTGAGCTTGATTTAATACGTATATACCTTTATCTAGTGTACTTAACCCAATCAAACTTTGATTTAGGTGGATGTGGACCACATCGCTTACAAATATAAAATCATATCCTTCCTTAGAAAGTAAAGATACAGATATAATATTACAAGTTAAACTAGGTATACACAAACAGTTACGTAAAATAATTATCTGCCCACTTATCAATCCTAAGTGATATTCCCCTACAGATACAGCGTCCACGATCATTCCGTTAGCAACCCTGAGAGTCATATCACCTGGCCTGATAACTCTACGGTTTCTCGAAGCCTGTAATGAATTACAGATATGGGATCCTGATCCGGTATCTAGTACCCAGGAAGTAGAGTTAATTGACAGACGGTTTTCAATCACAAACACACCCGAAGTCGAAGCCACATCATGCTTCGGATCCTGGATTCTGGCTTTCCAAGCCCTGCATTCCTACTGCCAATGCCCTTTCCCATGACAATAGGAACAAGCTTCCTTCCCTACTGTTAGCCCCGAGACTTTTGCCCTGCCCTTTCCTTCTACCTTACTGACACCACCTATCATCTTTGTGGAGGTCTTCTTCTTCTTACCCTTGGCATTCTCCTTAGATCTAGAAGAAGAAAATTCCCCAATAAGCAGAGCGGGTGTCTCCATGGCTTCCTTCCCGGTGCCCTTAACTGGAAATATAACTTTCTTCCCCTGGGCGTAAGTAGAAGGTGTAGACTGTAGAATCAAATCAGTACTTGACTCATTCTCCAACGTGGTCTCCAGGTCCGTGAGCTTTTCAATATAGCTAGTCATCGTAAGGACATCATCCCCTACAGATGACCCAATAGCCAACCTCGCTAGAAGAAATTTCTTCGAGGTCTCATATCTTGCGATACGAGATTGCTCTCCATACAAATATTTGTTATGGAGGAAGATGGAAACTAAGTCCACCTTCTCATGTTGCCTTTGGTTTACACCATCTACTGTGTAACATTTCAGAAAATATAAAATATTATTTTTGGAATTTAATATTAAAATAATATATTTCGCGAAAACTACCCGATTTGCGAATTTTGGGTTTTCGTAAAATGGTATAAATATATACCAATATTTGTGAAATAATTGAAGATTAAAATGCTTTATTCATTTAAAAATATATTTATTGGATTTGGCATTTTTATAATTAATTATTTGCAGTTTAAATAAAAAATGGATTAGTGCACTACTAATTGCGATTAGGCCAAATCCGTGTTTCTACATTTTTCCATGGTTAGTGCACCATGACATGTTGCATTTGGTTGTATGTTGTTTCAATTGTATTTGTTGATATTTGGCTTTAAAAGAAAAAGAGAAAAGAAAAGGAGACAATTATTGGAGAGAGAGAGTGAGGCATGTGCATGTGAGGGGGTGAGAATAAGATAGAGTGAGGGTAGGAGAGAGAGAGAGGGATGCCTTCATTTTCCTCCCCCATTGTTTTCTTCAACTCCTTCATCCTCATACTCCCTCCACCTCCATCTCCATGTATCATCTCAAATCCTTCACCAAAACGCTATACTCCCTTCATTAAAAAGATGCATAACTTCATCCTCAACACTTTGGACCTTTCAAAGTTGGATTTTGAAGACTTTGAGCAACTCAAGAAAATTCTTGAGTTGCCAAATGAGATAATTCCTACACTTCTAGTTTAGTTTTTGAGTTTCCTAGCACCCTATGGTAGTTTAGAGTTAAATCGATTTAGATTAGTGATGTTTGGAAATTCCAAGAGAAGGTTTGTGTGATTGTGTGGAATTATGATTTGTAATGGGTGTTTACTTAACCCTTAGAGATATTTTACTGTCCAAGACCCGAGTTTAGCGCCAAAATACGAACTTAGATATTGTCCCGTGTCGGTTTTGTGGGGTTTGTTAGCCTACTGGGTATCTGGAGCAACCTTGGCCATTTATATGAAAATATAGCAAGTCCATAGACCTAGGCAAATGACCAGAAAACCACCACCCAAGTTCGAGACAATTCTGCCCTGGTATGGCCGACGAGCTCGGATCGTAAGGGGATGTCGCCGGATTTTTAGTTGGTTCTGGGGTTGGGTTTTTGGCTATAGCTTTCTTACCCTATAAACTATCCCCTGTACTTGCTTGTTTAGTCTCAATTAATCTGAGATGAAATCTGGGAGCATATTGGGGTGGTTTTGGGTTATGTTTTCCGATATTAGTATTCATGGTTGTTGTATTTTATATTGTATTGGGCCGTTGGATGTTTGTACATCGACGATGAGGGTTGTTTAGTTGTTTTTGCATGCGTAGTCTATAGGTTCTAAACTATGAGCGCACCGTGTGCCGTATCGGTTTTCCGGACATTGATTTTAATAGCATGGCGATTGTATATTGATTGTAGGTATCTTCGCGTGGATTCCGAGACGACGAAGCACATCGACTACGGCTGAACAAGAAGTTCCGCAGGTGAGTAGATTTATATTTACGGGGGAAGTCAGGTGGATGGCGTATAGCACCCCCGCAAACACTGATATGTGATTTATAGTTTGGAGACAGGATAAGCCACGAATTAAGGTTATAGCTTATGGTTTAGTATGAAATGATATGATATATAAGGATGTCTCGAATTGATATATAAGGATGTGAATCGCGATATATACATATGTAGTTGCAAAAGAATAAGTATGAGATAATAGTGGCATGTAATGAGGTCGATAAATACGACATGGGATTTATAAAATGACTTGATGTGAGGTATTGATGTCAGATATTGACGTGATGAAAAGAGTATACGATGAGATATGATGACTTGGTTAGATATGTCGTTATACGGATGCGAGTCGATATGAGATAATTGATACCTTTGTTGGTCCCATGATGTGAGATGGATACGGATGTGACCTGAGATATAGGTATATACATATATAATGATGTGAATAATGAGTTATATGCCGTACGAGACGTTAGGTCCGTACCCTCATTGTCATATAGGTTGATAGGACACCTAATTGTTTAATGCCGCCGTATGATGGATTACCGTACGTGATGAGTTTTACCTGATGATTGATCCATACCCTTGACTAGAGGATGCCGTACGATGGATTATACCATACGTGATGTTGGGAGGATGGATTGCCGATTGATAGATTCATCGACTCGGATATGTTATGGATACGTATACCTTATAGCATTTCGCTTACGATGTACTTTATGCTACGTTCATATTATTCTCATTTCATTACATATACATGTGCTAGTACACCTACACAATTATCGATGATGTGTATGTTACACTTACACATGTTGTGGCTCACACACTTTCATCATCGATAATTGCTATGTCACTTATACAGTAGAATTGCCACATCATTATGCTACGTTGCATGATATACTTGCTATGCTCACATCACTATACTATGTTACTTGATATACTTGATAGGCTCACATTTCTATTCTATGTTTCCATACATCATGCTTTACGATTATACGCATTGAGATGATGTTTTCATGAGATTCTGGATTTGGGAACCGTGGTTATATTTTAAAAGAGTATGTATTGTTTTAAAAACCCGGTTTCTCTTGATATGATATTTCGAAACGTCCACCATGTGTTTTCTCGGTTCTGAGATTGGTATGTGAATCCCGATTCGAGGAGCGGTAGGCACCATCTGCGCGTATATGGTGGACCCGGTAAGGTAACCCAGGGCAAGAAATGATTGTCGTGGAGTAGCCGATGAGCCTGGCAGAGGGAACACTACCTACCAGTGATAGTATTTGGGCTTGGCGGTTATCCAAAGGATACAGACCGGAGTCGTGAGATGGTATGGGCCGATCCAGACTGTCGGAGCCCGTGGGCCAATCCGGACTGACGGAGCCTGAGATATGAGGATTTACGTGTCGATATTGGACACTTGTTTCATCATGTTTCCAGTGTCGATGTTGGACACTCAGGTTCCATGATTTTGATGTGTCGTTGATGGACATACGTTGATTGATATCCTCATATTTACATGCATATGCTTTCATGATGTTTCGAGTGTCGATATTGGATACTCAGGTTCCATGATATTGTTGTGTCATTGATGTACACGTGGATGATATCCACATGCATACAGGTATTGGTTATATTGTTGGCATATATGCAGATACGGTGACCGTAGATATCATAGTTTTACCTTTATGATATAGTTGACCTAGGAATCGTTGTTTTATTCGATTGCTACCTGCTGATGTTGTCTACTCACGAGTTGGCAACTCACCCCAGTTGTGCCATAGTTCTTGCAAGTTTGACCGCATGGATCTGTAGCGGTATCGCTGACACGCAGCTTGCTTTCGGGTGATTTGCGTTGGTAGGTGGGATATATTGGATCGTACCACTCTTGTATTATTATTCCTGCTGTATGTAAATTCCCGGTTCCGTCAATAAAATTTTTCTAAAATTTTTCCTAGTCCTTTAAATATTTTCTATTTTTCCCGTTATTTTTGGAGGAATTTAGAATCCTTGTGTTTACTTTAATTCTCAAAATGTAATTTTTACTAAACAAATAAACCCAACTTTCCCTTACCCAGCCCACTTCTATTTTCTTTACAAATCCTATTTCCCAAACTAATTCACGGCCCAGCCCATGCCTACACTTACCTCGTCCGCGCCCGACCCGTACCCTTACCCGACCCATTATCCCCTCTTCCCCACTCTTTTTTCATTTTCCCGCCTCTTCGTCTTCCTCCCACGTCACCCCACGCTCCACGCCGCTCCCCCGTCCTCGTCGCTCCACGTCCCCACTCGTCGACCGAGACAGCGCGTGTGCTCACGAACTCCTTAAGCCCCACCTCGTCTCTCTAACTCTCTCCCCCTCACTCTCATTCTCTCTTTCTCCTTCCCCATATCTTCTCGCTCCCTCTCTCGGCCCATGCCTACGCCCACGACCGTGCTCGCCCCATCACCGTAGCTACCATGCCGGCATCACCCTCATCATTCCTCCCTCGCTCCTCTCTCCAAAACACCCGAGCCGACCTCCTCCCCACCTCACCTGCACACCGATCCGACCTCCTCCCCACCTCTCCTGCACACCGTACGACCTCCCCCGACGCACCCACCACCATCGACGACCCCACCACTCCTCCCCACCTCGCCTGCACACCGTGTGACCTCCCCCGACGCACCCACCACCGTCGACGACCCCACCACTCCTCCCCACTTCTTCCTCCATTCACAGCCATAACACAACAATCGTAACCGAGCTCCCTGCAACTCCTGCAACTTTGGTGACCACCGCCTGCAAGATCCGGCCATCCACCATCGCAACCACCATCATCAAGCTCTCCCTACAACCTCCGTCAACCTTACCAAACCTCGCCAACACAGACCCAAGTATCTCGAACCTTCACCCACCTCCACTGCCTACCGAGATCGCCGTGCCGTGTTCGGGTCGCATTCGTGCCGTTGCCGCTGCCGTGCGTCGTCAACGCGTCATCATGCATGTACCCTGCTTGCTCCATGCTAATTCTATCCATTACATTTCTAGATGACAAATTACAGTATATACTTTATTTGCGAATCAATAACGTGTACGTGTTCGGTGCCAAACCTGAGGGGAAAACCCCGTAAAACTGACGGAAACTGATCACATAGGTTGGCTCATACGGTGATGAAAATCTTGGTATATTTTGGCTGAAAAATACAGTCATTACTGACATGATCAACCATCCCCATTTAAGCCCGTTAAAACTGAAATTTTTCCACATCTGAAACTTGTAAAAATCACAACTAATTGACTATAGATTGGAATGTTGCGTTCAAGGGCTCAAATCGAAGCCGACTCGACGAGATAGAACCCCATAAGAGTTTTAAATTGTTTCTATGCTGAAAATATGACGGAAACTGGTTCGGAGTGCGGCTCTGGACTGCATTCCAGAGCAGCACTAGCTGTTGATTCTCATCTTGTAATGCTTACCCTCTGCTGATTGAACTTGTTATATTGTGGAATCCTATACTATAGCGAAGATGAATCAGTTAGCTAACTAATGAAAGTGATTTCATCCCTCTTCAGTATCGTTTACTATTTAAACTGTATTTTAAATGAACAGAACGTATAGTAGTCCCAAACGGGGACAAAACTTATACCACATTGTTGTGCAGTACATAACTTCTGACGTAGAGGCACGATTGAGAATCTGTCTATTGCGTTGGAAACCCAATTGATAAAAATAAATTTTGTACACTATAGCGTTGCCTAATTTTGATCTCAACGTGGTGAAAATTGTGTTGCGAAATGGACATTCAGTTAAGGAACTGGATTTCCAGCAGCGAACACTTAAAATGAAACGGCTGTAACATGCAAACCCCAAATCCGATTGCCCTGAAATAAATTTTGTTGAACTACCGACTGAGTTTACTTACTACCGCCTTTGCATCATTTTACTGAATATTGAATGTATGATTTTAGGCAATTTTTATAAGTTCATAAGATGCATAATAGCTCGTATTACACATGATTTGTTAACTGCATAAATGCACATATTTTACCCGATTGCCATACTTCTAGTGATAGCACGTGTTATTATTCAGTGTACAATACATTGTCGTGCGTGAATGGTATCGGTTTAGGAGTGTCAAGTATGCCAGTGAAAAAGTGAATGATTTGTGACAGTGAACAATACAGTGAACAGTGACTAAAACCGTGTTATTGGTGCGTACCTGTACACAACTAGACCATACTAATAAATAGTGTAGACCTGGGGAAAATGGGGAAATCGAAGTGGAAAGAGAATTGTATTTAGCGAGGACAGTGATTTAGAGGATGATCATTCGAACAACGACTCTTATATATATTATGTTGGGCCTAGCGGTCCGGTTGACAGGGTTATGTCCCAGGCGATAGCGGGCCGTAGTCTCGGGTATGTACGAGACCCTCGTTAAACATGATCCTCCTCTCCACAACTCAATTTCAAAGATCACTTAGAGACTGATAGGGACACAGATCATACATAGCATCAGTTAGTGACATATTGATTACCTGCATTTTACCTCCACTGTTATTACCTTCTTTGCTTGTTTCTTATCATAATTATAATATTGCTATTATATTGCTCTGACGACCTGAGTATTCATGCTCAGACCTCGAGGAAGAACCAGTACAGGAGTCAGACTTGCCCTTCGAGCTTGCGGAGATTTAGTCGCGAGTACCTCCATTACCTTTACCGCTTTCCCTAAAGAAACCTTGTATTCGCACTTGGTTAGTAGTTCTTTTCCTTGTTTTATTGTAAATTGTGAACAATGAAAGTTGATGTAATAACTTAGTGATGTATTCTTTACTTCTGTGCTTTGTTTACTGATTACCATATAATGCTAGAAGCCGAAGTGTGACTACGGCGGGATTATTCCTTGACCGTAGGAGCATGGCTGGCCTGGTCATCTCTCGTTTTCCGTATTTTGGTAAGCGGGGCATGACATGATTTTGTTGGTATCAGAGCCACGTTTAGTAGTAAGGGATAACATTAACTACACTTTATTACATTATTTTCGCTTCACTGTCCCTGACTTTCATCCTTGTATCTAATCGTATCCTTTTAAATATCTTCCAGCGATATGACGTCCCCGAACGACCACTCCTTAGACTCAAGTTCTCAAGATCATACGGAGAGGATCTTGAGTGCACTGACGACCCTCGCAGAAAATCAAGAGAGAAAGACGAACCTACTCACCGAGGGACTCAGGGCTATTACCGCAGTAGGGGGACCCTCCGCTCTTATTACCGCCCTCGGAGGCACTGCTCCACCAGATTTTTCTGCCAGGGCTGGCACCGTGTCAGATTTTCGGAAGTTACATCCAGCTGCATTTACGGGACTAGCCGAACCACTCGAGGACGAGCAATGGCTGGTCAATATGGAGAACCTACTGACGGACGCAAGGGTACCCGATGAAGAGAAAATGAATGTGATAAAGATCCAGTTGGAGGATGAAGCCCGTACTTGGTGGTCAGTTGAAGAAAGCAGACTAGAAGGGCCAATCGAATGGAGCAAATTCAAGGAGTGCTTCTTGGACCACTATTTCCCTTCCACCGCCAAGGCAGAAATGGAAGAAAGATTCATCTTACTGAAGCAGAATGGCCGTCCCGTGGACGTATATGCGGCAGAATTCAACCGTTTGAGCCAATTTGCTCCGTATATGGTCGCTTCAGAGGCCACCAGGGCCAGGCGCTTCTTACAGGGACTTAATTTCGAGCTACAGCAGTTGATCGTGTCACTCGAGTTGCAGACTTTTGCGCAGGTACTCAACGCGGCATGAATTTAGGAGAAGCTGATCAATAAATTTAGGAACCCCCAGTTGTTCCAGTGCGTACTCACATACTGTCTCGAGGAGTCATACCAGTTCACAGGCCAAGAACGACACAGATGAAGCGTCCATTCGTGCCCCAGCATCGTCCCCAGAGTAAGAACTTAGTTTGCGGCTACTGCAACTGGGATGGGTATACCCAGAAGGACTGTCGCCGCGCTAAGGGACAGTGTTTGATTTGCGGATCCAGCCAGCACCGAGTTAGTGGTTGCCCCGAGCGAACATAGTTACAGGGAGGGTCTGGACCGCAACAGCAGAGATCACAAGAGCAGAGGCAACCCTGCATAGGCCGCGGTCAGGGACGGGCTTTCACCTTGACCGCCGAGCAGGCAGAGGCTTCAGGCGAAGTTGTCACAGGTATTCTACTCGTACATTCCATGCCAGCTAGAGTACTGTTTGATTCTGGAGCATCGCACCGTTTCATATCTGCGCATTTGGTTGATACACACTCCATACCACATAGACCATTAACCAAGGGTTGGGAAATACATACGGGTAATGGTGTTATAGTATCTAGTCGAGAATGTAGATCCTGTCAAGTTGTAGTGTGTGGCAGGGAATTCTATGCGAATTTCCTTTTGATCGGAACAGTCAGCTATGACGCAATTCTCGGGATGGATTGGATGAGTACCTTCCATGCAGTTATCGATTGTCGAGCAAGAAATGTGACTTTCCGCATTCCCAATCACCCAGAGTTTATTTTCGAAAGCGGGAGCGAGTCTTTGGAGCCAGCCAAGTATAGAGCCAACAAAAAAGAGTTGACAACTATGGAGATTGATGAGAGCCCAGCCCTAGAGATTGTTCGGGATTTTCTGGACGTGTTTTCTGAAGATTTACCAGGTCTACCACCTCCACGCATCTTGGAATTATCGATTGATTTGACTCCAGGTACAGCACCAGTTTCCAAGGCCCCATACAGAATGGCACCTGTTGAGTTGGCAGAATTGAAGAAGCAAATTGAAAAACTCCTGGAGAACGGATTTATTCGGCTAAGCGCTTCACCGTGGGGTGCACCAGTTCTGTTGGTGAAAAGAAAGGATGGATCGCTGCGGATGTGCATAGAGTACCGGGAGCTGAACAAAGTCACGATAAAGAAAAAATACCCAATTCCACGCATCGACGACTTATTTGATGAGTTAAGTGGGGCCAAGGTATTTTCAAAGTTGGATCTCCGTTCAGGCTATCATCAGATCAGAGTAGTGGCCGAGGATATATGCGAGACGGCTTTCAGGACCCGATATGGACATTATGAGTTCCTTATGATGCCGTTCGGTGTTACCAATGCTCCAGCGATATTTATGGATTTGATGAACATGGTGTTTGCGAAGTACTTGGACACGTTTGTCGTTGTATTTATCGACGACATACTAGTCTACTCGAAGACCTGGGTGGAGCACGTCGAGCATTTGTGCACGGTTCTACAAATTTTTCGGGAAGAGAAGCTGTACGCAAAATTGAGCAAGTGTGAGTTCTGACTCGATAAGGTTCAGTTCTTAGGACACATTGTTTCGGGCGAAGGCATCTCAGTGGACCCGGCAAAGATAGAATCTGTCAGAGATTGGCCAACACCGAAGTCAGTGGCCGAGATCAGAAGCTTTCTGTGACTGGCATGGTATTATCGGCGGTTCGTCCAAGACTTTTCAAGAATCGCTGAACTTTTGATGAGGCTGACACGGAAGGATGTACCGTTTTTTTGGACAGAGGAGTGTACTCGGGCATTTGAGACCCTGAAGCATAAGTTAACCACGGTGCCTATTCTTACAGTGCCAGATGATTCCGGTGGTTTGGTGATACACAGTGATGCCTCAGGGAAGGGCTTAGGCTGTTCTGATGCAGCACGGTCGGGTGGTTGCTTAAACCTCACGACAGCAGAGAAATCACGAGAGGAACTACCCTACGCATGACTTGGAGTTTGCCACAGTGGTTTTTGCGTTGAAGATCTGGAGGCACTACCTGTTGGGAGAGAAGGTGGAGGTGTACATGGATCACAAGAATCTGAAGTACGTCTTCACTCAGAAAGAACTAAATATGAGGCAGCGCCGATGGCTAGAACTGATGACGGATTATGACTTGGACCTTCAGTATCACCCGGGAAAAGTAAATTTTGTACCAGATGCTCTCAGTCGCAAGCCTGCGGTCATGATGTTGACCAGTCAGAGGAGCATCATTGAGGATTTTCAGAGACTCGAACTTGAGGTCGTTACACCGAGCGCAATCAAGCAGTTTTGGCAACTACATGTGTAGTCTTCTCTTGTGGATCGCATCGAGGCTGCGCAAGCAGATGATCCTCGATTGCAAAAGTTCAGAGCGCAGGTAGAAGCCGGGCTGAGAACTGACCTACTCATACATGAAGACGGTTCTTTCAGATTCAGTAACAGACTTTGCGTACCCAAAGGGGATGCTCGAGAACAGGTACTAGCTGAGGCGCATAGTTCAGCTTATTCTGTCCATCCGGAAGGCACGAAGATGTATCGAGATCTAAAGCAGCACTTTTGGTGGAGCTGGATGAAGCGAGAAATTGCGCGGTTTATATCCAGGTGCTTGGCATGCCAGCAAGTGAAGGCGAAACATCAGAGGAAAGCAGGACTGTTACAACCGCTTCTGATACCAGAATGGAAGTGGGAGCACATTACTATGGATTTCGTGACGGCCTTACCACGGAGCCTTAGGGGCAATAACGCCGTTTGGGTTATCGTCGACCGTCTCACGAAAGCTGCACACTTCTTACCATTCCGAGTGGGACAGTCGACAGAGTCACTTGCGGAGAGATATATGCAGGAGATAGTGCGACTTCACGGAGTTCCGGTCAGCATTGTGTCAGATCGAGACACCAGATTTGTTTCGCACTTTTGGAGGAGCTTACAGGAGAGTTTGGGTACCCGCCTCAAGTTCAGCACAGCTTATCACCCGCAGACGGATCGAAAATCTGAGCGTACGATTCAGACACTCGAGGATATGCTGAGAGCTTGCATGCTGGACTTCCAGGATTCCTGGGAAGATCATCTGCATCTAGTCGAGTTTTCTTATAACAACAGTTACCAGGCTAGCATTCAGATGGCTCCTTTCGAAGCACTTTACGGGCGTAAGTGTCGATCCCCAGTTTGTTGGAATGATGTGGGCGAACGAAGATTACTGGGTCCCGAGCTCATTGTTCAGACATTCGACAAGGTCCAAATGATCAGACAGTGCATTAAGACGGCTCAGGATCGACAGAAGAGTTGGGCGGATGCCAGCAGGAGAGCACTAGAATTTGAAGTCGGAGATCATGTATTGCTGAAGATTTCCCCTACCCACGGAGTTATCAGGTTTGGAGGTCGTGGGAAACTCAGTCCCCGTTTCATCGGACCTTTTGAGGTGCTAGAGCGAGTAGGAGAGGTGGCCTATCGACTTGCCTTGCCTCCATCGCTAGCTGGTGTGCACAATATCTTCCATGTATCTCAGTTGCGGCGTTACGTTCGGGATGAGAGCCATGTTCTGGACTATTTGGCGTTAGCTTTGGGTACCGACCTATCTTACGAGGAGCAGCCCACCACCATCCTCGACCGCAGAGAAAAAGTGCTGAAGAATAAAGTCATTCCGTTAGTCCGAGTGTCTTGTGGTGGTCGTTCCCCAGGAGAATCTACCTGGGAGCGTAAGGAAGATATCCGTGCACGTTTTCCACATCTATTTGTTTAGTGCTGTTGTTTCGTTGTCTCTTTTAAAATTTCGAGGACGAAATTTTTCTAAGGAGGGTATGATGTAAATTCCCGGTTCCGTCAATAAAAAATTTCTAAAATTTTTCCAAGTCCCCTGAATATTTTCTATTTTTCCCGTTATTTTTGGAAGAATTTAGAATCCTTGAGTTTAATTTAATTCTCAAAATTAAATTTTTCCAAAACAAATAAACCCAACTTTCCCTTACCCAGCCCACTTCTAGTTTCTTTACAAATCCTATTTCCCAAACCAATTCCCGGCCCAGCCCATGCCTACACTTACCTCGTCCACGCCCGACCCGTACCCTTACCCGACCCGTTATCCCCTCTTCCCCACTCTTTTTTCATTTTCCCGCCTCTTCGTCTTCCTCCCACATCGCCCTACGCTCCACGCCGCACCCGCGTCCTCGTCGCCCTATATCCCCACTTGTCGACCGAGACAGCGCACGCGCTCACGAACTCCTCAAGCCCCACCTCGTCTCTGTAACTCTCTCCCCCTCACTCTCGTTCTCCCTCTCTCCTTCCCCATATCTTCCCGCTCCCTCTCTCGGCCTACGCCCACGCCCACGACCGCGCTCGCCCCATCGCCGTAGCTACCACGCCGGCATCACCCTCGTCATTCCCCCCTCACTCCTCTCTCCAAAACACCCGAGCCGACCTCCTCCCCACCTCGCCTGCACAACGAGCCGACCTCTTCCCCACCTCGCCTGCACACCGTACGACCTCCCCCGACGCACCCACCACCGTCGACGACCCCACCACTCCTCCCCACCTCGCCTGCACACCGAGCCGACCACCTCCCCGCCTCGCCTGCACACTGTATGACCTCCCCCGACGCACCCACCACCGTCGACGACAACACCACTCCTCCCCACTTCTTCCTCCATTCACAGCCGTGACACACCAACCGCAACCGAGCTCCCTGCAACTCCTACAACTCCAGTGACCACCGCCAGCAAGCTCCGGCCATCCACCATCGCAACCACCATCGTCAAGCTCTCCCTACAACGTCCGTCAACCTTACCGCACCTCGCCAACACAGACCCAAACATCTCGAACCTTAACCCACCTCTATTGCCCACCGAGCTCGCCATGCCATGTTCGAGTCGCGTTCGTGCCGTTTCCGCTGCCGTGCGTCGTCAACATGTCATCAGGAAAGTACCATGCTTGCTCCATGCTAATTCTATCCATTACATTTCTAGATGACAAAATACAGTATATACTTTATTTGCGAATCAACAATGTGTACGTGTTCGATGCCAAACCCGAGGGGAAAACCCCCATTAAATTGATGGAAACTGATCACATAGGTTGTCCCGTATAGTGATGAATATCGTGTTATATTTTGGCTGAAAAATACAGTCGTTGCTGACGTGATCGACCATCCGCATTTAAGCTCGTTAAAACTAAAATGTTTCCATGTCTGAAACTTGTAAAAATCACAACTAATTGACTATAGATTGGAATGTTGCATTCGAGGGATCAAATCGAAGCCGACTCGACGAACTAGAACCTCATAAGAGTTTTAAATTGTTTCTATGCTGAAAAGATGATGGAAACTAGTTCGGAGTGCGGCTCTGGACTGCAGTCCAGAGCAGCACTAGCTGTTGATTCTCATCTTATAATGCTTACCCTCTACTGCTTGAACATGGTATATTGCGGAATCCTATACCATAGCGAAGATGAAACAGTTATATAACTAATGAAAGTGATTTCATCCCTTTTCACTGTCGTTTACTATTTAAACAGCATTTTAAATGAACAGGACGTATAGTAGTCCCAAACAGGGACAGAACTTATACCACATTTTTGTACAGTACATAACTTCTGACGTAGAGGCGCGATTGAGAATCCGTCTGATGCATTGGAAACCCAATTGATAAACCTAAATTTTATTCAACAATAGCGTTGCCTAATTTTTATCCCAACAGGGTGAAAATTGTGTTGATAAATGGACATTCAGTTCAGGAACTGGATTTCGAGCAGCGAACACTTAAAATGAAACAGCTGTAACTTGGAAACCCGAAATCCGAATGCCCTGAAATAAATTTTTTTGAACTGCCGACTGAGTTTAATTACTACCGTATTTGCATCATTTTACTGAATTTTGAATGTATGATTTAAGGCAATTTTTATAAGTTCATAAGATGCATAATAGCTCGTATTACACATGATTTGTTAATTGCATAAATGCACATATTTTACCCGATTGCCATACTTCTAGTGATAGCGCGCGTTATTATTCAGTGTACAATGTATTGTCTGTAAGTCTACGCTAGCGCCTCGGCAGTCTACAGACGCCAAATGCGGAACAAAACTTTTAAACTGGCGCTATCGTATACTTTAACCCGGATCTGCCATTATTGCTAAACTAACTAACTGTAAAGAGTGTAGGAATGTTATACCGAACGATCCGAGTCCTTCATTCTTCAACCATCATCCCACGCTCCGTTGCGGCTGCTCCGATCTCGTCGGTCTCCGATCTCCTCGTCGAGGTGGCACCACATGATCGGTTCTTTAAACGGGCTCCCGCCTCTGACTCGAGGCAACTCGATCGTCAAGTTTGCCAAAAGAGACGACCAAGAATGATGTAGAGAATGAGTAGATGACTTTGTCTCACTTCGTCCTGGTCCGTGGACGATCGGTTAATGAAGTTGCCGTGGAAATCGGGTGATGGAATGAAATGAACTGTAAAATTCCATACACCCCGAATACTATCATAATCTTTTCTAACCGAAATGAAACATCAAGTGAGAGTGAGAATGAGGAGAGAGAGAGGGCAAGCCATATATAGCAAGAGGAAGGTGACCGTAGGAGAGGGGGGTGACCATAAGAGAAACCTTCTCACTTTAAAAATATCTTTAAGAAAACAAGAAGCTTTAATGATAAAGGATGAATCACTTAAACACCTCATCAAGCATTAATGAACCATTAAATGCAACCAATAAAAACTTAACACCTATTAATCCTAGTCACCTCATCTAGAACCTTCTAGAAGAATCCACACTCATCTCAAGAAAAGACAAATCCGTCTTTAACCGAATGTTAAAAGACGGCTGATAGAAAACTGGAAACTGGCAACTTCCAAAAGTGATCCTGAAACGACTTTCAGGATAACCCCGAAACTGTATAAATATACCCGCATTTGTATTACGACCGAATACAAATGCAACTGAGACAAAGATATTATACCTACTCAATATAATACTCGGATCCGGCTTAAACCAAAGCCGACCAGAATCATCTGTCCGAAAATCGACACGTGCGTAAACGCACGTGCATTTTCCGAACCCTGCCATAAAACCATACGGCCTCTACAACGTTTCGCCCGAACTTGGGAAACTGTCTGTGGGGGACTCTAATGACTCGTCAGTACCCTGGCAGTGGGTTTAACCACAAACCGTCAGCGGCACTAGCTATGCATAACGGCTGCCCATGGACTGACCTCAAGGGATGCCGATGAGCGCACTCATCCGGAAAACCCTACTGAGCCTAACAGTGACAATGTATATACAGTCCGGTCCGTTCGTCAATGAGTATCGCATATCTGCCTAGGGGGCTAGCAACGTCAGACCCCCAATAGCAGTATAAGTCATGTCGGAGTGAAGCCCAAATACACCCTGAGATACTACTGGAGTACCTACCAGTAAATCTCCTACCATGGCCATGGATGTGTGTAATGGCTCTCCTAGACACAGCACGACCTCGCCCCCAATACCGGGAGAGACGAATCCCCTGCCGATCCGCTCACGTGCCTCCATATGGCTCGGGACTGTACCCAAAAGCTACCTGTTTGCACGACTCCTTTGAGCCGTGGTAGGGTAGAAATCAAAGCACAGTGGGAACTCAAACGAGACAAATGACGACCTCAGGTCGATGAACTAACCTGTACACATGTCACCAGGGAACTGCTATCTGACGATAGGTATAGTACTAACTAGCAGATTCCCGGCGAGTCCTGTCCGGTGTACTCATAACCCAATGAGCACCTGTATACATCTTAGGTGATCCAACTGACACCAGTGGCTTGTGAGACCGGCCACCGCCCCTCGTCGGGGTCTCGACTGTATACACTAGTCTACTCCGGAGTATCGATGCCCTGTCTCGAAACTCCCACGACTAGGGACCACAATTAAGGATATGCATATAAACTACCCAACTCTCACGTATATGATCGCCATCATACTGTTGGTAGTAAAGCAAGATCCTAAGGGCTCTATCAAAGTGTAACATGCTATCAGTCACCTGAACATGTACACGACTGATAAAGGCAAACCAGATAGCATACTATCATCTCGAGTAAGACTGTGCTACCGGGATAGGTCCTCCGTAATCATTGCAATCACGTACCTGCGATCCAATAATTGACTATGAGGGCACTATCTCCAACATTGTCGTGTGTGAATGGTATCGGTTTAGGAGTTTCAAGTACGCCAGTGAAAAAGTGAATGATTCGTGACAGTTAACAATACAGTGAATAGTGACTAAAACCCTGTTATTGGTGCGTACTTGTACACGACTAGACCAAACTCATAAATAGTGTAGACCAGGGGAAAAGGGGGAAATCGAAGTGGAAAGAGAATTGTATTTAGCGAGGACAGTGATTTAGAGGATGATCATTCGAACAGAGACTCTTATATATATTAGGTTGGGCCTAGCGGTCCGGCTGATAGGGTTATGTCCCGGAAGATAGCGGGCCGTAGTCTCGGGTATGTACGAGACCCTCGTTAAATTTGATCCTCCTCTCCACAACTCGATTTCAAAGATGACTTAGAGACTGATAGGGACACAGATCATACATAGCATTAGTGATATATTGATTACTTGCATTTTACCTCCACTGTTATTACCTTCTTTGCTTGTTTCTTGTCACAATTATAATATTGCTATTATGCCGCTCTGACGACCTGAGTATGCTTGCTCAGACCTTGAGGAAGAACCAATACATGAGTCATACTTTCCCTTCGAGCTTGCGGAGATTTAGTCGCGAGTACCTCCATTACATTTACTGCTTTCCCTAAAGAAATCTTGTATTCGCACTTGGTTAGTAGTTCTTTTCCTTGTTTTATTGTAAATTGTGAACAATGAAAGTTGATGTAATAACTTAGTGAGGTATTTCCTTTACTTCTGTTCTTTGTTTACTGATTACCATGTAATGCTAGAAGCCGAAGTGTGACTACGACGGGATTATTCCTTGACCGTTGGAGCATGGCTGGCGTGGTCATCCCTCGTTTTCCGTATTTTGGGAAGCGGGTCGTGACACAGTATCTAGTCAACTCCATCAATCAGAAATTATTATTTGTATAAGTAGTAAGACTTAGAAAGACTTTTGGTTGCGAGATTTAGAGCGATGAGTTATATGTTCGCTTGGTGGGTTGATGTCTTGCCTCATTCATTATTCTTTGTGTTGATCTTTGCCGTTGGGCGTCGTATACATATATTTATGACTTGTGTGGTTGTGATTCCACCGATTGGCGAAGAGCTAGCTCCCACTTAGGGATGCCTTTATTGTTGTTATGTATATGTGGTTTTGGATCAAAATATACAAGGGAGGTGCTGCCCAAATTTTTAAAAGAAAAAACATGTTTTTCAACTAGTATAATCCACTTGCATTTTCATGTTCCATTATCTATACATTTATGAAAACTTTTGATTTCATCATACCTTTATTTCAAAACTTCACCTCTTTTATTTTCTTAAAAAGGTTTAGATTTCTGGGCTTCGGCTGACTTAATTTATGTTGCGCCTTTAGACGTTGCGTGATTTATGTGCTGGTCACAAACTAAATTTCGGGTCGTGACAAACTTGGTATCAATGCATTAGGTTTAACCTTGGTTCGAGTATATGTTTGACTATATGGAGTCTGGGGCATAATCTATTTCGAAACATAGGCTTGACCTTACAGAACTTATTCTTGAAAAGGGGGGTATTAGACCCGAACTTTCGTTACTTAGGCTGACCCTGATTGATGGAGTAGGTAACTAAAGTAGAGTGACATACCGTGTGTATGTTCTACGACATACTTACAATACGATACTCCACTTAAGTGGCCTTAGGATGTATATATCTTGAGACTTATGATTCTATTCATTTCCATGATCATACTCTCATTGATTCCATTCCTCCTTATGATCATGTATTCATTTTGGGATCTGTTGATTCTTTTCATCCCTTTGATCTATCTTCATCGATACATACTTGAGGTTCCTGTCACCGTGGTGTTAGTTATATGTATGTCCTAGAGGCCATTACTGTACATAGGATGTATATTGTAGTGGATGCTGGGACTTTCTTGCTCGACATAATAGTATGATATCTGGTTGCTCTTTACCTTAACGTGTACACTAATTGTCTCTCTGTTACATGTTGGTAAAGCCCTTAGGATGTGTACTTGACTACCTGGACTATGATGCGGATCATACTAGTGGGGACATGGTAGTCCATAAGTACATCCTTGAAAGACCCTAGTCGTGGGTATATCGAGACGGGGCATCGATATACCAGAGTAGACTAGCGTATACCTTCTCGACCCATACAGATGGGCGATGGATGATCCCATATCCATTAGTGTTTGACATCAGAGATGATGTACGGGTGCTCAGTAGAGACTGGGTACACTGGACGGACTCGCCGAGAACTCTCAGATGGTATTATACCTTACGTCAGATGGCAGTTCTCTGGATATCTGATGGGACCTTAGTTCATAAATGAACTCCATATCCAAACTTCTTAGACTGTATGGATCACTGAACCTAATCAGTATCCGGCACCATGCCACCCACAGTATCCTCTGGAACCACCTGTCCATAATACTGTCCCTCGTCAGAGGGAAAACTAAAACTCTGACAATCACTCTGTCATCCATGTCACCTTTGAAGCCTGGAATGATAACCGTCTCCCGAAAGAGGCTGCCGTTATCAAATCCGTAGAACATGTACCAATGTTCTAAAACTGCTTCCTTATGTTTCTCCAGGATTGGATTAATACAAACTTATTGCATCTAGTGCAAAACCAACATTTGGTGTGGTACTTGACATCTCATGATTAACTCAATTGCCTAAGCAAGTGATCTGCCAATCATGCACATCCCTCTCCCCTTTAGTTTATACGACACCTTTAGAGAGGGTGACTCCATCACCTGCAGGTACACTACCATGCTAGGAGTCAACTACTCTAAAAACCATTAGAATATTTGTCAAAGTACCCACATTGGGAAACTACCCAAATCCAGATCTAAAACCATAGATCTAGAAACCAAAATGTCAAATATTATATCCATATCCTGTCTGGAGAAACAACTGTGTGACGACCACAGTACAACCGATCGTAGTATAGGAATTTTACTTCCCACTCTGTGTATGTCATCCAGATACCATGACATCACACCCTACTACCTTCTTAACTGATCCATCCCTTATTCTGATTGAAGTCAAACCCATGACTGTCACATCAAAATTAGATGATCTATCTCCGCTATAACTGCTCAAGTCTATAAATAGATATAAGCATCTTGCCCACTATGCTTCCGCTGCTCCCACTGACTACGACAACCCTCCTACCGGGTCTCATATCCTGGAACAACAGTAGTGTCAAGTCTTGGTAGATAAGAACCTCCCTGTCACCGTCACTGAGGCTACCGAAGTACCTCTCGGGCGTCTGAGGTTACCTACCATACCTGCGGAGTGGCTATTGGAATGTCAAACCTGATTGAATGTATAGGTCCTATTAAATTATCCGTAATCGTTTGCGGTTCTGGAATCACTTCCAGTTCTACCATACTCCCACTACTGTTTTCTGAAAAAAGATCCATTTTACTAAAACTGTGGCGAGTCAAGAACAATATCACTATTGATCTTCGAAATGGTAGAACATCAACCCTCGTCATAGCCAGGGTCAACCCACAAACAGCCATTACAGAAACGTGCCCTGAGTTATCCAGTGTCTGGTTTTAATCATAAACTGGACAACTCCCCGTACCTTAATTTCTTTTAAGGTACGATCCATTCTATATCCAATATAGAAACTTTGGCACTTATTTAATTGGAACCAAGATTCAATCCATGCAGCTGTCTCCAGTGCATATCAACTTAATGGAAAAAGGCTAATCAGCATTACTCAACTTAGGAATCCATCCAATTATGAGTAACCTGAAAGAGAAACACGTTTCTCAAAACCATCACTATCATCTGAATACCAATCACAAGAATCTACATCTTCGATCTCTTTGAAGAATCCCGATACTTGTGATACCTGGTTCTCTACTTTATTCTTATACCCACAACTTCTCAAAACTTAGACCTTGTATTTCTACGAAACACTCGTCTAAATACTAGAGAAGTTATAAGTAAACAGAACATAGTACGAGGACCTACCCCTTTGTCCTGAAGGACACTTGGACAACATACAATACTCTGTATAAGTCCGCTGAGTTAAACAACTCAAAGCCTGTGCGTTGTAGGTGGAAAACTGTACCCTGGCGATTTCCTCAACTATCACCAATTACAACGAATTCCGATATAATGAGGATGATCACCTAATTCCCAATATCTTACTCCCACTCATCATCTGTAAAACCATACAGATATGAGAATGAAACCTGGTAAATACATACCCTTGGAGTAAGTGTCTAATCGGGAAAACAGTTTTTCCTTTAACAATGCACTGAAACATGAAAATGTTTCGTAGGGGTATCCTGGTATTCATAGCAATGCCTCTTCCATAATCCAATTCATGACTTCAACCGTATATTTTATTGCCATCTCTCCAAATCCCTTTATTTGTCTTTAGTCGTTACCTTCTGTACACCATCGTTAGGCTAAATGGTTTTCTTCCTTCCCTACCGTTCGGCACCAGCCGATGGTTTGGAAGAAGACTATCCAGTAAGCATAATAGGTGTACCCTCCTAAACCAAGGAGTACTCGCATCTCGAGAGAAGGTGACGATAAAAGACAATTGAATAATACCTTATTCTTTTAAAGGTGAAATAGGAGCGGCGATGAAGTACGCGGTTTTGGTCGTGAATGATATCAGTCGCAATTTACTTTGCCCTCTTTCTAATCCCTTTATTTTGTCTTTACATATTACCTTCTGCACACCCTACTTAGGCTAATTGGTTTTCTTCATTCCCTACCTTTCGGCACCAGCCTATGGTTTGGAATAAGACTATCCAATAGGCGTAATAGGTGTACTCTCCTAAACCAAGGAGCTCTCGCAACCTGAGAGAAGGTGATAATAAAAGACAACTGAATAAACCAATTCTATTTCTCCTGAACCTGGATCCATCCCCGAAGAAGTCCCTTCGAGTTCGTATATAACCATACGATGGATCTATCCAATGGAAGTGGATATCCGTAGTATACGGGTGTTCTGAGAAATTCAAAGGGTAAAAGAAGGAGTGGCAATGACTTATGCAACTCAGACAATCCAAAAGCCAGTATTTTAAGAAGGTTCGGTCAACCTGGTTACTGAGTCATAGTCTAGGGTCGGTCAAAGGTCGCTGCCAAAGAGAGAGAGCGAAAAGAAACACTCTGTGTGCACTCTAACCTAGATCAGAATGGTCATCATTTTATCTAATCCGGAAACCTCCCACTGTCCTGTCAAATTCCCCTCCAAACCTAAAGAAGAATCAATCGGGATCACCCGAAGAGTAAACCAACTCATCAGTGGGAATCAGGATCCAACTCTCATCGCATGATAACGTGATGGAATGCATCCACGTTACTCATACTCCAGAAGGTATGCGCATACTTGGCAAGTTTTAGTTTCTTTAGAAACTCCCGATATAGTTTTTGCCCCATGCTCTTATGATCCTGACTAAGGGCCAGCAAATCATAAGTCACATGTCAAGTTCTGCCCGTCATTATCTTGTTAATTTGAACCCACCCGTACTCGCCCTTGACTAAGGGCCAACAAGGCTGTACGACTGTCCCAAACCAACTCATCTATCTATGCAACATGTGAATACCCCAGCAGCTACCAATCACTATGTCCTAGCTAAGGGCTAGACCAACATAGCTTGAATACTACTGACCATCCATATGAAAAGACGGAGGGCTACGGCTGGTTTTTGGTGAAAAACCTTTAGCGTAGTGAACTTGATATCGCTGAAGGAACCTGATAGCTTTTTTAAAATATAGTGGCGAAAACCTTTTGCTAAAGAGGTCACTCCCGGTAAAGGGATCTCGGCTCTTTCCTCGTGGAATGAGGTGCAGGATATTCCACTGAATACTGCTATGCAAAGCAACATGTAATCGACTATAGTGAAGTTATTACTCTGACGCAAACTTCTGTCCAAGGGGTCAGTCCCGGTGAAGGGATATCGGCCCTTGCCCCGTCGAATGAGGTGCAGGATATTCCACTGAATACCGCTATGCATAACAAAAGAAAACGTCTTTGCAATAACACTTTTTAAATTTGTTCCAACAACTGTATATAGGTTTTTTTTACTTTGCGTTGATCAGAATCAACGCAGTCCCATCATTTAATCACACCAGAAAAGAACGAAAATAAAATGTACGTATATGCCATCCGCATTCGTCACTGGGTCCCGTCATCACTCGTTAGGTTACTTAACTAACGACAGAGCGGGGGCTGGACTAGCGCGGGTGTAAAACATATACAACATCTAATAGTATATAAACCAATATACATAATCGCCCCAGGCGTGATAGTATGCAACATTACAGAAAAGTAATAAGCATCACAGAACAATACAGATAATCTAGGATCCCCGAGTTTCACAGAGCCGCTGCTGAAACTCGACGTTCCCCTGTCGTGTGGATAGCCTGTGCAATGAAACCTAGACCCCTACTGGTGCGGCAAGTTACCCGCCAAAACCTGAAGCGAGGCAGTCCCCCACAGCATAGTGAATGGAACACCCGGCACTTCACGGAATCCGGTAAATTGAGCACCCCTCCTTGGGTCAACCTGTACCCCCTACGAGTGCGGCGAATAGTCTGCCAATTCTGAAGTGGGGTCCCTCTGCCTCTCAAAGCCATGAGATGCGGACCCGTTGCTTTCCCGAACCCGGCTATCCGTGCACTCCGTCTTGGGGTAAAACCTAGTACAGTAATGAAAAATAGTACAATAGGTACATCGACCGCAACCTGGTCGTGCCCCAAAAGAATATTATACAGCAGGCAGTGACGGCAGTCCACAAGTTGGACGCTCGCCCCGCAATATCAAATGTACAAATAAACTCAAACTGTACTACCATTGCACACTGCTATCCACCACGACAAATCCGCAACATCACAGCACAACACAGAACATCAACGCGAATGTCACGTTCGCAAACCCGTCTAAAAGAACTATAGCAATCAGACGCGGTTTACCGATCAAATGACATTCCCGGTCGGAGATATAATGTAAGCACTGTAAACTAACGTGTTTAAATTTCGATCGACCAAAGACCAAATTTCAAAAAATGGGCCCCACTGCTTACTGGTGAACAGTAACAAAATCTGGGCCAAAACTATATATTCCAAAAACCCGAAAAACCAACACTGAACACACTGACAAAATTTGGGAGCACGTGCTCCCCACGTGGCCGCGGTTGCGCGGCCAAACCATGGGTTTGGCCGCCCTTCCGCGGCGGCTTGGAGGGATCACGACCCCAAATTTCGTCGTAGTTCTTATAATTCCCTGCACGGATTTTTAAGACATCCAGAAATAAATTTTGAGACCGTTTAAAATTAACAGAAACTGTCGGGTAGGAATTTTGCAATTTTTGTGATTTTTGATTTCCGGTCGGATCAATATTTTAAACGCGTTAGCAAAAGTTAGTATAGCAAAATGGTTAGGCTCTGATACCACTGTAAGTCTACGCTAGCGCCCCGGCAGTCTACAGACGCCAAATGCAGAACAAAACTTTTAAACTGGCGCTATCGTATACTTTAACCCGGATCTGCCATTATTGCTAAACTAACTAACTGTAAAGAGTGTAGGAATGTTATACCGAACGATCCGAGTCCTTCGTTCTTCAACCATCATCCCACGCTCCGTTGCGGCTGCTCCGATCTCGTCGGTCTCCGATCTCCTCGTCGAGGTGGCACCACATGATCGGTTCTTTAAACGGGCTCCCGCCTCTGACTCGAGGCAACTCGATCGTCAAGTTTGCCAAAAGAGACGACCAAGAATGATGTAGAGAATGAGTAGATGACTTTGTCTCACTTCGTCCTGGTCCGTGGACGATCGGTTAATGAAGTTGCCGTGGAAATCGGGTGATGGAATGAAATGAACTGTAAAATTCCATACACCCCGAATACTATCATAATCTTTTCTAACCGAAATGAAACATCAAGTGAGAGTGAGAATGAGGAGAGAGAGAGGGCAAGCCATATATAGCAAGAGGGAGGTGACCGTAGGAGAGGGGGGTGACCATAAGAGAAACCTTCTCACTTTAAAAATATCTTTAAGAAAACAAGAAGCTTTAATGATAAAGGATGAATCACTTAAACACCTCATCAAGCATTAATGAACCATTAAATGCAACCAATGAAAACTTAACACCAATTAATCCTACTCACCTCATCTAGAAACTTCTAGAAGAATCCACACTCATATCAAGAAAAGACAAATCCGTCTTTAACCGAATGTTAAAAGACGGCTGATAGAAAACTGGAAACTGGCAACTTCCAAAAGTGATCCTGAAACGACTTTCAGGATAACCCCGAAACTGTATAAATATACCCGCATTTGTATTACGACCGAATACAAATGCAACTGAGACAAAGATATTATACCTACTCAATATAATACTCGGATCCGGCTTAAACCAAAGCCGACCAGTATCATCTGTCCGAAAATCGACACGTGCGTAAACGCACGTGCATTTTCCGAACCCTGCCATAAAACCATACGGCCTCTACAACGTTTCGCCCGAACTTGGGAAACTGTCTGTGGGGGACTCTAATGACTCGTCAGTACCCTGGCAGTGGGTTTAACCACAAACCGTCAGCGGCACTAGCTATGCATAACGGCTGCCCATGGACTGACCTCAAGGGATGCCGATGAGCGCACTCATCCGGAAAACCCTACTGAGCCTAACAGTGACAATGTATATACAGTCCGGTCCGTTCGTCAATGAGTATCGCATATCTGCCTAGGGGGCTAGCAACGTCAGACCCCCAATAGCAGTATAAGTCATGTCGGAGTGAAGCCCAAATACACCCTGAGATACTACTGGAGTACCTACCAGTAAATCTCCTACCATGGCCATGGATTTGTGTAATGGCTCTCCTAGACACAGCACGACCTCGCCCCCAATACCGGGAGAGACGAATCCCCTGCCGATCCGCTCACGTGCCTCCATATGGCTCGGGACTGTACCCAAAAGCTACCTGTTTGCACGACTCCTCTGAGCCGTGGTAGGGTAGAAATCAAAGCACAGTGGGAACTCACACGAGACAAATGACGACCTCAGGTCGATGAACTAACCTGTACACATGTCACCAGGGAACTGCTATCTGACGATAGGTATAGTACTAACTAGCAGATTCCCGGCGAGTCCTGTCCGGTGTACTCATAACCCAATGAGCACCTGTATACATCTTAGGTGATCCAACTGACACCAGTGGCTTGTGAGACCGGCCACCGCCCCTCGTCGGGGTCTCGACTGTATACACTAGTCTACTCCGGAGTATCGATGCCCTGTCTCGAAACTCCCACGATTAGGGACCACAATTAAGGATATGCATATAAACTACCCAACTTTCACGTATATGATCGCCATCATACTGTTGGTAGTAATGCAAGATCCTAAGGGCTCTATCAAAGTGTAACATGCTATCAGTCACCTGAACATGTACACGACTGATAAAGGCAAACCAGATAGCATACTATCATCTCGAGTAAGACTGTGCTACCGGGATAGGTCCTCCGCAATCATTGCAATCACGTACCTGCGATCCAATAATTGACTATGAGGGCACTATCTCCAACATTGTCGTGTGTGAATGGTATCGGTTTAGGAGTTTCAAGTACGCCAGTGAAAAAGTGAATGATTCGTGACAGTTAACAATACAGTGAATAGTGACTAAAACCCTGTTATTGGTGCGTACTTGTACACGACTAGACCAAACTCATAAATAGTGTAGACCTGGGGAAAAGGGGGAAATCGAAGTGGAAAGAGAATTGTATTTAGCGAGGACAGTGATTTAGAGGATGATCATTCGAACAGAGACTCTTATATATATTAGGTTGGGCCTAGCGGTCCGGCTGATAGGGTTATGTCCCGGGAGATAGCGGGCCGTAGTCTCGGGTATGTACGAGACCCTCGTTAAATATGATCCTCCTCTCCACAACTCGATTTCAAAGATGACTTAGAGACTGATAGGGACACAGATCATACATAGCATTAGTGACATATTGATTACTTGCATTTTACCTCCACTGTTATTAACTTCTTTTCTTGTTTCTTGTCACAATTATAATATTGCTATTATGCCGCTCTGACGACCTGAGTATGCTTGCTCAGACCTTGAGGAAGAACCAATACATGAGTCATACTTGCCCTTCGAGCTTGCGGAGATTTAGTCGCGAGTACCTCCATTACATTTACTGCTTTCCCTAAAGAAATCTTGTATTCGCACTTGGTTAGTAGTTCTTTTCCTTGTTTTATTTTAAATTGTGAACAATGAAAGTTGATGTAATAACTTAGTGAGGTATTTCCTTTACTTCTGTTCTTTGTTTACTGATTACCATGTAATGCTAGAAGCCGAAGTGTGACTACGACGGGATTATTCCTTGACCGTTGGAGCATGGCTGGCCTGGTCATCCCTCGTTTTCCGTATTTTGGGAAGCGGGTCGTGACACAGTATCTAGTCAACTCCATCAATCAGAAATTATTATTTGTATAAGTAGTAAGACTTAGAAAGACTTTTGGTTGCGAGATTTAGAGGGATGAGTTATATGTTCGCTTGGTGGGTTGATGTCTTGCCTCATTCATTATTCTTTGTGTTGATCTTTGCCGTTGGGCGTCGTATACATATATTTATGACTTGTATGGTTGTGATTCCACCGATTGGCGAAGAGCTAGCTCTCACTTAGGGATGCCTTTATTGTTGTTATGTATATGTGGTTTTGGATCAAAATATACAAGGGAGGTGCTGCCCAAATTTTTAAAAGACAAAACATGTTTTTCAACTAGTATAATCCACTTGCATTTTCATGTTCCATTATCTATACATTTATGAAAACTTTTGATTTTATCATACCTTTATTTCAAAACTTCACCTCTTTTATTTTCTTAAAAAGGTTTAGATTTCTGGGCTTCGGCTTACTTAATTTATGTTGCGCCTTTAGACGTTGCGTGATTTATGTGCTGGTCACAAACTAAATTTCGGGTCGTGACAAACTTGGTATCAATGCATTAGGTTTAACCTTGGTTCGAGTATATGTTTGACTATATGGAGTCTGGGGCATAATCTATTTCGAAATATAGGCTTGACCTTACAGAACTTATTCTTGAAAAGGGGGGTATTAGACCCGAACTTTCGTTACTTAGGCTGACCCTGATTGATGGAGTAGGTAACTAAAGTAGAGTGACATACCGTGTGTATGTTCTACGACATACTTACAATACGATACTCCACTTAAGTGGCCTTAGGATGTATATATCTTGAGACTTATGATTCTATTCATTTCCATGATCATACTCTCATTGATTCCATTCCTCCTTATGATCATGTATTCATTTTGGGATCTGTTGATTCTTTTCATCCCTTTGATCTATCTTCATCGATACATACTTGAGGTTCCTGTCACCGTGGTATTAGTTATATGTATGCCCTAGAGGCCATTACTGTACATAGGATGTATATTGTAGTGGATGCTGGGACTTTCTTGCTCGACATGATAGTATGATATCTGGTTGCTCTTTACCTTAACGTGTACACTAATTGTCTCTCCGTTACAAGTTGGTAAAGCCCTTAGGATGTGTACTTGACTACCTGGACTATGATGCGGATCATACTAGTGGGGACATGGTAGTCCATAAGTACATCCTTGAAAGACCCTAGTCGTGGGTATATCGAGACGGGGCATCGATATACCAGAGTAGACTAGCGTATACCTTCTCGACCCATACAGATGGGCGATGGATGATCCCATATCCATTAGTGTTTGACATCAGAGATGATGTACGGGTGCTCAGTAGAGACTGGGTACACTGGACAGACTCGCCGAGAACTCTCAGATGGTATTATACCTTACGTCAGATGGCAGTTCTCTGGTGACACTGGTACAGGTTAGTCTGTAGACCCGAGATCGTCATAGAGTCTTGTGTGATTCCCACTGTGCTTTGATTTCCACCTTACTACGTCCAAGAGGGCGTGCAAAACGGTGGCTTTTGGGTACAGTCCCAAATCACATGGAGGCAATGAGCGATAGGAGGGGATTCGTCTCTCCCGGTATAGGGGGTTGATGTTGCGCTGTGTTCGATTGGCTATAACCGGAAATCCCTGGCCAGGGTTGCTGAGATTTACTGGTAAGTGTTACCAGTAGTTTCTCGAACAGTTATAGACCTCATATCGACACGACTTATCGAGCTATTGGGGTCTGACGTTTACCACCCCTAGGCAAGATATGCGACATATCAGACGACGAGACCGGACTGTACGGTAGTGTTACTGGTTGGATTCACTGGAGTGTGGGCGGTCTTGCTCGTCGATCTTCTGATCGCTCAATACCCGGGTGGACGTTACGTTTAGCAGACCGCTTGCGGCTTGTGGGTGTTTGATATGATCATCATCTGCTGCCGGCGTATTGACGAGTCTTTAGAGTCCTACACAGAGGTTTCCTGGCTCAAGCGAAACGAAATAGGAGCGCATATGAGATATGTGCGGGACCGAGAATGATACCAGTATGTGATACTGTATTCGATTCTCGCGATTTGTGACATTGATCGGTTATATGCGATATAGCCGGGATATCGGATCAAGTGTTGATTCGATAAGTTGTTACTGTTTATATTAGTCGGTTATATGCGATATGACCGGATCATTAAATCAAGTGTTGATTTAATGATTTAATGCATAATTATATATTTGATATATTAGTTTGCATTAATTAGTATCGGTTTACTTTAAATGGATTTTCTCACTTGGATTGTGCAAGTTGTATATGTGATATACTTTTGTGCACATGATTGTATCATGTTTGATGATACATGCTAGTTTGGGTTTGTGTAAAGAATTAAACCATGGTTACTTAAGCGGTTAGGGTTTCATTTCCTTTTCTCATTTATTTATCTATTTATTCATTTTGGAAAAAGAAAAGCATAAAGAGAAAATGGTTGCTAAATTTGTTTTCTAGTTGAAGCTTCTTGAACATTTGACCAAAGTGACCATTTTGTCTCATGCTTAACCCTAACCACTCCATTTAACCCTAGTCTATTCTCTACACCTAACCAAGGTTAGGATATGATAAGTATTCATTTTATTATTCATTTTGGACAATACTTATGATATTCTTTCTTCTTCTTCTTCATCTTCTTTCATGAAGAAAGCTTCACTTCATCAATGGTGATTGATGAAAATAAGTGATAAATCCAATTCTAAAGTCTACCCACTTCCTATTTCTTCATCCTCTACCTCTTGCCAAGTAGTAGAGTGTGTTTTCTTCACAAGTTTCTTGACTTGGTGAAGTTGGAGCTTTATCTAGTGATGCCTCGACGTAGATCATCTTCGGCACGAAGCCGACGACCTTGCCCGCCTATTTCTCCGATGAAGCTAACGCGAGAGTCCAAGATCGGATTTGTACAGCGGAGAGGACTTATTCATGGAGCTATGGAGGTGGACAAATGGATCTACAAAGGTTGTATTTCCGTTCTTTTAGTTTAATTGTAAACTAGTTACATTTGTCGCCTAAAATTCTAGCCAACGATCTTGTTAGGGTTTCTCGGCACCCGTTAAATTTCAAATTGGCATGGTTGATGCCTTGTGAGACCTCCTTGGGGTGCCTAGGAACCCTACAGTGGTATCAGAGCCTAGCTAGAGCCTTAAGCGAAGTCTAGATGACGTTTGAAATCCGAACGAATATCAAAACCCATTCCCAAAATGCTCTCTTGAAATTTTCTAAAATTTTGGATTTTTGTCAATTAAAAATATGCAGAAAAATAAGCAGGGTGTTATTTGAATTACTGTGAAATACGAGGGCCTAAATCGACTTTTCCACCGCGGAACCGCGGCACAAGTTAGGCATGTGCGGCTGTTCCGCGGCCGTACTGTTCCCTTGTATGATGATTTCTGCACAGTAACTCATAAAATTTAATGCTATATTTTCTGGGGTATTTTTATTGTGACTCTGCAGAAGAGTATTCTGGGGTTGTATTGGGAATCGCTGTTTCGATCGGATTGTCAAATTTTGTCTATGTGTTTTTCCGGGTAATTTATGAATATGTTAAAAGTTTCGACCGGATATAAATACCCAATTTTTCCCCTGTCGGAAAATTTCCAATTGTTGGATTTTTCCGTAATTTAAAGACGTTCTAAGTAGTGCAAGTAACTCGATGGACCCTCTAGAAGACAACAAACCTTAACTCGATTATGTGACCGTCTTGAACTGCCCTTTGAACCTTCAGGTTTGGGGCAGTACGGCATGCCACATGTGAGGCGTTGGCTTGACCCTTCTACGGCTGGACCGTTGGTACTGAGGCACGAACTGAATGTTGTTAGACTTATTTCATGTGTTGAGCTGTATCGGGAAAACTTGGGTATTCGACTGTTCGATCGGAAAGTTTAACATTTTCTGTTTATCCGGAATGGGATACAATAATTGGAATTCACAAGAAGTTATGAGATAACTGAATGAATGTTATAAATCTAGCGGTTTAGTCTCATTTGATCGGTTGCCACGGAATTTTGATGTGATCAAAAGTCCGTCGCAATCACGTAGCGTACGCGGATACTCGCCGGGTAAACTTAATAGACAGCTTCACTCCATAGCCTCGACCAAGTGACTGTAGGAGAACCCCGTCGCCGAAAGCATCCGTTCGGGTGCTCGCGGCAGCGGTGTTCCGCCTTGGTGCACTTCGTTGACGGTATCGGGGGTGCGACCGTCTACTAAAGTTTGCGACGAGCATTCGATCAAAATGTCGGGAATCCTGTTGAATTGCCCGACTTGGTATTGAAAAAGTGTTTTCGATAATGAGACTAAAATGCGGGGTTTATAATTGTTAGGCATGCGATGTCTAAGGAATTCATTTGGTCAGGCATGTGATGTCTGAGGTGGTTGCGGATTCCAACTGTTGTAGTTTTACACTTTCTTTTCTGTGACCGTAAGTGTAATATGTGATATCGCCGGTTTCGTTGCTATATGTCAACGACAATTGGGATGCGCATATTTACTTACGTTGATGACATGTGATGTTATGTGTTGCTGGATATGTTATATTGGATCGTCGTGTTTGAATAGCCGGGGTTTTTTTTATGTGAGATGAGTGTTTTTCATTTTCATTCATGTAAAAACTTGTATGTAATATTCTTTTATTGGGGCACTTCCAGGTAGCGGATGTTGTCACCATTTGTATATTATTTACTTTTCCGCACTAGGATAGACCCAAGGAGGAGGGCACAAGTAACCGGGTTCTGGAGTCCAGTGGGAGACCAACTCGAGGAGTCGAGTCCGGGTCTCCTAACTCTAGAATTGGTAGGGTTACTTACCGCTCTCGTAGGGGTCTAGGGGTGTGGGTTTGGCTATTCATCGCGACCGTGGAATCCGTGTTTTATACTGGCTCGTATTAAAAACACGGACGTCCTAGTATATCCAATATTTCATATGATTCTTCTGCTGCGATATCTGTGATGTGATCATGTGATGTTCTGTGATAAATACAGTATATAGTATATATGATATATTATATAGATGTTACTTATGTTTTACACCCGTGCTAGCCCTGCCCCGCTCTGCCGTTAGTTACCTAACCTAACGGTGCACGAGGGGACATCGAGGCGAATGCGGATGGCATAAGTGTACGTCGTATTTATCTGTGATGTTTAAGTACTTAAATGATGGGACTTCATTAATGAGATTAATTAAATAAAAGAAACCTAAGATGTTGTAGAATCGAATTTCAAAATAAAACAGGTAGCTACAGTTCTTGCTTTGCACAGCGGTATATGTGATATATCCTGCACCTTATTCGGTAAGGAAAGGATCGAGATCCCTTCACCGGGAGTGACTCCTTTAGCAACAACTGGCAGATGCTACACACTCGGTTTGTCTTTTGATTGCTTTTAAGAGTTCTGCTTTGCACAGTGATATATATGATATATCCCGCACCTCATTCGATGAGGAAAGGACCGACGATCCCTTCACCGGGAGTGACTCCTTTAGCAAAACTAGAAAATCCTCAAAAGCACTCCATTTTAAAATCATTTGATTCTACAACGATATAAAGTTCATTACGCAAAGGGTTTTCTTAAAAACCTGACGTAGCCCTCCGTCATTTCAGATAAGTAATAGTTAGTATTCGTGCTGCGTTTGTTGACTCGGTCAAGGCGTAGTGTGCGGTAGCTGATTACTATTTATCTGCTTATGCATATGATGCAGATTGGATTAGGGTAGTTGTGAGGCCTTGTTGACTCAGTCAAGGGTCGTGCGGGTGGGTTTAATTCAATCAGGAAATGACGGGTTGAACTTTACTTGCGGTCTATGGTTTGTTGACTCAGTCAAGGTCATGGATCGCCTGGGGCAAAATATTATCAGGAATTTCAAGTGTTGAAATTTGCAATGAGATTGCATACCTTCTATGAGATAGTTGGATCCCGATACCCGCTGCGAGTAATTGTTACTCCTGGGAGAGTTTTATACATTACAATTAGCCGATCAAGTAGGTGTCTAGAAAGGTGTCAATGAGGTTACGCCTCTGGGAAAAGGAGGTTTACATTAATTAGGTTCGTGCGAAAGCACGGGGGACCTCCCTCAAAGTACCGACACTGGCATGGCTGAAAGATTGGCGAACTTATAGTGTGTAATTAATCCCGGCTAGTCTTTCCTTTTAGGGTTTGAAGGAAGATTTGATAAAAAGCAGTGGGAGCCATCCTGATTAGATAAAATAATAACCAATCTATTTTTGCAAGAGCGCACGCTGAGTGTTTTCTTCTCTCTCTCTCCAGGTAGCGACCATATCACGCCTTAATCAAGATAATAATACGGAATATTGACCGAACCCGCTTGTTATACTGAGCTGGGGAACGTTGGTCCCGCTCCAACTTATAATTGTTATAAGACAGAGCAGGAAATAGGGGAATACCAAGATTCCCATGCCGCCCAAACAAAGAGAGTGCATGCTGATGCATCATTTTCGGGTGTGTTCATTACAAAGAACTATTTCTCAGTATCCTCCCCATCCTGGGTATATGATACCGGATCAGGATCCCAGATATATAATCTGTTACATAGGGCTACAAAAGGGTAGAAAAACTGAGAACGGGTGATAAGTTTCATGAGACAAAAAACGGGGCAAGAGTTGCATCCAAGTCTGTCGGTCACTGTCACCCTGTATTACCAATACATTGATTCTGAACGAATGTTATTAGATACCGAACCTGATATACAAAATCATATCAGTCTCTTTTTTAGTAAAGAAACGATAAAATTTTGTATTGTTGGATAATGTTTTGAACATTTCCTATATCAAAAGTTGATCGGTTCAGGAACATTATCTAAAAGCATTAATGTTCTAAATCAAACTACAGTTCTTAGTATACTGAACACACACAAGAGGAAGAGTTCAGAAATGAACGGATCCTTCTTGAGGTATTGTAGACTAGGTCAGATCAAAGTGACCCGACTAGCTATAGTTACATATAGATGCATATTTAAATCGGTTTGAATTTACATCTTGTGAAACTCGCCAGTCATGTCACAAAGATAAGATGACCATAGCTCTGTTTATTGGAAACAGAGAAAGAGTTAGTGAACTCTTGGGACTGATACATGATGATGTATGCAAGGTCTCCTGTCTATACATGCCAGGACTGGTTCTTTATACTTCATTACATTCTCTGATGATCTTTCGAGATTCAGACCTATGTTCCTGTTGAAACAGAGGTCCGAACCTTTTGAGATATTCACAGAATATGATTTAGAAGTAGAGAACCAAAATACGGGTATAAGTATTATGTCCTTTGATGTGATCGAGGAGGAGAATACTTGAGCACGGAAATTCCTGGACTATTCTAAAGGAGAATGAGATTCTCTCTCGGCATTACTCCTCCGAATACACCATAGTACGATGGTATGTCGGGGCGGAGCAGATACACCCTATTTGATATGGTGTGCTCTATGATGAGTACTACTGAGTTACCTTTTTCCTTTGGGGGTTATGCACTTGAGAAGCTGCATACCTATTGAATTAGGGTTCGAATCAAATCAGTGCCTACTACTTCATATGTGATATGGAAAGGGAAGAGCCCATGTCTTAAGCTAGTTAAGATTTGGGGTTGTCCGGCTAATGTCTAAAAGCAAAATCCGAACAAGCTCGAGGCAAGGTCTGTAATGTAGAACTGGAAAGGTTCCAGCTATACAAACTACAGCAGATAATTTGGTAGAACCAAAGGATTTAGTAGATACCAACGAACCTCAGCCTCTCCGCCGATCTAGTAGGGTTCCTCACCCACCAGAGAGATACTTCGGTTTCTCTATGACAGTGGGAGCGAGAATTGCATCATGAGATGATGACCCAACTAGTTTCGAGCTGGCCATCAAGAGTGTGACTCTATAAGAATGGCTGGATGCTTATCGATCTGAGATGGAATCCTTATACACCAACAAAGTATGGACTTTGGTTGCTACATCTGAAGGGTTAAATCCCCATCAGGAGCAAGTATATCTTGAGAAGATTACTTGGTGTACATGGAAAGGTTGAGACTTTCAAAGCTAGACTTATTAAAGGTTTTCGTCATCGACCAGGCGTGGATAATGATGAAACCTTTTTCTATGTAGCTATGCTTAAGTCCATCCAGATCCTGCTTGCCACGGCTACATACCATGACTACGATATCTGATGGTTGGGTGCCGTGACTGCTTTTTTAGATGGTGTTTTAGAAGAGTGCGTCTATAAGTACACAGCCAGAGGGCCTCATAGACAGTGGGAGCAGCGGAAACATGTGCAAGATGCTTTATAGGATAAAGCAGGCATCGCGGAGTTGGAACATCTGTTTTGATGAAGTAGTCAAAGAGTTTGACATCATCAAAATAGTAGATGAACCTTGTATATACAAAAAGGTAGTAGGGAGTATGGTGGTGATCCTCATAGAGTACGTGGATGACATACTCTTGATAGGGAAAGAGTTTCCTATGCTACGCTCGATCAATCTCCGCTTATCACAATGATTCTCCACATAGGATCAAAGTGATACCTACTAAATCCTAGATTTTGGATCTATGAGATAGATCTAATTGGATGTTAGAATACTCACTAGTTGTAGTGAGATGGTATCAGTTGATCCTGGGGAAAATCACTGGAAGTGTTCCAGGGTGATAAAGACGACTGAATGTCAGTCACAGGCATTGTCTTTACCCTCAGTAAAGGGACGGTATGTTGGAAGAGTTCCAAGCTAGATACCGTGACATACTAGACGATAAAGGCAGGATACATCGCTACTTAAGATGCTACCAAAGAGGTTGTTTGGGTGTATATTGGTTCATGAGATGAACTTGGTTCCTCCCATTGTGTGACAATGGAGATGTGGCCTCATGCCAAGGAACGCAGGTCCCATCAGTGATCCAGACATATTCTAAGGCAGTATCACCTGATCATGGAGATAGTTGATCTCCAGGGTGATCGAGGTTAGGAGAGCAGACTCAGAGGATAACACGGCGGATCCACTCACGAAGACCTATTCCCAGAGAGAGACTTTTATGGGATGGTTGAGTATGAGATACTTCGACCACTGCTACAGATGGCCCTAGTGCAAGTGGGAGATTGTTAGTTATATGTATGCCCTAGAGGCCATTACTGTACATAGGATGTATATTGTAGTGGATGCTGGGACATATATAGGGAGGACTTTCTTGCTCGACATGATAGTATGCTATCTGGTTGCTCTTTACCTTAACGTGTACACTAATTGTCTCTCTGTTACATATTGGTAAAGCCCTTAGGATGTGTACTTGACTACCTGGACTATGATGCGGATCATACTAGTGGGGACATGGTAGTCCATAAGTACATCCTTGAAAGTCCCTAGTCGTGGGTATATCGAGACGGGGCATCGATATACCAGAGTAGACTAGCGTATACCTTCTCGACCCATACAGATGGGCGATGGATGATCCCATATCCATTGGTGTTTGACATCAGAGATGATGTACGGGTGCTCAGTAGAGACTGGGTACACTGGACGGACTCGCCGAGAACTCTCAGATGGTATTATACCTTACGTCAGATGGCAGTTCTCTGGTGACACTGGTACAGGTTAGTCTGTAGACCCGAGATCGTCATAGAGTCTTGTGTGATTCCCTCTGTGCTTTGATTTCCACCTTACTACGTCCAAGAGGGCGTGCAAAACGGTGGCTTTTGGGTACAGTCCCGAATCACATGGAGGCAATGAGCGATAGGAGGGGATTCGTCTCTCCCGGTATAGGGGGTTGATGTTGCGCTGTGTTCGATTGGCTATAACCTGAAATCCCTAGCCAGGGTTGCTAAGATTTACTGGTAAGTATTACCAGTAGTTTCTCGAACAGTTATAGACCTCATATCGACACGACTTATCGAGCTATTGGGGTCTGACGTTTACCACCCCTAGGCAAGATATGCGACATATCAGACGACGAGACCGGACTGTACAGTAGTGTTACTGGTTGGATTCACTGGAGTGTGAGCGGGCTTGCTCGTCGATCTTCTGATCGCTCAATACCCGGGTGGCCGTTACGTTTAGCAAACCGCTTGCGGCTTATGGGTGTTTGATATGATCATTATCTGCTGCCGGCGTATTGACGAGTCTTTAGAGTCCTACACAGAGGTTTCCTGGCTCAAGCGAAATTTAAATAGGAGCGCATATGAGATATGTGCGGGACCGAGAATGATACCAGTATGTGATACTGTATTCGATTCTCGCGATTTGTGACATTGATCGGTTATATGCGATATAGCCGGGATATCGGATCAAGTGTTGATTCGATAAGTTGTTACTGTTTATATTAGTCGGTTATATGCGATATGACCGGATCATTAAATCAAGTGTTGATTTAATGATTTAATGCATAATTATATATTTGATATATTAGTTTGCATTAACTAGTATCGGTTTACTTTAAATGGATTTTCTCACTTGGATTGTGCAAGTTGTATATGTGATATACTTTTGTGCACATGATTGTATCATGTTTGATGATACATGCTAGTTTGGGTTTGTGTAAAGAATTAAACCATGGTTACTTAAGTGGTTAGGGTTTCATTTCCTTTTCTCATTTATTTATCTATTTATTCATTTTGGAAAAAGAAAAGCATAAAGAGAAAATGGTTGCCAAATTTGTTTTCTAGTTGAAGCTTCTTGAACATTAGACCAAAGTGACCATTTTGTCTCATGCTTAACCCTAACTACTCCATTTAACCCTAGTCAATTCTCTACACCTAACCAAGGTTAGGATATGATAAGTATTCATTTTATTATTCAATTTGGACAATACTTATGATATTCTTTCTTCTTCTTCTTCATCTTCTTTCATGAAGAAAGCTTCACTTCATCAATGGTGATTGATGAAAACAAGTGAGAAATCCAATTCTAAAGTCTACCCACTTCCTATTTCTTCATCCTCTACCTCTTGCCAAGTAGTAGAGTGTGTTTTCTTCACAAGTTTCTTGACTTGGTGAAGTTGGAGCTTGATCTAGTGATGCCTCGACGTAGATCATCTTCGGCACGAAGCCGACGACCTTGCCCGCCAATTTCTCCGATGAAGCTAACGCGAGAGTCCAAGATCGGATTTGTACAGCGGAGAGGACTTCTTCATGGAGCTATGGAGGTGGACAAACGGATCTACAAAGGTTGTATTTCCGTTCTTTTAGTTTAATTGTAAACTAGTTACATTTGTCGCCTAAAATTCTAGCCAACGATCTTGTTAGGGTTTCTCGGCACACGTTAAATTTCAAATTGGCATGGTTGATGCCTTGTGAGACCTCCTTGGGGTGCCTAGGAACCCTACACGTGGTTTGAGCTCAGATTGAGCTGGTGCTAGTGATGCGGTCAGGGCGAGCTCGTCATGGACGAGGACTGACCATCATATTTTCTGGTGACATGGGAACGTCTCGATTTAGCATTTGTGTGGTGTCCTGTCGATTGAAGCGAGTGTTCGACATTGCACCGGATGATCGGACCATTGTTAGAGGCTGCCTGTTGTGAGAGCACTGTTGATGTACAACCTACCTCAGAGATCGTGACATCGTCTACCTTGTAGACAAATGACCCAGCTGTTGCTGAGATTGATGGGATGTCGCCTCCAGACTTTATGAGTTGAGATCGCTGGAGCTTCCAGGAAGAGATGCGAAAGAAGATATCTAGTCTATCTTGAGTTGAGTTGAGCGACCGAGATGATTCATCTGATTCGATGCGCCGACGCAGGCTCAATGGAGTTGAAGATTTCCAGTGTGGAGAATCTTATTCAGATCTAGAGTAGATCGATCCAGAGATGACGTTGTTCGTTGGATTATCCGATAGAAGATCAGTAAGTTGACCGGTTTCAAATAGAAGGACCTCACCCAGATGCGTTGTGAGTTGATCGAGAGTGGATGAATAAAGTAAATTCCTCCGATGATTGGGATGAGTTCCCGAGGACGTGTTCGGCTAGATATCTTTTACAGAGTGATGAAGTTACCGAGATCGTAATTTCGAGTCCGTGTGAGAGACTCCGGATTGAATGTAGCCGAGAACAAATGCAGTACGCAGATAGCATGACGTGATGTCGAAGTGGACGATAATAAAGACGAGTGGATCAAGAGGTTCGTGCGAGATGTTAACGAGCTGTTGTTACTCCCTGTTGAGATTAGAGATCAGATATGTATACAGAGGCGTTGGGATACGGCCAGTTCCTGAGGAAACGCTGTTCTTAGAATGCAGATGTCCAGAAAACGAGAAAAGATTATGTAAGAGTACCAGCCTCCGTATAGTTCGGCATAGGCGAGATCGGAAGAGACATTGAGCTGGTTCCTTCCAGGACACTGCTGCGATAAGATTTGCACCCAGGATAAGTTGTGTCACGTGTATTCAGAGGGCCAGAGGCCGATGCCAGTGACGTGCTGCTTTACGAGTGGTCATGCTAATTGGCCGAGAGATGACCAGAAGAGTGTCAGAAAGGAATCATTTCCGTTAGTATACCTGACTGGGCCGACAAGCCGATAGATTGCGAGATTGGAAATCCACAGAGAAAATGAGGACCCAGAGACAAAAGATACCAGACCTGTAGTGTTCCTTCGAACGACAGCAAGGTTTCGGGAGGCATCGTCCATTCTATTTTTAAAAAATTTGTCGTTTTAAAGAACCCTAAACTAGAATCGTTAACTAGAGAATCATACGAAACTTAATGTAAACTACTTTACATCTAAGTGAACTAGAAATACAACCTTTGTAGATTGGTCCATCACTTCATTAGCTCCTTGTAGTAGTCCCTTCGCTGTGATGAAATGATCTTGTCGACTCTTGAATGGCTCCATGAGAAGAAAGCAACGAACTTGCTTAAAGTCTTCGAGGCCGAAGATGATCTACGTCGAGGAGACACTAACACAAGCTACCCTCTTTGCTAATGTGGGATTAGTGAAGCAAACACCCTATACTAAAGTGCTAATCTACTAGAGGATGAAGAAGTAGGTTTTTTGCTCACTTTGGATTTCTTTTTCTCACTAAAGTTTCTCACTTTAACAAAACCTAGAGAGCTCTTGAGCATTGAGGAAGAAGATCAAGAAAGATAATGTTGTGAGAGTGAATGGCAACCATAGGTGGGAAAATATCTAATATTACCCTTGTAGAGACTTAACCATGAGTTTAGATAATGGTTGGGTTAACAAATATCTAATGTGAAACAAAACTAGTGGACTAAGTCAATGGATCTCAAAGCTTCATGAAGCTTCATGCCATGTGACAAATTTCCAACTAATAAATGAATTACAATAAATAAATAAACCCTACATTATCTTTATCATGGTGTAAGTCTCATACACCCATGTTGCATGTATCATCAACCATGACACAAAAATAATAACACAATTAATATATATCACATATATATAAGTGTGCACTTGTGAGAAAAATAAATGTTTAAGTGAGCAAATATTAGTTAATGTAAATTAGTATATCAAATATATAATTATATATTAAATCATTAAATCAACAATTGATTTAATAATCCGGTTATATCTCATATGACCGACTAATATTATTAGTATCATTATATCAAATCAACACTTGATTCGATAAGCCGGCTATATCACATATAATCGACAGATACAGTATCGACTTATCGAATCGACATTTTAGTTGATAACCCAGCTATATCACATTTAACCGATCGATACAAAATATCGTGAGAATAGAATACAGTATCACATACTCGTATTAATCTCGGTCCCACACATATCACATATGTGCTCCTACTTCGTTTTTCCTGAGCCAGTGAAACCTCTGTGTAGGACTCTAAAGACCCGTCAATACGCCGGCAGTAAGTGATGATCACATCAAGAACATATAAGCCGTCAGCGGTACTGGCTGGACGTAATGGCTACCCGGGTATTGAACGATCAGATGATCAATAAGCTAGCCCGCTCTAACTCCTGCAAAAGCCTGACAGTAACACTACCGTACAGTCCGGTCTCTTCATCTCATATGTCGCATATCCAGTATAGGGGTGGTAAATGTCAAACCCCAATAACCGATAAGTCATGCCGATGTGAGGCTCATAACGGGTCGAGAAACTACTGATAACACTTATCAGTAAATCTCTGTATCAGTCCTGGCCAAGGACTTGTCGTTATGGCCAATCGAGCACAGCGCAACATCAACTCCCAATACCGGGAGAGACGAATCCCCTCCTATCGCTCATTGCCTCCATGTGATTCGGGACTGTGCCCAAAAGCCACCATTTTGCATGTTCTCATGAACGTGGTAGGGTGGAAATAAAATCACAGTAGGAATCACACAAGACTCTATGACGATCTCGGGTCTGCATACTAACCTGTACCAGTGTCACCAGAGAACTGTTATTTGACGATAGGTATAATACCAACTAGGAGTTCTCGGCGAGTCCGTTCATTGTACCCAGTCTCCACCGAGAACCCGTATACCATCTTTGATGTCAAACCCCAATGAATGTGGGATCATCCATCGCTCATCATATGGGTCAAGATGCGTACACACTAGTCTACTGCAGAATATCGATGCCCTGTCTCGATACACCCTCGACTAGGAAAAGTTTTAGGGTGTACTTGTGGACTACCTTTGGCTCCCACTAGTATGATCTCCATCATAGTCCTGGTATTCAAGTACACAACTTAAGGGCTCTATCAACATGTGATAGCAAGACAGTATCACATATACAAGTCAACATGTTAAGATAAAGTGCAACCAGATAGAATACTCTTATTTCGAGCAAGAAAGTCGTCTCTATATATATCTAAGTCTCCACTATAATATATATCGCATGTACAATAATGGCCTTTAGGGCATACATATAACTAACAATCTCCTACTTGCACTAAGGCCAGTTGTTGTAGTATCTCATACCCAACATCCCGAAGAGTCTCTCAAATTGTATCTGGGGAATGGCCTTGGTGAGTTGATCCGCCGTGTTGTCCTTCGTGTCAACCCTCCTGACCTCGATCTCCCGGCAATCAACTATCTCCCGGATCAGGTGATACCGCCTCAGAATATTCCTGGATCGCTGATGGGACCAGGGTTCCATGGCCAAGGCCACTGCTGCATTGTTATAGCAATACAATGGTATTGGACGCTCAATGGATGGAACCACACCAAGTTCAGTTATGGACTTTTTCATCCAGACAGCTTCTTTGGCAGCATCGTTGGCAGCGATGTATTCAGCCTCCATCGTCGAGTCTGCAACGGTTTCCTGTTTCGAACTCATCCAACAAGCCTCCCCTCTATTGAGGGTAAAGACAAATCCCGAGTGCGACTTAGAGTCGTCCTTATCACTTTGGAAGCTTGAATCGGTAATGGTCTCCACTTGGAGTTCTCCGTTACCATACACCAAGAATATCTCTTTAGTCCTTCTCAAGTACTTGAGAATTTTCTTCACAGCTATCCAGTGACTTTCTCCTGGATCTTCTTGATACCTACTCACTACACTTAGTGAGTATGCTACATCGAGTCTGGTACATAACATCGCATACATGATAGAGCCTTCTACCGAAGCATAGGGTATCCATTGCATGCGAGTTCTCTCCAAATCAGTCTTGGGAGATATCTCTTTGGAGAGAGTGAGTCATGAGATCATAGAAAAAAACCTACGCTTGGATTCTTCCATACTAATCCTCTTTAGTATGGTGTCAATGTACCTGAATTGGGACAATCCCAGTATCCGTTTAGATCTATCTCTATAGATCTTAATCCCCAAGATATAGGAGGCATCTCCTAGATCTTTCATTGAGAATCTATATGATAAGAAAAGCTTGACCGAGTGCAGCATAGGAACATCATTTCCTATCAAGAGTATGTCATCCACGTACAATACGAGGAAGACAACTTTACTCTCTGCGACCTTCTTATATATGTAAGGTTCATCTACATTTTTGATGAAGTCAAACTATTTGACAACTACATCAAAACAGATGTTCCAACTCCGCGATGCTTTCTTTAACCCGTAAATGGATTTAAGTAGCTTGCACACCTTGCCGCTGCTCCCACTGTCCACGAAGCCCTCTGGCTGAGTCATGTACACACACTTTTCTAAATCACCATTTATAAAGGCGGTCTTAACATCCATTTGCCAGATTTCGTAGTCATGCTATGCAGTGATGGAAAGCAGGATCCGGATAGACTTAAGCATAGCCACTGGAGAAAAGGTTTCATCATAGTCCACACATGGTCGTTGACGAAAAACTTTTGCAACAAGTCTAGCTTTGAAAGTCTCAAGTTTTCCATCTACACCAAGTTTCTTCTTAAAGATCCATTTGCTCCCAATGGGTTTTACCCCTTCAGGAGCAACTTCCAAAGTCCATACTTTGTTGGTGTACTTGGATTCCATCTCAGATGGCATTGCATCCAGCCACTTTACTGAGTCCCCACTCGTGATGGCCTGCTCGAAGCTAGTTGGGTCATCATCCTCCATGATGCAATCCTCGCTTCCACCATCAATGAGAAAACTATAGTATCTCTCAGGTGGATGAGGAACCTTACTAGATCGGCGGAGAGGCTGAGGTTCGTTGGGAACTACCGAATCCTCTAGTTCTACTAAATCTTCAGTTTCAGTTTGTGTAGCCGGAATTTCTTCCAGTTCTACCTCGTTGCCATTAATTTATTTTGCAAGAAATTACTTTTCTAAAATGGTGGCATGTCGAGAAACAAACACCTTTTGTTCCTCGCCATGGTAGAAAAGATATCTATTTGAATGTTTGGGATATCCCACAAACTTGCATTGAACTGACTGTGCCTCGAGTTTGTCCGGATTTTGCCTTTTGACATAGGCCGGACAACCCCATATCTTAACTCATTTAAGACATGGTCTTTTCCTACTCCATATCTCACATGGTATGGTAAGTACAGATTTAGATGGAATTTGATTCAATAGGTATGTTGTTGTCTCAAGCGAATAACCCCAAAAGGAAATAGGCAACTCAGCGGTGCTCATCATAGAGCGCACCATATCTAATAGGGTGCGATTCCTCCATTCCGATACACCATTGTGCTGTGGTGTAAACGGAGGTGTAAGCTGAGAGAGAATCCTATTCTCTTTTAGAAAGTCTAGGAACTCCGTGCTTAAGTATTCACCTCCTCGATCAGATCCTAGGATTTTAATACTTTTACCTGTTTGGTTCTCGACTCCGGACTTATATTCTTTGAATTTCTCAAAATCTTCAGACTTGTGTTTCAACAGGAACACATGTCCGAATCTTGAGAGATCGTCAGTGAATGTAATGAAGTACGAAGAACCATTCCTGCCATATGTAGACATAGGACCACATACATCACTATGTATCAGTCCCAAGAGCTCGCTAGCTCTTTCTCCGTGTCCTGTAAACGGAGTTTTGGACATTTTGCCTTTGAGACATGACTGGCAAGTGTCATAAGATGAAAATTCGAACGGATTCAAATATCCATCCTTATGCAACTTAGCTAGTCGTGTCGCATTGATATGACCCAGTTTACAATGCCACAAAGAAGGATTGGTTCATTTCTGAACTCTTCCTTTTGTGTGTGTTTTGTACATTAAGTGTAGGGTTAACTTAGCAACTTAGCAAGGTTTTGGCAAGCATCAATCATGCTACTTTAAAAATTTTAGGGTGCTAAACAAACCCTAACCAAGATCGAACTAGAGAATTAAGGTTAAACAAGATATGTAAACACTTTACATCTAAGTGAACAAGGAATACAACCTTTGTAGATCGGTCCTTCACTTCAATAGCTCCGTGTAGTAGTCTCTTCGCTGCAATCACGATCCCCGGACTCTTGAATGGCTCCCATGAAGAAACGAACAAGCTTGCCTCGAAGTCTTCGAGGCCGAAGATGATCTACGTCGAGAAGGCACTAGCTCATGCTATCTCTTCACTAATTGTGTAGATTAGTGAAGCAAACACCTTAAAATTAATGGATAATAGTATGGGATGATGAAGTAGGATGTGGGAACACTTTAGATATATTTTTCTCATAAGTTTCCATCACTTTTTAAAAAGCTAGCAAGCTTTACTCACTTGATGAAGAAGAAGAAGATGAATGAACTCATGAGGTTAGAAATGCAACCATGGTTCATGATAAATGTCATGGCTAACCAATGTAGAGACTTAACCATTGCCTATGGTTAAGGGTTGGGTTGGAAATATCCTAAGCAAGACAAACAAGTGGACTAAGTCAAAGTTATCCACAAGCTTTAAACCATGACTCGTTATCCAAATGTTTTAATTTCTTAAAACAAATAAAACCCTAATTTAACCCTAGTATGCTGTGAGTCCCATACATAATGTTGCATGTGTAACCTAGCATGACACAACAATATATATCACCTATATATTTTGTGCAAAAAAAAACAATACATATAACATATATCACATATATATCAATATATCATAAAGTGAGAAATGAAAACTTTAAGTGAGCTAATATTTGTTAATGCAATTTAATATATCAAATATATAATTATACATTAAATCATTAAATCAACTCTTGATTTAATAATCTGGCTATAGATCATATAACCGACCAATATCAAAAGAATCATCTTATCTAATCAACACTTGATCCGATGACCCGGCTATATCACATATAACCGACCGATATCTCATATCGCGAGAATAGAATACGGTATCACATACTCGCATTAATCTCGGTCCTGCACATATCACATATGTGCTCTTACTCCGTTTCGCAAGAACCAGGAAACCTCTGTGTAAAACTCTAAAGACTCGTCAATATGCCGGCAGTAGGTAATGATCATATCAAATACCCAAAAGCCGCAAGCGGTCTGCTAAACGTAATGGCCACCCGGATATTGAGCGATCAGAAGATCAACAAGCAAGCCTGCTATAACTCCCGCGAATCCAATCAGTAACACTACAATACAGTCTGGTCTCTTCTTCTGATATGTCGCATATCAACAGCCTGGAGGTGGTATAACGTCAGACCCCAATAGTCTGATAAGTCATGCCGATGCAAGGTCCATAGCAGTTCGAGAAACTAATGGTAACACTTACCAATAAATCTCAGCAACCCTGGCCAGTGATTTCCTGTTATGGCCAATCGAGCACAGCGCAACATCAACCCCCAATACCGGGAGAGACGAAACCATTCCTATCGCTCATTGCCTCTTTGTGATTCAGGACTGTACCTAAAAGCCAGCTTTTTGCACGATCTCTTGACCATGGTATGGTGGAAATCAAAGCATAGTAGGAATCACACAAGACTCTATGACGATCTCGGGTCTACAGACTAACCTGTACCGGTGTCACCAGAGAACTGCTATCTGACGATAGGTATAATACCATTTAGGAGTTCTCGGCGTGTCCGTCCAGTGTACCCAGTCTCCACTGAGCACTCGTATACCTTCTCTGATGTCAAACACCAATGGATATAGGATCATCCATCGCCCATCATATGGGTCAAGAAGCGCATACGCTAGTCTACTCTGGAGTATCGATGCCCTGTCTCGGTACTCCCACGACTAGGAACATTTGAAGGATGTACTTATCGACTACTCAGTCCCCACTAGTATGATCTACATCATAGTCCTGGTAGTCAAGTACTCATCTTAAGGGCTTTATCAATATGTGATCACAAAACAGTATTTGTTTACATGTTAAGATAAAGTGCAACAAGATGGCATACTATCATGTCGAGCAAGAAAGTCCTTCCTATGTATATCCAAGCATCCACTACAATATACATCGCATGTACAGTAATGTCCTCTAGGGCATACATATAACTAACAATCTCCCACTTGCACTAAGGGCATCTGTTGTATATCCAATACCCAACAATATTGCAGAGGTTGTAGTATTCCATACTCAACCATTGTAGAGAAGTCTCTCTATGGGTAAGGCCTTTGTGAGTGGATCCGCTGTGTCAACCTTCTGGTCTACTCTCCTAACCTCGATCCCTTAAAGATCAACCGTCTCCCTGATCAGGTGATACTTGCCTCAGAATTTGTCTGGAACGCTGATGGGACCTGCGTTCCTAGGCCTAAGCCACAACTCCATTGTTGTCACAATAACAATTATTGGACACTCAATGGTAGGAACCTTGTTCATCTTATGAACAAGAAATGACCACACAACCACTTTGGTAGTATCGTTGGTAGCAATGTATTCAGTATTTATCGTCTAGTATGCCACGGTATCTAGCTTGGAACTCTTCCAACATACCATCCCTGCACTGAGGGTAAAGACAATGTCTGTGACTGACTCTCAGTCGAACTTATCACTCAGGAAGCTGGAACCAAGAACTTTCTTTTAGTGCTTCTCAAGTACTTAAGAATGTCCTCCACAGCTTTCCAGTGATTTTCCCAAGATCCGATTGATTCCTGATCACTACATCTAGTGGGTCATCTACATCTAGTCTGGTACATAACATCGCATACTCTGATAGATCCTATTGCCGAAGCATAGGGTATCATTTGCATGCGAGCTCTCTTCAAATCAATCTCGGGAGACTTGTTTTTGGAGAGAGTGATTCAAGAGTAAGTGGGCGAACTACTACGCTTAGAATCGTCCATACTAAAATCTATTAGTATGGTATTTGTGTACCTGGATTTTGGGACACTCTCAACATCCACTTAGATCTATCACCATAGATCATAGTCAATAAGATGTAGTAGGTATCATCCAGATCTTCTATTGAGAATCACCGAGATAAGTGGAGCTTGACCGAGTGTAGCATAGGAAACTATTTCCTATCAAGAGTATGTCTTATACGTATAATAGGTGGAAGACAACCTTACTCTCTACAACCTTCTTGTATATACAAGGTTCATCTACCATTTTGATGAAGTCAAACTCTTTGACTATCACATCAAAACAGACGTTCCAACTACCTGAACCTGATTGGTCCATCATCTCATGATGCAATCCTCACTCCCATTGTCACCGAGAAGATCGTAGTATCTCTCGAGTGGATGAGGAACCCTACTAGATTCGCGGAGAGGCCGAGGTTCGCCGGAAACTATTGAATCCTTTGGTTTTACCAAATTATCTGCCGTTAGTTTGTCTAGCTGGAACTCCTTCCAGTTCTACCCCATGACCACTTAATTTCTTCACAAGAAATTCCTTTTCTAAAAAGGTGGCATGCTGAGAAACAAAACACCATTTGCTCCTCAGTTAGGTAGAAGATATTCCCTTACTAATGTTTGGGATATCCCGACAAACTCACACAACTGACCTTGCCTCAAACTTGTCCGGATTTTTGCTTTTCAACATAGGCCGGACAACCCCATTTCTTAACGTGTTTAAGACTTGGTCTTTCCCCATTCTATATCTCATATGGAGTGGTAGGCTCAGATTTGGACGGAACCCCATTCAATAGGTATGCAGCTTCTCAAGTGCATAATACCCAAAAGGAAACAGGTAACTCAGCAGTACTCATCATAGAGAGCGCCATATCTCATAGGGTGCGATACCTCTATCCCGATACACCGTTGTGCTGTGGTGTATACGAAGGAGTAAGCTGAGAGAGAATCACATTCTCTTTTTAGAAACTGCAGGAACTCCATACACAAGTATTCGCCTCCCCGATCACATCGTAGGACTTTAATACTTCTACATATTTGGTTCTCAAAAGAACCAACCTTGGCATTTGTAGACATGGCACCATATGCATCATCAAGTATCTGTCCCAAGAGTTCACTAACTCTTTCTCTGTTTCCAGTAAATGGAGTATCGGTCATTTTATCTTTGAGACAAGACTAGCAAGTAGCATAAGATGAAAATTCGAATAGATTTTCATATTCATCCTTACGTAACTTAGCTGGTCGTGTCGCATTGATATGACCTAGTCTACAATGCCTAAGAAGGATTCGTTCATTCCTGAACTGCTCCTCTTGTCTGTGTTTTATATATTTTGAACTCTGGTTTGATTTAGAACGTATATGCTATTATATAACGTGCCAGATCGAATCAACTCTTGATTCAGGAAAATGTTCACAACATTATCCTCCAATACAGAATTATATCCTTCTTTAACTCAGTAAAGAATATGATGTAATGTTGTATATCAGGTTCGGTACGTAATAACATTCGTTCAGAATCAATGTATTTAATACAAGGTGATATCTGTTAACAAACTTGGCAACAACAATTGCACCATTCTCTAACATTTAGAGACATATCACCCTTTCTCAGTTCTCTACCTTTCTGTAGCCCATGTAACATATTATATGCACGGGATCCTGATCCGGTATCATATACCCAGGACGTAAAGGATACTGAGAAGCAGTTCTTGGTAATAAGGACACCTGAAGAATATGCATCAACATTCACTTTCTTCGATTGGGTGGAATGGGAATCCGGATATTCCCCAATTTCCTGCTCGGACTTATAACAGTTTATAAGATTGAACGGAACCAACGTTCCCTAGCTCAGTATAATAAGAAGGTTCTGTCAATGCATCCATATTATTATCTTGATTAAGGCGTGACATAGTCACAACCAGGAGAGAGAGAGAGAAGAAAACACTCTGCGTGCGCTCTTGCAAGATTAGATTGGTTATTATTTAATCTAATCAGGATGGCTCCCACTGTTTTAGTCAAATCTTCCTTCAAACCCTAAAAGGTAAGACTAGCCGGGATTAATTACACCCTACAAGTTCGCCAATCTTTTGGCCAGGCCAGTGTCGGTACTTTGAGGGAGGTTCCCCGTGCTTGCGCACGGACCTAATTAAAATAAACCTCGTTTTCCCAGGGCGTAACTCCGTTAACACCTTTCTAGACACCTACTTGATTGGGTAATTATAATATGTAAAACTCTCTCCGGAGTAACTCTTACTCGCAGTGGGTATCGGGATCCAACTATCTCATAGAAGGTATGCAATCTCATTGCAAATTTCAACATTTGAAATATCCGATAATGTTTTTCCCCAAGCCTCCTATGACCTTGAGCCAATAAACTATAGGAAGGTTGTCAAGTTCAACCCGTCATTTCCTGATTGAATTAAACCCACCCGTATGACTCTTGACAAAGGCCAACAAGGTCGCACGACTACCCTAATCCAATCATAACATATGCTTAACCAGATAAGCACTAGTCAGCTACCGCACACTACGCCTTGACAAAGGCCAACAAACGTAGCATGAATACTAAGTAGTACTTATCTGAAATGTCGAAGGGCTACGATAGGTTTTAAGAAAACCTTTTTCGTAATGAACTTGATATCGTCGCAGAATCGAGTGATTTTGTAAAGGAGTGTTTTTGAGGCTTTTACTAGTTTCGCTAAAGAGGTCACTCCAGGTGAAGGGATCTCGGCTCTTTCCTCATCGAATGAGGTGCAGGATATTTCATAAATACCACTATGCAAAGAAAAAACTACAAAAGCAATCAAAAGATAAACCGAGTTTGTAGCATCTGCTAGTTTCGCTAAAGAGGTCACTCCCGGTGAAGGGATCTCGGCTCTTTCCTTATCGAATAAGGTGCTGGATATTCTACAAGGAATACCGCTATGCAAAGCAACAACTAGAGCTACAAATTTTTAAACAAGTTTCTACAACATCTTTAGGTTTCTTTTATTTCATTAATCTTATTAATGAAGTCCCATTTATTTATGCTTCCCAAGCATCACATAAGAAAAGAAAACATCAATATTTATTATATCTCATATATACAATATAGGCATTTGTCTCAGAACATATCAAATGATGACATCACAGAATATCAGCAGCAGAAGAATCATATATGAAATATTGAATATACTAGGAATTCCGTGTTTTAAGTTAAGCCGGTATAAAACACGGATTCCACGGTCGCGATGAAAAGCCAAACCCACATCCCTAGACCCCTACGAGAGCGGCAAGCAACCCTACCAATTCTAGAGTTAGGAGACCCGGTCTCGACTCCTCGAGATGGTCTCCCACTGGACCCTAGAACCCAGTTACTTGTGCTCCCCGCCTTGGATCTATCCTAATGCGGAAAAGTAAATAATATACAATGGTCACATCATCCTCAACCCGGAAATGCCCCAATAAAAGAATATTGTAAGTCGATGTAGTACACCCCAGTACTTATGGGGAGGCGGAATTTACAAAAAACTTATCAAGTTTAAACAACAAACATCGACTAACCGCATGAATCGAAGCTAAACCCTAAAAAACCGTATTCTATGAGTTTCTTTACATAAGTGATTAGGGATTATACCTAATGAACCGGTCCTTCTTCTTTATGTCCTCCTTGGTTCTCCTCGGCCTTCTCTAGGTAGTAGACGATCCACCCGAGAGCGAAACTCCAAGCTAAACCTCTAACTTGAGGTAACTAATCAACTTTGATTGCTAATCAAAGATGATAGGATGATAAAGAGTGAAGGTTATGGATTGTTTAGTCTAACTAATCCTTTGATCTCAACACATGAGGATTAAGGATTAGGGTTTGAAGATGAGAGCTTGAGGAGAGAGAATGTGTGATATGATAATGAGAGAAGAGAGAGAGTGTATCATAATATTATGAAGCATTCTTATTTTCAATAAATCAATAAATGAAATGAATAAGCATGCTTCACAAAATATCTTGTGATGATTCATTAACATGAGTCATTAAGCAATAAATGTGCATTAATGAAGTGAATGAATCACCACTATGACTCACTCTCTTTCCAAAACAAACCTCCTTAGTCACATCTTCTAGAAGCTTCTCGAGTAATTACGAGAACGCCCCTCCGATCCGTAAAAATACGGAAAAAACTTTAGACTGTAAAAATCCAATAACCGGATACCAGTAACTGGCTTAAACCAAAGCCGACTGGTAAAATCTGTCCGAAAGTCGTACGCGCGTAAACGCACGTATGCGTCCGAACCCTTTGTCGCAAAACCATGCAACCTCTATATCGTTTCGCCTGGAGTAGGAAACTCTCTGTGTGGGACTCTAGAGACTCGACTACTACGCTGGCAGTGGGTTTAACCACAGACCGCAAGCGGCACTAGCTGTACGTAACGGTCCCCAGGTAGTTGTCGATAAGAAGGCCGATGAGTAAACCCATCCGAACTCCTACTGAGTCTGATGTGACAATCTCCATACAGTCCGGTCCGTTCGTCCAAGACTATCGCATATCGGGCCTAGGGGGGCGGCAAGCGTCAGTCCCCTAATAGCGGTATAAGTCGTGTCGGAGTGAAGCCCATTACACCCTGAGAAACTGCTGGAACCTACCAGCAAATCTCGCTTGCCCTGGCCAGGGACTTTGCGTAATGGCTCTCTGACACAGCACGATATCTACTCCCAATACCGGGAGGGACGAATCCTGTCTAACCGCCACTGCCTCCAAGTGCTCGGGACTGCACCCAACTGCTACCTGTTTGCACGACTCCTTTGAGCCGTGGTAGGGTAGCAATCTAAGAACAGTGGGACACACTCGAGGCGAAGTAGCAGTGTCAAGTCTGCGGACTACGCTGTACTCATGTCACCTGGGAACTGTTCACTGACGACTGGTATCAAACCAACCAACAGTTCCCTGTGAGTCCTGTCCGGTGTACCCGTAACCTAACGAGCACCTGTATACTATCTCCAGTACGACGTACTGACGGCTGTGGGACAGACCATCTCCCCAACTGGGATGAGAAGCGTACACACTAGTCTACTCCGGAGTATCGATGCTCTGTCTCGATAATCCAACGACCAGGGACCTGAATAAGGATGTGCTTGTAGACTACCCAGCCCCCACTAGTGTGACTGCCATCACAACGCTGATAGACAAGCAAGATCCTAAGAGCTCTATCAATACGTACACTCACATATTAAGATAGAAAAACCAAGTAGCATATTACCATGTTTAGCAAGACTGTTATATACATGTGAATATCCCAAGCTTCCATTAAGTAATATACAAGCTAGTATGATACAGTAATGGCCTTCTAGGGCATAAACACTAACAATCTCCCACTTGCACTAGGGCCATGTACTGGCATATCGCAGACCAATGATCTCGAGCAGCCTCTCGAACTGAATCTGAGGAAGGGCCTTTGTGAATGGATCAGCAATGTTCTCTTCTGAAGCAACTCTCCGAACCTCGATCTCCTGACGATCAATGATCTCCCTGATCAGGTGATACCGCCTTAAGATGTGTCTGGACTTCTGATGGGACCTTGGTTCCTTCGCTAAAGCTATAGCTCCGTTGTTGTCGCAATACAGAGGTATTGGATCAACTATGGTAGGAACCACCTGAAGTTCTGTTAGGAACTTCTTCATCCAGACTGCTTCTTTTGCGGCATCGCAAGCAGCTATATACTCCGCTTCCATCGTCGAGTCAGCAACGGTGTCCTGCTTGGAGCTCTTCCAGCACACCGCCCCTCCATTGAGGGTAAAGACATAACCCGACATGGACTTGGAATCGTCCTTATCACTCTGGAAGCCGGAATCAGCAAAGGCCTCCAACCTGAGGTCTTTTCCGCCGTAAACCAAGAACATCTCCTTAGTCCTCCTCAGGTACTTGAGAATGTTCTTTACTGCTATCCAGTGTTTCTCCCCTGGGTCTGACTGATACCGGCTTACCACGCTCAGTGCGTAAGCTACATCTGGTCTGGTACACAACATCGCATACATTATAGAGCCTACCGCAGAAGCGTAGGGTATAATAGACATGCGTTCCCTTTCCAAATCAGTCTTGGGAGACATCTCTTTGGAGAGGGTGATTCCGTGACAAGCCGGTAGATTACCGCGCTTAGAATCTTCCATACTGAATCTTTTCAGTACAGTGTCGATATACCTGGACTGCGAAAGTCCCAACATCCTCTTGGATCTATCACGATAGATCCGGATCCCCAGAATGTAAGAGGCATCACCCAGGTCTTTCATGGAGAACCTGTGTGACAAGAATCCTTTGACAGATTGTAGCATAGGAATGTCATTTCCTATCAATAGAATGTCATCCACGTACAAGACGAGGAATACGACACTTCTGGCCACGACTTTACTATATATGCACGGTTCATCTGGATTTTTGATAAAGTCATATTCTTTGACTGTCTCATCAAAACAGATGTTCCAACTCCGCGATGCCTGCTTTAGTCCATAAATGGACTTAAGCAGCTTGCATACTTTCCCGCTGCTCCCACTCTGATTGAAACCCTCTGGCTGATCCATATAGACGCTCTCTTCTAAATTTCCATTCAGAAAAGCCGTCTTTACGTCCATCTGCCAGATTTCATAATCATGGAAGGCAGCAATAGCAAGAAGGACCCGAATGGATTTGAGCATAGCCACTGGAGAAAAAGTTTCGTCATAGTCCAAACCAGGTCTTTGACGAAAACCCTTTGCAACAAGTCTAGCCTTATAGGTTTCCACCTGTCCATCTACACCAATCTTTTTCTTGAAGATCCATTTGCATCCTATGGGTTTTACCCCATCTGGAGCAAAGTCCAAAGTCCATACTTTGTTGGTGTACATGGACTCCATTTCGGTCCGCATTGCATCTAGCCATCGTACCGAGTCGCCGCTCTGGATGGCCTGCCTGAAGTCAGTAGGTTCATCATTATCTATGATGCAATCCTCTCTATCCCCATCTATGAGAAAACCGTAGTATCTCTCAGGCGGACGAGACGGCCTACTACTCCTGCGGAGGGGTGCGGGAATGTTCTGTTCTTCTTGAACCTCTGGTTCTACCAAACTTTCAGTAGCAGTTTGTGGTTCTGGAATTTCTTCCAGTTCTATTTCGCTCCCACTCTTCTGATTTTCTAAAAATTCAGTTTCTAAGAAGTGGGCATGACGAGAAACAAAAACCTTTTGTTCCTCTGCGTAATAGAAATAATATCCCTTGGAGTTCTTTGGATATCCCACAAGCTTACACAGTACTGAGCGTGCCTCGAGCTTGTCCACATGCTGCTTTTTTACAAAAGCTGGACACCCCCATGTCCTAAAATGTTTTAGACAGGATTTCTTCCCACTCCACATCTGATATGGTGTGGTAGGCACAGTCTTGGTTGGAACCTGGTTCAAAAGATATGCTGCTGATTCTAGCGCATAACCCCAGAAAGATCGCGGTAACTCAGCATTACTCATCATGGATCGTACCATATCCAATAGGGTTCGATTCCGTCTCTCCGATACACCGTTGTGCTGTGGAGTGTATGGAGGAGTAAGCTGAGAGAGAATTCCTTTCTCTTTTAGGTAACCTAGGAACTCGGCACTTAAGTATTCTCCACCTCGATCAGATCTCAGTGTCTTAATACTTTTGCCTGTTTGGTTTTCCGCTTCACTCTTGAATTCCAGGAATTTCTCAAAGGTTTCTGATTTATGCTTCATTAAGAAAACATATCCATACCTAGAGAAATCATCTGTAAAAGTAATGAAGTAGGAATAACCACCTCTCGCATGTGTAGACATTGGACCACATACATCACTGTGTATGAGTCCTAAGAGCTCGCTCGCTCTTACTCCTTGTCCAGTGAATGGAGTCTTTGTCATCTTTCCTTTGAGACAAGATTGACAAGTGTCATAAGTTTGATATTCGAACGTGTCCAAATATCCTTCTCTATGCAACTTAGTCAACCTTCTCTCATTGATGTGACCCAGTCTACAATGCCATAAGAAAGCTTTATTTAAATCTGGAGACTTTCTTTTTAGTGTGTTCTGGACATTGAAAATTTGGAGTTGGTTTAACACATATATGCCGTTATTTAGAGTACCGGACCCAATCAAACCATGATTAAGGTGGATGTTGACAACATCTCTTACAAACGTGAAATCATAACCTTTATTTGATAACAAGGAAACTGATATGATATTACACGTTAAGCTGGGTACAAAATAACAGTTATGTAAAACCAAAATGTGTCCACTCGTCAATCCTAGGTGATAATCCCCGACGGACGCAGCTCCCACGCTAGCTCCGTTAGCAACCCTGAGGATCATATCACCTTCCTCCAGCACTCTACGGTTTCTCAGTGCCTGCAATGAATTGCAAATATGAGATCCTGACCCGGTATCCAATACCCAGGAAGTAGAGTTGATCGACAGACAATTCTCAATTACAAACACACCTGAAGTCGAAGCCACAGCCTGCTTCGGTTCCTGGTTCTTGGCGTTCCACGCCTTGCAATCCTTCTTCCAGTGCCCTTTCCTGTGACAATTGAAGCACTCATCCTGACCAACTATCGGTACTGCTTTCTTTTTCTTTCCCTTCCCTCCCACCTTACTAACACCTCCTCTAGGTCTGGGTGCGGCCTTCTTCTTCCTTCCTTTGGCCCTAGCCTTGGACCCGGAAGAAGATGAACCGCCAACAAACATAGCGGGTGTTTCCCTTGCCTTCTGCAAGGTGCCCTCCGCACTCCTTAACATGTTCAGGAGTTCCGCAAGTTCAACTTCTTTTCCTTGAAGATTGAAGTTGAGGATAAACTGGGCGTAGGTGGGAGGAAGGGACTGGAGAACAAGGTCTGTATAGAGCTCATTATCCAAAGTCGTCCCAAGGTCTGCGAGCTCTTCTATATAGCCAATCATCTGTAGGACATGTTCACCTACCGATGACCCGACAGCCAACCTCGCTCGAAACAATTTCTTAGAGGTCTCGTATCTTGCTATACGAGATTGCTCTCCATAAAGTTCCTTTGTATGGAGAAATATGCCATCTAGGGACATATCCTCGTGCCTCCTCTGATGTTCATTATTCATCGAGGCAAGCACGATGCACTTGGCTCTCGCGCAATCTAAATCCCAGGTTTTGCGGATTTCCTTATCCGCATTGCTGGATTTGGGACCAGGGACAGCAGGTGCCGTAGCGGTGAGGACGTACCCCAGTTTGTCATAGGTCAAAGCCATCTTGACATTCCGCAGCCAATCTTTATAGTTTGGCCCCGTCAGTATATTTTTCTCTAAAAGTAACTTAAGTCCAGTCATATTCAGGGTCGCTGCAATTAGGAGAGAGAGAAGAAAACTCTTTAGCATGATGCTCTTGCAAGTTTAGAGTGGTTTTTAGTTTATCTAAACTGGATGGCTCCCACTGTTTCTCAAATCCTTCCTCAAACCATAAAAGAAGAATTAGCCAAGACTATTCCCACCGTACAATACTTGCTTAACCGTTCAGCCAGGCCGGTGTCGATACTTCGAGGGAGGTTTTCCAACGCTTTCGCGAAGTTCCTTAATTAAATAACCTCTTTTCTCTGGGGGCGTAACCCCGCTGACACTTTTCTGGACACCTACTAGGTTTATAGCATTGATCGTTAAGCGACGAATATCCTGATAAGTAGCATATACTCACAGTAGGATCGGGATCCAAATATCATCGTCTGATAATGTTGTAGGAATGCTACCAACATTCATCAAACTCAAAATGGTATGCATCTCTTTGCAAATTTCAGTTTCTTTAGAAATTCCCGATATAAGTTTTTGCCCCATGCTCTTATGACCTTGACTAAGGGCCAACAAATCATAAGTCACATGTCAAGTTCTGCCCATCATTATCCTGTTGATTTGAACCCATCCGTATACTCTTGACTAAGGGCCAACAAAGTAATACGACTGTCCCAAACCAACTCATCTATCTATGCAACAAATGAATACCCCAGCAGCTACCAATCACTATGTCTTGACTAAGGGCCAAACAAACATAGCTTGAATACTACTGACCATTCATAAGAAATGACGGAGGGCTACGACTGGTTTTGGCGAAACCGTGAACGTAGTGAACTTGATATAACCGAAGGAACCTGATAGCTTTTAAAAGGAGTGGTTAAATCTCCGCATTTAAAAATATCTGTTTTAAAAATAACCGAGTGGTTTCTTTTAAATTGTTCCAACGATGTAAACTTTGGTTTGTTTTACTTTGCATTACAGATAATGCGTCCCATCATTAACCTATCATTGCAGAAAACAACGAAAATATAACGTCCTCTTATGCCATCCGCATTCGCCACGGGGTCCCGTCATCACCCGTTAGGTTACTTAACTAACGACAGAGCGGGGGCTGGGCTAGCGCGGGTGTAAAACATAAGTGACGTCTAAATAGCTATAATAAATATAGATATTTTACATTCGTCTGACGCAATGATATTCATTCCAGAACACAGATAAACAATATTGGATTTGCAAGCAATCTGTATTTCTTTTGAGCCTGCAAGAAAAGACAGATTACACAGTTGTGATGAATAGCCGTTTACCCCACCCTCGACCCCTACGGGTACGGCAAACTACCCACCCGGCAGTCTGTGTACCCCACCTTGGGTCAGTCCTAGGAGCAAAAACAGTAAAATGAAATAATACAACGGTGGCTACGACCGCAACCTGGAAGTGCCCCGCAAAAATAATATTACAACAAATTACATTTACAACAAATGAATTAAACCATAACCCTTTGCTAACCCCGGCTATACACCACAACAGTCCAATACAGTTTATATGCACAAACAGATATAACCATTTCAGAAATGTGCAACCCCCTGCCAACCGACATACTAGCAGTTGGGGGAGGTTTACGAACACATTAAACAATCACAGATATAATCCAATACGCAAATACTGTATTTTTCGATCGAATAAACAACTTCAAAATTGCTCCAAAATCTGCTCTGTTAAACAGTAACCTGAGCAATAATTAAATATTCCAGAAAACCCCAAATCTCACAGGGGACCCACACAAGAAAGACGAGTCCATGACTCGGCCAAAGCGCCGCAGATGCGCGGCAGATCCCACCGATCCGCCGCGCTTCCGCGGCCGAGTTGCCGATTCATGGGCTCGAATTTCTTGGGTGTTCTCCTGGACCCCTTTCTAGCTCTCTGAACACTCCAGAAAAATTTTAGGACTTCATTTTCACTTCGACAGAAACTTAACAGAACTAGGGTTTTCCGGGTTCGTTTTTTCGTTCGAAATTCGTACAAATTTGCGATTAAGTTATTTAGTGTTTAGCGAGGCTCTGATACCACTGTAAGTCGATGTAGTACACCCCAGTACTTATGGGGAGGCGGAATTTACAAAAAACTTATCAAGTTTAAACAACAAACATCGACTAACCGCATGAATCGAAGCTAAACCCTAAAAAACCGTATTCTATGAGTTTCTTTACATAAGTGATTAGGGATTATACCTAATGAACCGGTCCTTCTTCTTTATGTCCTCCTTGGTTCTCCTCGGCCTTCTCTAGGTAGTAGACGATCCACCCGAGAGCGAAACTCCAAGCTAAACCTCTAACTTGAGGTAACTAATCAACTTTGATTGCTAATCAAAGATGATAGGATGATAAAGAGTGAAGGTTATGGATTGTTTAGTCTAACTAATCCTTTGATCTCAACACATGAGGATTAAGGATTAGGGTTTGAAGATGAGAGCTTGAGGAGAGAGAATGTGTGATATGATAATGAGAGAAGAGAGAGAGTGTATCATAATATTATGAAGCATTCTTATTTTCAATAAATCAATAAATGAAATGAATAAGCATGCTTCACAAAATATCTTGTGATGATTCATTAACATGAGTCATTAAGCAATAAATGTGCATTAATGAAGTGAATGAATCACCACTATGACTCACTCTCTTTCCAAAACAAACCTCCTTAGTCACATCTTCTAGAAGCTTCTCGAGTAATTACGAGAACGCCCCTCCGATCCGTAAAAATACGGAAAAAACTTTAGACTGTAAAAATCCAATAACCGGATACCAGTAACTGGCTTAAACCAAAGCCGACTGGTAAAATCTGTCCGAAAGTCGTACGCGCGTAAACGCACGTATGCGTCCGAACCCTTTGTCGCAAAACCATGCAACCTCTATATCGTTTCGCCTGGAGTAGGAAACTCTCTGTGTGGGACTCTAGAGACTCGACTACTACGCTGGCAGTGGGTTTAACCACAGACCGCAAGCGGCACTAGCTGTACGTAACGGTCCCCAGGTAGTTGTCGATAAGAAGGCCGATGAGTAAACCCATCCGAACTCCTACTGAGTCTGATGTGACAATCTCCATACAGTCCGGTCCGTTCGTCCAAGACTATCGCATATCGGGCCTAGGGGGGCGGCAAGCGTCAGTCCCCTAATAGCGGTATAAGTCGTGTCGGAGTGAAGCCCATTACACCCTGAGAAACTGCTGGAACCTACCAGCAAATCTCGCTTGCCCTGGCCAGGGACTTTGCGTAATGGCTCTCTGACACAGCACGATATCTACTCCCAATACCGGGAGGGACGAATCCTGTCTAACCGCCACTGCCTCCAAGTGCTCGGGACTGCACCCAACTGCTACCTGTTTGCACGACTCCTTTGAGCCGTGGTAGGGTAGCAATCTAAGAACAGTGGGACACACTCGAGGCGAAGTAGCAGTGTCAAGTCTGCGGACTACGCTGTACTCATGTCACCTGGGAACTGTTCACTGACGACTGGTATCAAACCAACCAACAGTTCCCTGTGAGTCCTGTCCGGTGTACCCGTAACCTAACGAGCACCTGTATACTATCTCCAGTACGACGTACTGACGGCTGTGGGACAGACCATCTCCCCAACTGGGATGAGAAGCGTACACACTAGTCTACTCCGGAGTATCGATGCTCTGTCTCGATAATCCAACGACCAGGGACCTGAATAAGGATGTGCTTGTAGACTACCCAGCCCCCACTAGTGTGACTGCCATCACAACGCTGGTAGACAAGCAAGATCCTAAGAGCTCTATCAATACGTACACTCACATATTAAGATAGAAAAACCAAGTAGCATACTACCATGTTTAGCAAGACTGTTATATACATGTGAATATCCCAAGCTTCCATTAAGTAATATACAAGCTAGTATGATACAGTAATGGCCTTCTAGGGCATAAACACTAACAAATATTACATACAAGCTTTTACATGAATGAAAATGAAAAACTCTCATCTCACATAAAACCCCCGGCTATTCAAAACGCGACGATCCAATATAACATATCACATCAACACATAACATCACATGCCATCAACGTAAGTAAATATGCGTATCCCAGTTATCGTTGACATATAGCATCGAAGCCGGCGATACACCACATATTACACTTACGGTCGCAGAAAAGAAAGTGAAAAACTACAACATTTGGAATCCATAATCACTTTAGACATCTTAAATCCGAAATATCACATACTTCGCATTTCATGCCTAACTATATGAATTCCACATATTGTATCACATTCCAGATAAATAGACAATGTTAAACTTTCCGATCAAATAAATAAACACCCAAGATTTCCCAAATAGCTCAACACTTGAGCGGAGTTCAAAAAGTCCCAGAACATGTCACAGCCGCTATGAACTAGCCGTAGAAGGGTCAAACCAATGCCTCACATGTGGCAATGCTAAACTACCACAAACCATATGGTTCAGTGGCGGTTTTGACGGTCACATAATCGAGTTAAGGTTACGTTCTTCTAGAGGGTCCACATATTCGCTTGCATGATTTTCTGAAAGTTTTAAACTCAGGAAAAATCCAACACTTGAAAGTTTTCTGATAGGGGAAAAAGTGAGTTTTTGATATCCGTTCGAACCTTTTAACACGTTCTAAATTACCCGGAAAAACTTAAACGAAGTTAAACTTTCCGATCGAATCAACGAGTTCCCAATATTTCCCAGAAATGTCAACACTTGAGTAGACTTAAAAATTCCCAGAAGCATGAAAAAGTACCCAAGAATAAACCCGTGAAGTATAAGCCTCCAACTCCCAAAGTTGGCCGCGGAACCGCCGCCAAACGCATGGTTTGGCCGCGGTTACGCGGTCCCTTGAGTGAGTTATGGCTTCGTACTTCACAGTAATCCTTAGAATTCCCTGCATGATTTTCTGAGTATTTTTAATATAAAAAATTTCAACTTTCGAAAAAATTTCCAGAAAGTGGGATTTATCGGGGTTTCGGAATTCGATCAGACTTCAAACTTCGTCTAGAAAACGCTTAATGCTCTAGCTTAGCTCTGATACCACTGTAGGGTTAGCTTAGCACCTTAGCAAGGTTTTGGCAAGCATCAATCATGCTACTTTAAAAATTTTGGGGTGCTAAACAAACCCTAACCAAGATCGAACTAGAGAATTAAGGTTAAACAAGATATGTAAACTCTTTACATCTAAGTGAACAAGGAATACAACCTTTGTAGACCGGTCCTTCACTTCAATAGCTCAACGTAGTAGTCCCTTCACTGCGATCACGATCCCCGGACTCTTGAATGGCTCCCATGAAGAAACGAACAAGCTTGCTTCGAAGTCTTCGAGGCCGAAGATGATCTACGTTGAGGAGACACTAGCTCAAGCTATCTCTTCACTAATTGTGTAGATTAGTGAAGCGAACAACCTAAACTAAATAGCTAATAATATAGGATGATGAAGTAGGATGTGGGATCACTTTAGATATATTTTTCTCACAAGTTTCCATCACTTTTTAAAAAGCTAGCAAGCTTTTCTCACTTGATGAAGAAGAAGAAGATGAATGAACTCATGAGGTTACAAATGCAACCATGGTTCATGATAAATGTCATGGATAACCAATGTAGAGACTTAACCATTGCCTATGGTTAAGGGTTGGGTTGGAAATATCTTAAGCAAGACAAGCAAGTGGACTAAGTCAAAGTTATCCACAAGCTTCTACAAGCTTTGAACCATGACTCATTATCCAAATGTTTTAATTGCTTAAAACTAATAAAACCCTAATTTAACCCTAGTATGGTGTGAGTCCCATACATACATGTTGCATGTGTAACCTAGCATGACACAACAATATATATCACATATATATTTTGTGCAAAAAGAAAATAATACATATAACATATATCACATATATATCAATGTATCATAAAGTGAGAAACGAAAACTTTAAGTGAGCTAATATTAGTTAATGTAATTTAATATATCAAATATATAATTATACATTAAATCATTAAATCAACACTTGATTTAATAATCAAGCTATAGATCATATAACCGACTAATATCAGAAGAATCATCTTATCGAATCAACACTTGATCCGATAACCCGGCTATATCACATATAAACGACCGATATCTCATATCGCGAGAATAGAATATGGTATCACATACTCGCATTAATCTCGGTCCTGCACATATCACATATGTGCTCCTACTCCGTTTCGCATGAACCAGGAAACCTCTGTATATGACTCTAAAGACTCGTCAATACGTTGGCAGTAGGTGATGATCATATCAAACACCCACAAGCCACAAGCGGTCTGCTAAATGTAACGGCCATCCGGGTATTGAGCGATTAGAAAATCAACAAGCAAGCCTGCTATAACTCCTGCGAATCCAATTAGTAACACTACAGTACAGTCGGGTCTCCTCGTCTGATATGTCGCATATCAACAGCCTGGGGGTGGTATAACGTCAGACCCCAATAGCCTGAAAGTCATGCCGATGCAAGGTCCATAACGGTTCGTGAAATTACTGGTAACACTTACCAATAAATCTCAGCAACCCTGGCCAAGGATTTCCTGTTATGGCCAATCGAGCACAACGCAACATCAACCCCCAATACCGGGAGAGACAAAACCCCTCCTATCGCTCATTGCCTCCATGTAATTCGGGACTGTACCCAAAAGCCAGCTTTTTGCACGATCTCTTGACCGTGGTATGGTGGAAATCAAAGCACAGTAGGAATCACACAAGACTCTATGACTATCTCGGGTCTACAGACTAACCTGTACCAGTGTCACCAGCGAACTGCTATCCGACGATAGGTATAATACCATTTAGGAGTTCTCGGCGAGTCCGTCCAGTGTACCCAGTCTCCACTGAGCACCCGTATACCTTCTCTGATATCAAACACCAATGGATATAGCATTATCCATTGCCCATCATATGGGTCAAGAAGCGCATACGCTAGTCTACTCTGGAGTATCGGTGCCCTGTCTCGATACTCCCACGACTAGGAACATTTGAAGGATGTACTTATCGACTACACTGTCCCCACTAGTATGATCTACATCATAGTCCTGGTAGTCAAGTACTCGTCCTAAGGGCTTTATCAACATGTGATCACAAAACAGTATTTGTTTACATGTTAAGATAAACTGCAACAAGATAGCATACTATCATGTCGAGCTAGAAAGTCCTTCCTATGTATATCCAAGCATCCACTACAATATACATCGCATGTACAGTAATGGCCTCTAGGGCATACACATAACTAACATTAAGAACTGTGGTTTGATCTAGAACGTATATGCCATTATTTAACGAGCCTGATCCAATCAACTTTTGATTCAGGAAGATGTTCTTAACATTATCCTGTGCTACAAAATCATATCTTTCTTTACTTAATAAAGAAACTGATATAAGATTGCATATCAGGGTCGGATTGTAATAGCATTCGTTCAGAATCAATGTATTACCATTTGGTAATACAAGGTGATATTCGCCAACAGCTTTGGCAGCAACATTTGCACCATTCCCTACTCATATGGAATGATCACCCATTCCCAGTTCTCTACCTTTCCGTAGCCCATGTAACATGTTACATATGTGGGATCCTAACCCAGTGTCTAATACCTAGGACGTAGAGTGTACTGAGAAACAGTTCTCAGTTACTAACACACTCGAAGAAGATGCATCAACATGCTCCTTCTTCGTTAGGGTGGCGTGGAAATCCGGATATATTCCTATTTCCTGCTCAGTCTTAAAACAATTATAAGTTGGGACGGAACCAACGTTCCTCTGCTCAGCATAAAAAGCGGGTTCGGTGAATACATCCATATTATTGTCTTGATTAAGGCCTGACATGGTCGCTACCTGGAGAGAGAGAAGAAAACTCAGCGTATGCTCTTGCAAAGATCAGATTGGTTATTTATCTTATCTAATCGATGTCTCCCACTGCTATTCTCAAATTTTCCTTCAAACCTCTAAAATGAAAATTCAGCCAAAATTAATTGCATTCTACAACATCGCTAACCGTTCAGCCAGGCCAGTGCTGGTACTTCTGGGGGAGGTTCCCCGTGCTTTCGCACCGACCTAATTAAAATAAACTTCATTTTCCCAGAGGCGTAGCCCCGTTGACACATTTCTAGACACTTAATGAGTTAGCTAATTGTAAAGTGTAAAATTCTCCCGGGAGCAACTCTTGCTCACAGTGGGATCGGGATCCTACTATCACATAGAAGGTATGCAATCCCATTACAAATTTCAACACTTGAAATTCCCGAATATTTTGCCCCAAGCTATCTATGACCTTGACAAGATCAACAAACCATAAATCGCAAGTCAAGTTCAACCCGTACATTTCATGGTTGAATTAAACTCACCCGCACGACCCTTGACAAAGGCCAACAAGGTCGCACAACTACCCTAAAACAATCTGCATCATATGCATTAGCAAATAAGCACCATTCAGCTACCGCACACTACGCCTTGACAAAGGCCAACAAACGCAACACAAATACTAAACAGTCCTTATCTGAAATGACGGAGGGCTACGACAGGTTTTTTAGAAACCCTTTGGCGTAATGAAATTGATATAGTTGTAAAAACAAGTGATTTTTAAAAAGGAACGCTTTTTAGGCTTTTTACTAGTTTTGCTAAAGAGGTCACTCCCGGTGAAGGGATCTCGGCTCTTTCCTTATCGAATAAGGTGCAAGATATTTCATAAATACTGCTATGGAAAGCAAGAACTAAAAGAAGCAATCAAAAGATAAAACCGAGTGGGTTTTAGCATCTTCTAGTTTTTGCTAAAGAGGTCACTCCCGGTGAAGGGATCTCGGCTCTTTCCTCATCGAATGAGGTGCTGGATATTCTACAAGGAATATCGCTATGCATAGCAAAGACTAGAGCTACCCTTTTTGAAAATATGATTCTATAACATATTTTATGTTTCTTTCTTTTCATTAATCTCATTAATGAAGTCCCATCATTTATGCTTCCTAAGTATCACAAAAGAAACAAAAATACACCTACGCTTATGCCATCCGCATTCGCCACAGTGTCCCGTTATGCACCGTTAGGTTACTTAAGTAACGGCATACCAGGACGGGACTAGCGCGGGTGAAAAACATAAGCAATGTCTACTATATATCTCATATATAATGTATTTCCATTCGTCTCAGAATTCACAGTGATCACATCACAAAGCAGCAGAAGAAACATATGAAATATTGGATATACTAGAAGGTCCGTGTTTTATTTCGAGCCTTTATAAAACACGGATTCCACGGTCGCGATGAATAGCCAAACCCACATACCTAGACCCCTACGAGAGCGGCAAGCAACCCTACCAATTCTAGAGTTAGGAGACCCGTACTCGATTCCTCAAGTTGGTCTCCCACTGGACTCTAGAACCCGGTTACTTGTGCTCCCCTCCTTGGGTATATCCTAATGCGGAAAAGTAAATAATATACAACAATGGTGACATCATTCTCAATCCGGAAGTGCCCCAATAAAAGAATATTACATACATTGAATTTTACATGAATGAAAATAAAAAATCTCATCTCATATAAAACCCTCATCTATTCAAAAGCGATGATCCAATATAACATATCGCAGCAACACATAACATCACATGTCATCAACGTAAGTAAATATGTATATCCCAATTGTCGTTGACGTATAGAAACGAAACCGGCGATACACCACATATTACACTTACGGTCACAGAAAAGAAAATGTCAAACTACAATATTTGGAATCCATAATAACCTTAGACATCATAAACCCAAAATATCACATATTTTGGATTTCATGCCTAACTATACGAATTCCACATATTGTATCACATTACAGAAATAGCTAGACGATGTTAAACATTCCGATCGAATCAACAAACACCCAAAATTACCCAAAAATCTCAACTCTTGAGCGTAATTTAAAAATATTCAGCACATGCCACATCTCCTATGAACCAGCCGTAGGGGGGTTAACCAATGCCTCACATGTGACACCGCTGAACTACCACAAACCCTAAGGTTCATGGCGGTTCTGACGGTCACATAATCGAGTTAGGTTTCGTTCTTTTAGAGGGTCCACAGAATCGCTTGCATGATTTTCTAAAAGTTTTAAACTAAGGAAAAATCCAACACTTGGAAAATTTCCGGCAAGGGTTAAAATGGGTATTTGATATTCGTTCGAACTTTTTAACACAGTTTAAAGTAACCCGAAAAACTGTTAGAATTATGACTATGAAACACACTGAGTTGCCTTTGTAGTAAGTTAACATCACATGAAAAATTAGCAAAAACAAACAACACCTGAAACACCAAAACCCAGAGACCAAACCACAAAAATATTCAACCCAGAAAACCCTACAGGGCCGGCCTGCTCGGATTTTTCCTGTATGTGCTCGGCCAAAATCCGGCCGTTTGGGTTCAAACTTCTTCAGTGTTCATATAATGTCCCATACATCATTCTGCAGTTGTTTGAAAAAATTTTAGAGCTCATTTAAAATTCGACAGAACGCAGGTTTTGATGTTTTAAGTTTCGGAGTAGTTTCGGTTTCGTAATCCTACACAATCCGTCTAATTCTCTAGCTAGGCTCTGATACCATTATAGGGTTTCTTCGAACGACAGCAAGGTTTCGGGAGGCATCGTCCATGCCATTTTTTAAAATTTGCCATTTTAAAGAACCCTAAACTAGAATCGTTAACTAGAGAATCATACAAAACTTAATGTAAACAACTTTACATCTAAGTGAACTAGAAATACAACCTTTGTAGATCGGTCCTTCACTTCATTAGCTCCTTGTAGTAGTCCCTTCGCTGCGATGAAATGATCTTGAGGACTCTTGAATGGCTCCATGAGAAGAAAGCAACGAACTTGCTTGAACTCTTTGAGGCCGAAGATGATCTATGTCGAGGAGACACTAACACAAGCTACCCTCTTCACTAATGTGGGATTAGTGAAGCAAACACCCTATACTAAAGTGCTACTCTAGTAGAGGATGAAGAAGTGGGATTTTTGCTCACTTTGGATTTCTTTTCCTCACTAAAGTTTCTCACTTTAACGAAACCTAGAGAGCTCTTGAGTTTTGAGGAAGAAGATCAAGAGAGATAATGTTGTGAGAGTGAATGGAAACCATGGGTAGGAAAATATCTAATATTCCCCTTGTAGAGACTTAACCTTGAGTTTAGATAATGGTTGGGTTAACAAATATCTAGTGTGATATAAAACTAGTGGACTAAGTCAATTGATCCCAAAGCTTCATGAAGCTTCATGCCATGTGACAAATTTCCAACTAATAAATGAATTACAATAAATAAATAAACCATACATTATCTTTATCATGGTGAAAGTCTCATACACCCATGTTGCATGTATCATCAACCATGACAGAAAAATAATAACACAATTAATATATATCATATATATATAAGTGTGCACTTGTGAGAAAAATAAATGTTTAAGTGAGCTAATATTAGATAATGTAAATTAATATATCAAATATATAATTATACATTAAATCATTAAATCAATAGTTGATTTAATAATCCGGTTATATCTCATATGACCGACTAATATTATTTGTATGATTATATCGAATCAACACTTGATTCGATAACCCGGCTATATCACATATAAACGACCGATACAGTATCGACTTATCAAATCAACATTTGATTCAATAACCCAGCTATATCACATATAACCGATCGATACAAAATATCGCGAGAATAGAATACAGTATCATATACTCGTATTAATTTCGGTCCCGCACATATCACATATGTGCTCCTACATCGTTTTGCCTGAGCTAGTGAAACCTTTGTGTAGGACTCTAAAGACTCGTCAATACGCCGGCAGTAGAAGATGATCACATCAAGCACCCAAAAGCTGTCAGCGGTACTAGCTGGACGTAACGGCTGCCCGGGTATTGAACGATCAGAAGATCAGCAAGCTAGCCCGCTCTAACTCTTGCAAAAGCCTGACAGTAACACTACCGTACAATCCGGTCTCTTCGTCTGATATGTCGCATATCCAGTATAGGGGTGGTAATCGTCAGACCCCAATAACCAATAAGTCGTGCCAATGTGAGGCTCATAACGGGTCGAGAAACTACTGATAACACTTATCAGTAAATCTCTGTATCAGCCCAGGCTAGGGACTTATCGTTATGGCCAATCGAGCACAGCGCAACATAAGCTCCCAATACCGGGAGAGACGAATCCCCTCCTATCACTCATTGCCTCCATGTGATTCGAGACTATACCCAAAAGCCACTGTTTTTCACGTTCTCATGAACGTGGTAAGGTGGAAATCAAAGCACGGTGGGAATCACACAAGACTCTATAACGATCTCGGGTCTGCAGACTAACCTGTACCAGTGTCACCAGAGAACTGCTATATGACGATAGGTATAATAACAACTAGGAGTTCTCGGCGAGTCCGTTCAGTGTACCCAGTCTCCACTGAGCACCCGTATACCATCTTTGATGTCAAACACCAATGGATGTGGGATCATCCATCGCCCATCATATGGGTCAAGATGCGTACACGCTAGTCTACTCCGGAATATCGATGCCCTGTCTCGATACACCCTCGACTAGGAATAGTTTTAGGGTGTACTTGTGGACTACCTTTGGCTCCCACTAGTATGATCTCCATCAAGGTCCTTGTATTCAAGTATACAACCTAAGGGCTCTATCAACATGTGAGAGCAAGACAGCATCACATATACAAGTCAACATGTTAAGATAAAGAGCAACCAGATAGCATACTATCATGTCGAGCAAGAAAGTCCTATCTATATATATCCAATCCTACACTATATTATACATCGCATGTACAGTAATGGCCTCTAGGGAATACATATAACTAATAAGACCGTGAGCAGGAGGCAAGAAGATGTTCTTGCTCTGCCAGTTTTAGGCGCACCGACATATTTTCGACATTGAAGGAGGTGTACCTCAATGTCATTTATTGCGAATTGCGTTTGTGATCCGAGTATCACACTTATATCGCTTGGATTTGAGTTTCAATGATTGGGTTTCATGATATTGTTTTCGTGCACCTTGGCTGCATCTACTGGGTATTTACATTTTGTGCATAGTTATTGCACTTGATTTATGTTTATACATCTCTACATCGGTTTGCGATTTGTGCATATCAATTGCACTTGATATCGGTTTTGTTCCTTGGTTGCACGTGTTTATGATTTCATTGATTTCAAACGATTGATTTGATTTTGTGCATATGGTACGCACTCGATTTGAATTTTGCATTCGGTATAGCTCGCATATGCTTGCAGTGCTTTGATACATATTTTGTGCACACAGTTGCACACATTTGTGATTTTATACACCTTGGTACACTCGGTGTTGCTTTTTATACGCATTTGAGTTATTGATGAGTTTCCATGCATTTGTTGCACCAGATTGGTATTTCGTCCACTGGATGCACCAGATTTGTATTTCGTGCATTTGTTGCACCAGATTGGTATTTCGTGCATTGGATGCACCGGATTTGTATTTCATGCATTGGCTGCACCGGATTTGTATTTTGTGCATTGGTTGCACCATATTGGTATTTCGTGCAATGGTTGCACTAGATCTATACCTTGTACATTGGTTGCACCCGATTTATGTCTTGAGCATTTGATTCACCAGATTTCTGTTTTGTGCGCGTTTTCACTTGACGTTCATTTTCGTGCATGCTACTGCACTAGATGCTTTATACGGACCTATCGTGCTTGGGTTGGATTTTTGCGTATATTAGACGCTTTGTATTAGATGTTGTGCGCACCGGATGCACTAAATTTAGATTTTATTCATGCATGTTGGATGCACTTGATTTAGATTTCATTTGTGCATGACAGATGCACTTGATTTGGATTTTTGCGCATGTTGGGCGCATGATATGAGATGTGATTTTGTGCACACCGGATGCACTCGATTTGGGATTTTCATTCGTGCATATTAGTTGCAGTAGGTTGAGATTTTCGTACACTCTAGATGCATTTGATATTATTGTCGTGCACATCCGTTGCACTGGACAGATGCTTTCATGCACACCCATTGCACTTAGTTTTGTTTTGTGCAAATCCATAGCATTTGTATTTGGCTTTGATTTCCATGCGCACCAGACGCACGTGATTGTTGGATACGCCTTCTGAGACTAATTTTGCTCTTGAGCACCATGTTTTTATGATGGGCACTATATTATGTAGTAGCCGAACAGGACTGACCTGAGGATAGTGCCTGAGTACTTTACATGCATTACAAGTTTAACAAGAGGTTTTCAAAAAGGAGCTATAGTCTCGCTATTTCCTACCTGTCCGCGAGCGACACAAACGTTTGTAAGTCTACGGTAGCACCCCGGCCGTCATTCTGACGTCAAACGCGGAACAAAAATTTTTATAACTGGTGCTATCGCATACTATAACCCGGATCTTTCCATTAACGCTAAATTAACAAACTGTAAAGAGGTAGAAAGGCTATACCGAACGATCCGAGTCCTTCGGTCTTTAGCCATCGTCCCACGCTCCTTTGCGGCAACTCCGATCTCTTTGCTCCTCGTCGAGGTGGCACCACATCTACGGATCTTTAAATGGGCTCCCGCCTCTATACCGAGGCAACTCGGTCATCAAGTCTGCTAAAAGAGATGATCAAGATGAAGTAGAGAATGAGGAATATTTTGTCTCAAACACTCTTTGGTTCTCATCAAATGAGAGGGTAAGAGTGGAGGTTGAAGAAGATGCTAGGGTTTGGAAATGTGAACTCAAGAAAATCAAGAGAGCAAAAATAAAACCAAGCATAATGAACTTCTCTCTTGTTTCCTTCTTATGTAAATAGATATATATGAGGTTATCTTTATCAAAACCCAAAGAGAAATATCTAAAGAAAATATCTCCACAAAATATCTCTTCACAAAATAAAACACCATTAATTCTTCATGACTCACTTAGTGACTCATTAGCATGAGTCACTAATGAACATGCTAGAATAAATGTGTCATCCATAATGAGTCACCCTTTCCAAAACAAATAATCATTTAAACCAAAATGATTAATCCAAAAAGAAATGCATCTTCTAAAATATTCTCGTAACGGATTACGAAAATACCCCTTACCTGTATATACATACATGTATCCGTATTCCGACCGAATACAAATACGAGAGACAAAAATATTCCGACTCAATATAATACATGGATCCGGCTTAAACCAAAGCCCACCAGTATTATCTGCCCGAAATATGATACGTGCATAAATGCACGTGCATTTTCCGAACCCTGCCATAAAACCATCCGGCCTCTACAACGTTTCGCCCGAACTTGGGAAACTATCTGTGGGGGACTCTAATGACTCGTCAGTACCCTGGCAGTGGGTTTAACTACAAGCACGTCAGTGGCACTAGCTGTGCGTAACGGCTGCCCATGTACTGACCTCAAGGGAAGCTGATGAGCGAACTCATCCTGGAACCCTACTGAGCCTATCCGTGACAATATACATACAGTCTGGTCCGTTCGTCTATGAGTATCGCATATCAGGCCGAGGGGGCTGGTAACGTCAGACCACCAATAGCGGTAAAAGTCGTGTCGGAGACAAGCCCTGAACACCCTGAGAAACTACTGGAATACTTACCAGTAATTCTCACCTGCCATGGCCAAGGACTTGGTGTAATGGCTTTCCTAGACACAGCGCGATCTCACCCCCAATACCGGGAGAGACGAATCCCCTGCCGATCCGCTCACTTGCCTCCATGTGGCTTGGGACTATACCCAAAAAATACCTGTTTGCACGACTCCTTTGAGCCGTGGTAGGGTAGAAATCAAAGCACAGTGGGAACTCACACGAGACAAATGATGACCTCAGGTCGATGAACTAACCTGTACACATGTCACCAGGGAACTGCTATCTGACGCTAGGTATAAATACCAACTAGCAGGTTCCCTACGAGTCCTGTCCGGTGTACTCATAACCCAATGAGCACCTGTATACATCTTAAGTGATCCAACTGACACCAGTGGCTTGTGAGACCGGCCACCGCCCCTCGTCGGGGTCTCGACTGTATATACTAGTCTACTCCGGAGTATCGATGCCATGTATCGAAACTCCCATGACTAGGGACCACTATTAAGGATGTGCTTATAGACTACCCAACTCTCACGTATATGATCGCCATCATACTGCTGGTAGTCAAGAAAGATTCTAAGGGCTCTATCAACGTGTAATAGTGATCCTTCACCTGAACCTGTACACGACTGATAAAGGCAAAACAGATAGCATACTATCATCTCGAGTAAGACTGTCCTACCGGTATAGGTCCTCCTCAATCATTGCAATCACGTACCTGCGATCCAATAATTGACTTTGAGGGCACTACATCCAACAATCTCCCATTTGCACTTAAGGCTAATTATTGTGATGCCGCATACTCACAGCCCGTGTGATACCGAACACCCAACTCCTCTACTAATCAGTTTCACAAAGCTCGTTTGTAAAACTCTTGTGTTCGAGAAATAGCCTCAATGAGTAGATCCACCCTGATGTTTGTTTCTATGTCTCTCTTAATCTCAAGTTCGCGGAGAAAACCATCTCCCGAATTGAGTAATACCTGTCTTAGAATATGTCTGGATATCTGATGGGACCTAGTTCATAAGTGAACTCTAAATCAAAATTTCTTAGACTGAAACTAATCAGTATCCAGCACAATGCCTCCCACAGTATCCTCTTGGACCACCTGTCCATAATACTGCCCCCTTCGTCAGAGGGAAAACTATAACTCTGACAATCTCTCTGTCATCCATGTCACCATTGAAGCCTGGAATGATAATCGTCCCCCGAAGGAGGCTGCCGTTATTAAATCCCTAGAACATACACTTATGTTCTAAAAAACTGCTTACTTATGTTTCTCCAGGATTGGATTAATATAAACTTATCGCATCTAGTGCAAAAACAACAAGATCTGGTGTGGTACATGACATCTCATGATCAACTTAATTGCCTAAGCAAGTGATCTGCCAATCATACACATCCCTCTCCCCTTTAGTCTGTAAGACACCTTTAAAGAGGGTGACTCCAACACCTGCAGGTACACCACCATGCAAGCAGTCATCTATTCCAAAATACTATTAGAATACTTTCAAAGTACCCACATTGGGAAACTACCCAATTCTAGATCTAAAACCATAAATCTAGTAACCAGAATGTCTGATATTATATTCATATCCTCCGTGGAGAAACAAGTGTGTGACGACCACAGTACAACCGATCGTAGTATAGGAATTTTACTTCCTACTCTGTGTATGTCATCTAAATACCAGGACATCACACCCTACTACCTTCTCCACAGATCCATCCCCTATTCTGATGAAGTCAAAGCCATGACCGTCACATCAAAATTAGATGATCTATCTCTGCTCTATCTGCTCAAGTCTATAAATAGACATAAGCTACTTGCCCACTATGTTTCCGTTGCTCCCATTGACCACAACAATCCTCTAGCAGAATAATATATACGTGCACTTCTAAAGCTAGTTTAGAACGACGCTATACTTAACCTCCTGTCGGGTCTCATAGCCTGGAACAACAGTAGTGTCAAGTCTGGGTAAACAATAACCTCCCTGTCACCGTCCTTGAGGCTACCGGAGTACCTCTCGGGTGTCTGAGGTTACCACCGTATCTGCGGAGTGGCTAATGGAATGTCAAACCTGATTGAATCTTTAGGTCCTATTAAATTTTCCGTAATCGTTTGTGGTTCTGGAATCACTTCCAGTTCTACCATATTCCCACTACTGTTTTCTGAAAAAATCCATTTTACTAAAATTGTGGCGAGTCAAGAACAATATCACTATTGATCTTCTGGATGGTAGAAAGTCAACCCTCGACATAGCCCGGGTCAACCCACAAACTGCCATTACAGAAACGTGCCTTGAGTTATCCAGAGTCTGGTTTTAAGCATAAGCTGGACAACTCCCCATTTCTTAACATCGTTAAAATATGAACCATTCTATATCCAATATAGAAACTTTTGCACTTATTTAATTGGAACCAGATTCTAATCATGCAGCTGTCTCCAGTGCATATCAACTTAATGGAGAGAGGCAAATCAGCATTACTCAACTTAGGAATCCATCCAATTATGAGCAACCTGAAAGAGAAATAAGTTTCTCAAAACCATTACCATCAACTGAATACCAATCACAAGAATCTACATCTTCGATCTCTTTGATGAATCCCGATACTTGCGACATCTGGTTCTCTACTTTATTCCTATACCCACAACTTCTCAAAACTTAGACCTTGTATTTCTACGAAACACTTGTCTAAAAACTAGAGAAGTCATAAGTAAACAGAACATAGTACGAGGACCAACCCCTTTGTCCTGATGGACACTGGACAACATACAATACTCTGTATGCGTCCCCTGAGTCGAATAACTCAAAACATGTGCATCGTAGGTTGAAAACTATACTTATGGTTAAGAGCTACTCCGCTGTTCAATGCTTCTAACCCAATCGTCAACTGATATAGGTAAATGTCACGGACATAATTTAAAAAAGTTATATCCCACTTTATAAAAATAAACGTACAGATATATCAGTTTGAAACTGGTGCACAACAACGGATACTCAAAACCAAATACATGCCGTCCGGCAAAAACTCAAGCGATTTCCTCAAATATCAACAATTACAACGAATTCCGATATATTGAGGATGATCACCTTATTCCCAAAAACTTACTCCCACTCATCATCTGTAATACCATACAGGTGTGAGAATCATACCTGGTAAATACATACCCTTGAGTAAGTATCTAATCGGGAAATCAGTTTTCCTTTAACAATGCACAGTGAAACTGAAACATGAAAATGTTTCGTAGAGGTATCCTGGTATTCTTAGTAATGCCTCTTCCATAATCCAATTCATGACTATAACCGTATATATCTTTGCCATCTCTCCAAATCCCTTTATTTGTCTTTAGTCGTTACCTTCTGCACACCCCATTAGGCTATATGTTTTTCTTCCTTCCCTACCGTTCGGCACCAGCCTATGGTTTGGAAGAAGACTATCCAATAAGCGTAATAGGTGTACACTCCTAAACCAAGGAGTACTCGCAACCTGCGAGAAGGTGATGATAAAAGACAACTGAATAAAACCTTATTCTATTTCTCCCGAACTGGGGAAAAAGGCAAAGGTGAAGTAGGAGTGGCGATGAAGTACACGGCTTGATCGTGAATGATAGCAGTCGCAATTTACTTTGCTCTCTTTCTAATCCTTTTATTTTGTCTTTACTTATTACCTTCTGTACACCCTACTTAGGCTAATTAGTTTTCTTCATTCCCAACCTTTCGGCACCTGCCTATGGTTTGGAAGAAGACTATCCAATAAGCGTAATAGGTGTACTCTCCTAAACTAAGGAGCCCTCGCAACCTGAGAGAAGGTGATGATAAAAGACAACTGAATAAACCAATTCAATTTCTCCTGAACTTGGATCCATCCTTGAAGAAGTCCCTTCGAGTTCGTATATAACCATACGATGGATCTATCCAATGGATGTGGATGTTCGTAGTGATACGAGGTGTTCTAAGAAATGCAATGGGTAAAAGAAGAAGCAACAATGACTTATGCAACTCGGACAATCCAAAAGCCAGTATTTTAAGAAAGTTCGGTCAACTTGGTCACTGAGTCATAGTCTATGGTGGGTCAATGGTCGCTGCCAAAGAGAGAGAGAAAAGAAACACTCTGCGTGCACTCTAATCTCGATCAGAATGGTTATCACTTTATCTAATCAGGAAACCTCCCTCTATACTGTCAAATTCTCCTCCAAACCTGAAAGAAGAATCAATCGGGATCACCCAAAGAGTAAACCAACTCATCAGTGGGAATCGGGATCAAACTATCATCGCATGATAACGTGAATGTATCCACACACGTTATCACACTCCAGAAGGTATGCGCATGCCTGGCAAGTTTTAGTTTCTTTAGAAACTCCATATATGATTTTTACCCCTTGTTCTTATGACCTTGACGAAGGCTAATAAATCATAAGTCACATGTCAAGTTCTACCCATCATTATCTTGTTAATTCGAACCCACCCATACATACCCTTGACGAAGGCCAACAAGGTAATACGACTGTCCTAAACCAACTCATCTATCTATGCAACAGAATAGTAACAAGCAGCTACCATCCACTATGCCTTGAGAAAGGCCAACAAACATAGCATGAATACTACGTGCTACCGTCTGAAACGACGGAGGGCTATAGCTAGTTTTTGGCGAAAAACCATTAACGTAATGAACTTGATCTCGTTGAAGGAACCTCATAGCTTTTTATAAAAATATAGTGGCGAAAACCATTGATAAAGAGGTCACTCCCGGTAAAGGGATCTCGGCTCTTTCCTCATGGAATGAGGTGCAGGATATTCCAACTGAATACCACGATGCAAAGCAACATGTAATCGACTATAGTGAAGTTATTACCCTGATGCAAACTTCTGCCCAAGGGGTCACTCCCGGTGAAGGGATCTCGGCCCTTGTCTCGTCGAATGAGGTGTAGGATATTCCAACTGAATACCACTATGCAAAACAAAAGAAAACGTCTTTATAATAACACTTTTTATAATTGTTCCAACAACATCCAAACAGGTTTGTTTACCTTTGCATTGATCAGAATCAACGCAGTCCCATCAATTAATCACACCAGAAAAGAACGAAAATAAAATGTACGTATATGCCATCCGCATTCGTCACTGGGTCCCGTCATCACCCGTTAGGTTACTTAACTAACGACAGAGCGGGGACTGGACTAGCGCGGGTGTAAAACATATATAACATCTACTAGTATATATACCAATATACAATAATCGCTCCAGGCGTGATAATATGCAACTTTACAGAAAAGTAATAACCATCACAGAACAATACAGATAATCTGGGATCCCCGGGTTTCACAGAGCCGCTGCTGAAACCCGACATCCCCCTGGTCGTGTGGATAGCCTGTGCAATGAAACCTAGACCCCTACGGGTGCGGCAAGTTACCTACCAAAACTGAAGCGAGGCAACCTCCTACGGCATAGTGAATGGACCACCCTGCACTTCACGGAATCCGGTAACTTAAGCACCCCTCCTTGGGTCAACCTGTACCCCCTACGAGTGCGGCGAATAGTCTGCCAATTCTAGAGTGAGGCCCCTCTGCCTCTCAAAGCCATAAGATGCGGACCCGTTGCCCTCCAAAAACCGGCTATCCGTGCACTCCATCGCGGGGTAAACCTAGTACAGAAATGAAAAATATGTACAACGGGTACATCGACCTCAGCCCGGTCGTGCCCCAAAAGAATATTATACAAACAGGCAGTGACGGCAGTCCATATGTTGGACGCTCGCCCCGCAATATCAAATGTATAAATAATTCCAAACTGCACTACCATTGCACACTGCTATCCACCACGACAAATCCGCAACATCACAGCACAACACAGAAAATCAACGCGAATGTCACGTTCACAAATCCGTCTAAAAGGACTATAGCAATTAGACGCAATTTACCGCTCGAATGACATTCACGGTCGGAGATATAATATAAGTACTGTAAACTAACAAGTTTAAAATTTCGATCGACAAAACTTCCCGAAGTGGGCCCCACGTACATCTGCAGTACACAAACAAAATCTGGGCCCAAAAGAAATATTCCAGAAACCACAATTTTCTATGCAGGAGGTTACTGTAGAAAAATGGTAGTCTGATGCTCCAAACCTGCGGTGGAACCACGGCCAAACCATGGTTTGTGCGGCGGTTCCGCGGCAGTACTGTAGAGTCAGTCGACCAAATTTCACCAGAATTCTTAAAAAAGCCTGCTCGATTTTCTGAGATACTCAAAATGATTTTTAGATCAATTTTTAAAATCGACAGAAACTTTACACTGAAAAATGCGGTTTTCGAAATTTCGTAGGATCGATATTTTAAACGCGTTAGAACAAGTTAGTAAAGCTTAATGGCGTGGCTCTGATACCATGTAAGTCTACGGTAGCACCCCGGCAATCATTCTGACGCCAAACGCGGAACAAAAAATTTTATAACTGGCGCTATCGCATACTATAACCCGGATCTTGCCATTAACGCTAAACCAACAAACTGTAAAGAGGTAGAAAGGCTATACCGAACGATCCGAGTCCTTCGGTCTTTAGCCATCGTCCCACGCTCCTTTGCGGCAACTCCGATCTCTTTGCTCCTCGTCGAGGTGGCACCACATCTACGGATCTTTAAACGGGCTCCCGCCTCTATACCGAGGCAACTCGGTCATCAAGTCTGCTAAAAGAGATGACCAAGATGAAGTAGAGAACGAGTAGAATATTTTGTCTCAAACACTCTTTGGTTCTCATCACATGAGAGGGTAAGAGTGGAGGTTGAAGAAGATGCAAGGGTTTGGAAATGATGAACTCAAGAAAATCAAGAGAGCAAAAAGAAAACCAAGCATAATGAACTTCTCTCTTGTTTCCTTCTTATGTGAATAGATATATATGAGGTTATCTTTATCAAAACCCAAAGAGAAATATCTAAAGAAAATATCTCCTCAAAATATCTCTTCACAAAACAAAACACCATTAATTCTTCATGACTCACTTAGTGACTCATTAGCATGAGTCACTAATGAACATGCTAGAATAAATGTTTCATCCAAAATGAGTCACCCTTTCCAAAACAAATAATCATTTAAACCAAAATGATTAATCCAAAAAGAAATGCATCTTATAAAATATTCTCGTAACGGATTACGAAAATACCCCTCACCTGTATATACATACATGTATCCATATTCCGACCGAATACAAATACGAGAGACAAAAATATTCCGACTCAATATAATACATGGATCCGGCTTAAACCAAAACCCACCAGTATTATCTGCCCGAAATATGATACGTGCATAAATGCACGTGCATTTTTCGAACCCTGCCATAAAACCATACGGCCTCTACAACGTTTCTCCCGAACTTGGGAAACTATCTATAAGGAACTCTAAAGACTCGTCAGTACCCTGGCAGTGGTTTTAACCACAAGCACGTCAGCGGCACTAGCTGTGCGTAACGGCTGCCCTTGTACTGACCTCAAGGGAAGCCGATGAGCGAACTCATCCTGGAACCCTACTGAGCCTATCAGTGACAATATACATACCGTCCGGTCCATTCGTCTATGAGTATCGCATATCGGGCCTAGGGGCTGGTAACGTCAGACCCCCAATAGCGGTATAAGTCGTGTCGGAGACAAGCCGTGAACACCCTGAGAAACTACTGGAATACTTACCAGTAATTCTCACCTGCCTTGGCCAAGGACTTGGTGTAATGGTTTTCCTAGACACAGCGCGATCTCACCCCCAATACCGGGAGAGACGAATCCCCTGCCGATCCGCTCACTTGCCTCCATGTGGCTCGGGACTGTACCCAAAAAATACCTGTTTGCACGACTCCTTTGAGCCGTGGTAGGGTAGAAATCAAAGCACAGTGGGAACTCACACGAGACAAATGACGACCTCAGGTCGATGAATTAACCTGTACACATGTCACCAGGGAACTGCTATCTAACGCTAGGTATAAATACCAACTAGCAGGTTCCCTACGAGTTCTGTCCGGTGTACTCATAACCTAATGAGCACCTGTATACATCTTAGGTGATCCAACTGACACCAGTGGCTTATGAGACCGGCCACTACCCCTCGTCGGAGTCTCGACTGTATACACTAGTCTACTCCGGAGTATCGATGCCCTGTCTCGAAACTCCCACGACTAAGGACCACTATTAAGGATATGCTTATAGACTACCCAACTCTCACGTATATGATCGCCATCATACTTCTGGCAGTCAAGCAAGATCCTAAGGGCTCTATCAACGTGTAATAGTAATCATTCACCTGAACCTGTACACGACTAATAAAGGCAAACCAGATAGCATACTATCATCTCGAGTAAGACTTTCCTACCGGTATAGGTCCTCCTCAATCATTGAAATCACGTACCTGCGATCCAATAATTGACTTTGAGGGCACTACATCCAACAACGTTTACAAAGGAAAACATTTTGGGATATTTCAAAAGGGCAGAACGTATATTTGAGCAAAACATATATAAACGTATGTTTATTACTTTACAAAAGAGCGTCCGCCACTTGTGCCGTGAGTTACGCATCATACGGCGATTCAGAAAAGATTTTGCATGTATTTTATTCAATTTTAGGAGATTTTTCAAGGATGCGTACTATATATGTATGATTGTATTCGACTAATGTATATTGGATTTCAGTAGTGGATTTCGATATCTGTATCTCCATTGTAACTCCGATGATTGCGTGACGCTTGACAGAGTTTGATTTTGACTTTCATACTCATTTTCAGGCACACACGATGCGCTGTGGTATTTCTATATCTTCCGTGATTTCGGAGCCCCGTTGATTTGAGCTGATTATTGAAACGTTTTAGCATTTTGGGGTTTAAATTTAAATTCGGGGACCGAAATTATTTAAGGAGGAAGATTGTAACATTTCAAAAAATATAAAATATTATTTTCGGAATTTAAAATTAAAATAATATATTTCGCGAAAACTACCCGATTTGCGAATTTGGGCTTTTCGTAAAATGGTATAAATATATACCTATATTTGTGAAATAATTGGAGATTAAAATGATTTATTCATTTAAAAATATATTTATTGGATTTGCCATTTTTATAATTAATTATATGCAGTTTAAATAAAAAATTGATTAGTGCACTACTAATCGCGATTAAGCCAAATCCGTGTTTCTACATTTTTTATGGTTAATGCACCATGACATATTGCATTTGGTTGCATGTTGTTTCAATTGTATTTGTTGATATTTGGTTTTAAAAGAAAAAGAGAAAAGAAAAGGAGACAATTATTGGAGAGAGAGAGAGAGTGAGGCATGGGCTTGTGAGGGGGTGAGAATAAGAGAGAGTGAGGATATGGGGGAGAGAGGGCTGCCTTCATTTTCCTCCCCCATTTTTTTTTCTTCAACTCCTTCATCCTCATACTCCCTCCACCTCCATCTCCATGTATCATCTCAAATCCTTCACCAAAACCCTATACTCCCTTCATTAAAAAGATGCACAACTTCATCCTCAACACTTTGGACCTTTCAAAGTTGGATTTTGAAGACTTTGAGCAACTCAGGAAAATTCTTGAGTTGCCAAATGAGGTAATTCCTACACTTCTAATTTAGTTTTTGAGTTTCCTAGCACCCTATAGTAGTTTAGAGTTAAATCGATTTAGATTAGTGATGTTCGGAAATTCCAAGAGAGGGTTTGGGTGATTGTGTGGAATTATGATCTGTTGTGGGTGTTTACTTAACCCTTAGTGATGTTTTACTGTCCAAGACCCGAGTTTAGCACCAAAATACGAACATAGATATTGTCCCATGTCGGTTTTGTGGGGTTTGTTAGCCTACAGGGTATCTGGAGCAACCTGGGCCATTTATGAGAAAATCTAGCAAGTCCATAGACCTAGGCAAACGACCAGAAGACCACCACCCAAGTTCGAGCCAATTCTGCCCTGGTATGGCCGGCGAGATCGGATTGTAGGGGGATGTCTCCGGATTTTTAGTTGGTTCTAGGGTTGGGTGTTTAGCTATAGCTTGCTTACCTATAAACTATCCCCTGTACTTGCTTGTTTAGTCCCAATTAACCTGAGATGAAATCTGGGAGCATATTGGGGTGGTTTTGGGTTATGCTTTCCGATATTGGAATTATTGGTTTTGGTATTTGATATTGTATTGGGCCGTTGGATGTTTATACGTCAACGATGAGGGTTGTTTTGTTGTTTTTGCATACATAGGCTATAGGTTCTAACCTATGAGCGCACCGTGTACCGTATCGTTTTTCCGGACATTGATTTTAATAGAATGGCGAATGTGTATTGATTGTTGGTACCTTCGTGTGGATTCCGAGACGACGAAGCACATACTACGGCAGAATAAGAAGTTCCGCATGTGAGTAGATTTATATCTACGGGGGAAGTCGGGTGGATGGCGTATAGCACCCCCCGCAAACACTGATATGTGATTTATAGTTTGGAGATAGGATATGCCACGAATTAAGGTTATAGCTTATGGTTTAGTATGAAATGATATGATATATAAGGATGTCTCGAATTGATATATAAGGATATGAATCACGATATATACATATGTAGTTGCAAGAGATTAAGTATGAGATTATAGTGGAATGTAATGAGGTCGATAAATATGACATGAGATTTATAAAATGACTTGATGTGAAGTATTGATGTGAGATATTGACGTGATGGAAAGAGTATACGATGAGATATGATGACTTGGTTAGATATGTCATTATACGGATGCGAGTCGATATGAGATAATTGATATCTTTGTTGGTCCTATGATGTGAGATGGATACGGATATGAACTGAGATATAGGTATATACATATATAATGATGTGAATAATGAGTGATATGCCGTACGAGTCGTTAGGTTTGTACCCTCATTGTCATATAGGTTGATAGGAATCCTAATTTTTAATGCCGCCGTACGATTGATTACCGTACGTGATGAGTTTTACCTGATGATTGATCCATACCCTTGACTAGAGGATGCCATACGATGGATTATACCGTACGTGATGTTGTGAGGCTGGATTGCCGATTGATAGATCATCGACTCGGATATGTTATGGATACGTATACCTTATAGCATTTCGCTTACGATGTACTTTCTTCTACGTTCATGTTATTCTCATTGCATTACATATACTTATGCAAGTATACCTACACAATTATCGATGATGCGTATGTTACACTTACACAGCTTGCCGGCTCACACAATTTGATCATCGATAATTGTTATGTCACTTATATTGTAGAATAGCCACATCATTATGCTATGTTGCATGATATACTTGCTATGCTCACATTACTATACTATGTCGCATGATATACTTGATAGGCTCACATTTCTGTTCTATATTTGCATACATCATGCTTTACGATTATACGCATTGAGATGTTGTTTTCATGAGATTCTGGATTTGAGAACCGTGGTTATATTTCAAAAGAAAGTATGTATTGTTTTAAAAACCCGGTTTCACTAGATATGATATTTCGAGACGTTCACCATGTGTTTTCACGGTTCTGATATTGGTATATGAAACCCGATTCGAGGAGCGGTAGGCACCGTCTGCGGGTACAAGGTGGACCCGGTAAGGTGCCCCGGGGCAAGAAATGATTGTCATGGAGTAGCTGATGAGCCTGGTAGAGGGAACACTACCTACCGGTGATAGTATTTGGGCTCGGCGGTTATCCGAAGGATACCGACCGGAGTCATGAGATGGTATGGGGCGATCTGGACTGACGGAGCCCGAGATATGAGGATTTACGTATCGATGTTGGACATAGTTTCATGAAGTTTTGAGTGTCGATGTTGGACACTCAGGTTCCATTATTTTGATATGTCGTTGATGGACACACGTTGATTGATATCCTCATATTTACATGCATATGTTTACATGATGTTTCAAGTGTCGATGTTGGACACTCAAGTTCCATGATGTTGTTGTGTCATTGATGGACACGTGGATGATATCCACATGCATACAGGCATAGATTATATTGATGGCATATATGCAGATACGGTAACCATAGATATCATAGTATTACCTTTATGATATAGTTGACCTAGGAATCGTTGTTTTATTCGATTTCTACCTGATGATGTTATCTACTCACGAGTTGGCAACTCACCCCCATTGTGCCACAGTTCTTGCAGGTTTGACCACATGGATCAGTAGCGGTATCGCTGGCACGCAGCTTGCTTTCGAGTGATTTGCTTTGGTAGGTAGGACATATTGGATCGTGTCACTTTTGTATTATTATTCCTGTTGTATCTAGTCAACTCCATCAATCAGAAACTAGTATTTGTATAAGTAGTAAGACTTAGAAAGACTTGTGGTTGCGAAACTTAGAGTGATGAGTTATATGTTCGCTTGGTTGGTTGTGGTCTTGCCTTATTCATTATCCTCTGTGTTGATCTTCGTCGTTGGGCGTCGTATACATATATTTTTGACTTGCGTAGTTGTGATTCCGTAGATTGGCGAAGAGCTAGCTCCCGCTTGGGGATGCCTTTATTGTTGTTATGTATATATGGTTTTGGATCAAAATATACAAGGGTGGTGCTGCCCAAATTTTTAAAAGACGAAACATATTTTTCAACTTGTATAATCCACTTGCATTTTCATGTTCCATTATCTATACATTTAAGAAAACTTTTGATTTCGTCATACCTTTATTTTAAAACTTCACCTCTTTTATTTTCTTAAAAAGGTTTAGATTTATTGGCTTCGGCTTACTTAATTACCATTGCGCCTTTAGACGTTGCGTGATTTAAGTGCCGGTCACGAACTAAATTTCGGGTCGTGACATACTGAGGCCAACACGAGGCACTTGACATTCACACTATCCTTTTCCATTGTCTTAAGGATATCGTTATCCACGACGGTGGAAACTGGACCTGGGATGACGAGGGGCTGTAGTAGTAATGAGGTAGCCCAGCTTGTCATAGGCAATGGACATCTAGACAAACCTTTTCCAGTCAATATAGTCTAACTCGGTCATTTTATTATCTAGCTGTAACCTATGTATGGTCACCTCGTTGCTGCAATTAGGAGAGAAAAAAGAAACACTTAGCATGACGCTCTTACAAGTTTAGATTGGTTTTTAATTTTATCAAAACAGGATGGCTCCCACTGTATCTCGAATCTCTCTTCAAACCATAAAAGAAGAATTAGTCAGTATTTAATCTTACCCTACAATACTTTCTTAACCTTTTATCTAGGCTGGTGTTGGTTCTTTGAGGGGGGGTTTCCAACGCTTTCGTGAAGTTCCTTAATTGCATAATCTCTTTTGCCTAGAGGCGTAGCCCGCTAACACCTAGCAAATCTAGTCACCTACTTGGTTTATAGCATTGATAATTTTAGTGAAAAAATCTCCCGAGGAGTAGCATATACTCACAGTAGGACCGGGATCCAAATATCCTTGTGTGATAATCCTGAAGGAATCCTACCAAAATTATCACACTCCAAATGTTATGCAACACTAGAAAATTTCAGTTTCTTTTGAAAATCCCGATGTGTATTTTTGTCCCATGCTCTTTTGACCTTAATGAAGGCCTACAAATCATAAGTCACATGTCAAGTTCTACCCGTTATTGTCCAGGTTAATTTGAACCAACCCGTACATACTCTTGAAGAAGGCCAACAAAGTAGTACGACTGTCCCAAACCAACATATCTATCTATGCTACATATGAATACCCAGCAGCTACCAATCACTATGCTTTGGCGAAGGTCAACAAACATAGCTTGAATAATACTGAATATTCATATGAAATGACGGAGGGCTTCGAATGGTTTTGGTGAAACCGTGAACGTAGTGAACTTGATATCGTCGAAGGAACCAGGATAGCTTTTAAAGGAGTGGTTTTAGCTCCGCGTTTTAAAAGTTTCTATTTAGAAAAAACCGAGTGGTTTTAAAATTTGTTCCAACGATTCAGCTTTAGTTTTATGCTTTGCATTAATCTAATGCGGTCCCATCATTTACACCTATCATTACAGAGAGAAATGAAAATAACACGTCCGCTTATGCCATCCGCATTCGCCATTGGGCCTCGTCTAACACCGTTAGGTTACTGAACTAATGCCAAAGCGGGGGCTGAACTAGCGTGGATGCAAAATATAAGCAACGTCTACTATATAGCATATATATAATAATCATTCGTCTCATGTAATAATAGGCATTCCAGATCACAGATGAACATATTGGATATAATAGGAATTCCGTGTTTCGTTTAAGCCTGTAACGAAAGACTGATTCCACGGTCGTGATGAATAGCCAAACCCTAACCCAGACCCCTATGGGTGTGGCAAACTACCCGCCAAATTCCTGAAGTGAAGCAAACACCCTCAGCAAAGTAAGTAGGCCACTCGGCACTTCAAAGAACCCGGTAGTTTGTGCACCCCACCTTGGGTCTATCCTAGGAGCAGAAAACAATAAAAGAAATAATACAACGGTTGCTACAACTTCAACCCGGATGTGCCCCGCAAAATAATATTACATCACTTTACAATATACATCGAATGAAAGAAAAACAACCCTCTTCTCACATTCCCGGCTATTCATCCACGACGATCCAATAAAATTCATATACACAAACTAACAGATATGTGCAACCCCACACTAACTGACATATAGCAATTAGCTAAAGTTTAAAAACACATATAACAACACAGAAAATCCGGTTAGCCAAGAACATTTAGAATTTCGATCGAAATATATTTTCCTTGTCTACTCCAAGTGCAGATCAGCACACCAAAAAATATTGGGTAGAATAAAAATATCCCAGAAAACATAGCACCAATAATAAGAACAACAGAAGAAAAATGAGCTGACCCGGCCACGGAACGGCGAAAAATCACACCGATTCGCCACGGTTCGGCGGTAGTCTTGGCGAGTCAGTGACTCAGTTTTCTTCAGATTTCCTAAAAAACCCTGTACTTAATTTTCATAACTCTGAAATAATTTTTCTGACATTTTTAAAAATCGACAGAAAGTTAGGGTATTGGTGTTTCGTTTTCGGGTTTTTCCGACGATCGAAGTTCTAACACTTGCTAACAAGCTAATAAACATTTAATAGTCTCTGATACCACTGTAAGTCGATGTTACGCACCCCACGGGTTCGCGGGGAGGCGGAATATTAAAAAAAATGATTTTTCAAATCTCGTAACACCGACTCGAACTCAAGGATCGATACTAAACCCTAACTAGAAAATTGTATAAGGTTAACTACTCGGAAAGAAGTGTTATACCTCACGTTAATATGTCCTTCGGGTCTTCTAGTCTCTGTCCTCCTCGTCTTAAGCTCCATGGATCGTTTGGATTGGGCCTCCTCATCGGTCCTCTAAAGTCAAAGACGATCCACCTGAGGGTCTATGGATCGAGCTCCTATCTCAAATCTGAAGTAACTAGGGCACCTAGTTCGCCACACTAGATGATGTAGAGAATATAGATGGATCGGTATGTCTCTAATAGCCATATGTTTCTCAACACATGAGATAAGAAAGGCTAGAGGTAGAAGAAAAAGTGCTTGAGGAAAAGCTAGTGAGGAGTTAGCATGAAAATGGGGAGTGGACTCTCTTGTACAAATCTGAACCAACCTTAATTCTCAATAGAATAAACCTAATAATAGATCAAGTATGGTTCATATTTCACCTTAGTGAGTCATGGCTTGAAAACCCTCCATGTGTCACCAAGAGCTATGCTCGAAATTATGCAAACTTCCACCTCATTTCCTCCACCTCATAATGCATTAAACATTTAACCTAAAATGTTTAATACATAATATGAGGTGTCTTCTTCTAGAAGCATCTTTAAGCAAATTACGAAAATTCCCCTCATCCGTATATACATACTCGTATCGGTATTTCGAAAAATACGAATATAAAAGAGACAAAAATAATCCATCAGTAGAATACTAGGATCCGGCTTAAACCAAAGACCACTAGTATTATCTATCCGAATCATCATGCGTGCAAAAGTACACGTACGTAATCGAAACCTGTCGTAAAATAATACGACCTCTACATCTTTTGCCCGATGCAGGGAAACCCTCTGTGTGGGACTCTAAAAACTCGACACTACGGTGGCAGTAGGTTTAACCATAAGCCGCAAGTGGTACTTGTAGGAATGCCTAGCACGACAGCAAGGGTTCAGAAGGCATCATCCATGCCGTTTTCAAAAATTTTCCATGCTAAACAATCCTAACCCTAGAATCTTAACTAGAGATTTAAACAATACTATATGTAAACAACTTTACATATATGTGAATATGGAATACAATCTTTGTAGACCGGTCCTTCACTTCAATAGCTCCGTATAGTAGTCCCTTCGCTCCAAGTAGTGATTTTCCGGACTCTAGAATGGCTCCACAAGATGAAAGGAAGGAACTTGCATGAAGTCTTCGAGGCCGAAGATGAACTACATCCAGGAGACACTAACTCAAGCTACCTCTTCACTAATGAGGGATTAGTGAAGCTAACACCCTAAACTAAATGGCTAATCTAGTATAGGATGATGAAGTAGGATTTTTTCTCACTTTTGAATTAATTTTCTCACTCTTTTTCTTCTCCTCTCAAAAACCTAGAGAGCTAAGCTCTTGATGAAGAAGAAGAAGAAAATAATGGATGAGAGAGTGAATGGCAACCATGGAAGAGAAATATCTTATATAACACATATACAGACTTTACCATGGGTTTAGATAATGGCTAGGTTAACAAATATCTAAGGTAGGACAAAACTAGTGGACAAAGTCAATGGGTCTACAAGCTTCCACAAGCTTCACCCATGTGACTAATTTCCAACTAATTTGGATTTACCTTAAATAAATAAACCTTGAATTATCATGAGCACGGTGTAAGTCTCATATACCTATGTAGTGTGTATCATCAAGCATGACACTAAAAGAAAACACAAATAATATATATCACATATATATATTAAGTGTGCACATGTGAGAAAAAGAAATGCTTAAGTGAGCAGATATTAGTTAATGTAAATTAATATATCAAATATATAATTATACTTTAAATCATTAAATCAACACTTGATTTAATAATCCGGCTATATCTCATATCACCGACTAATATTATTTGTATCAACTTATCGAATCAACACTTGATTCGATAACCCGGCTATATCTCATATAACCGACCGATATCATAAATCATGAGAATAGAATACGGTATCAGATACTCGTATTAATCTCGGTCCCGCACATATCACATATGTGCTCCTACTACATTTTGCCTGAGCCAGTAAACCTCTGTGTAGGACTCTGAAGACTCGTCAATATGCCGGCAGTAGGTGATGATCATATCATGCACCCACAATCCGTCAGCGGTACTAGCTGGACGTAACGGCTTTCCCGGTATAGAGCGATCAGAAGATCGCCAAGCAAGACCGCTTTAATTCCTGTAAAGCCTGTTATTAATACTACCGTACAGTCCGGTCTTTTCTTCTGATATATGTCGCATATCTAGTCTAGGGGTGGTAAGCGTCAGATCCCAGTAACCGATAAGTCGAGCCGATGTGAGGCTCATAATGGGTCGAGAAACTACTGATAACACGTACCAGTAGAACTCCATATCAGCCCTGGCCAGGGACGTCCTGTTATAGCCAATCGAGCACAGCGAAACATCAAACCCCAATATTGGGAGAGATGAATTTCCTCCTATCGCTCATTGCCTCCATATGATTCGGGACTGTTCCCAAAAGCCACCGTTTTGCACGTTCTGTTGAACGTGGTGAGGTGGAAATCAAATCACAGTAGGAATCACACAAGACTCTATGACGATCTCGGGTCTACAGACAACCTGTACCAGTGTCACCAGAGAACTGCTATCTGACAATAAGTATAATACCAACTAAGAGTTCTCAGCGAGTCCGTTCAGTGTACTCAGTCTCCACTGAGCACCCGTATGCCATCATTGATGTCAAACACCAATGGATGTGGGATCATCCATCGCCCATCATATGGGCCAAGTGAAGGGTTCCCTAGCACAGCAGGAAAGTTTCGGGAGGCATCTCTCATGCCATATTCAAAAATTTGCCGTTCTAGCTAACCCTAACCCTAGAATCGTGTACTAGAAATCGACGGAATGTAAATGCAAACGACTTTGCAAATAAAGTGAACAAGGAATACAACCTTTGTAGACCGGGCCTTCGCTTCATTAGCTCTGTGTAGTCGTCCCTTCGCTGCGATCGTGAACTCCGGACTCTAGAGAGGCTCCTATGAAGAAATAAACATGCTTGCATCGAAGTCTTCGAGGCTTAAGATGATCTACGTCGAGAAGTCACTAATTACGGAATTAGTGAAGCAAACACCCTATACTAAATGGCAAGTAGTAGAAGATGATGAAGTAGGAAGTGGGCTCACTTTAGATTTGATTTTCTCACTCAATTTCTCACATCTCCATTGAAACTAGAAAGCTTTGAGGATGGAGAAGAAGAAGCAAGTGATGAAGTTGTGAATGAATTCATGTTGAGGTTAGAAATGCAACCAAGGGTTAAGCATGTCATGCTTAACCCTTGTAGAAAGTTAACCATCGCCATGGGTTAAAGGGTTGGGTTAATAAATATTCTAAGCTAGACAAAAGAGTGGACTTAGTCAATGGTTCATACATGCTTCTACAAGCTTTGAACACTAAACTAATTCTCCACTAATTTGTTTAACTTTGATTAATTATAAACCCTAATTTAACCCTAGTATGGTATAAGTCTCATACATCTATATTGCATGTGTAACCTAGCATGAAACAAACATGTACACTTGCATATATCACATATATACAATAAGCACAAACTAGTGAGAAAAGAAATCATAAGTGAGCTAATACTAGTTAATGTAATGTAATATATCAAATATATAATTATACATTAGATTATGAAATCAACTCTTGATTTAATAATCCGTCTATATCACATATAACCGACTAATATCATGTGTAACAACTTATCGAATCAACACTTGATCCGATAACCCGGCTATATCGCATATAATCGACTAATGTCACAAATCGTGAGAATAGAATACGGTATCTCATATCATATCAATCTCAATCTCGCACATATCACATATGTGCTCCTACTCCATTTCGCTTGAGCCAAAAAACCTCTGTGTAGGACTCTAAAGACTCGTCGATACGCCGGCAGTAGGTGATGATCATATCAAACACCCACAAGCAGCAAACGGTCTGCTAAACTTAATGGCCACTCGGGTATTGAGTGATCAGAAAATCAACAAGAAAGCCTGCTCACACTCCTGCGAATCCAATCAGTAACACTACCGTATAGTCCGGCCTCTTTATCTGATATGTCGCATATCTCGTCTAGGGGTGGTAAACGTCAAACCCCAGTAACTCGATAAGTCGTGTTGATGTGAGGCTCATAACGGGTCGAGAAACTACTGATAACACTTACCAGTATATCTCTGAAGCAGTCCTGGCCAGGGACTTCCTGTTATAGCCAATCGAGCACATCGCAATATCAACTCCCAATACCGGGAGAGACGAAACCCCTCCTATTGCTCATTGCCTCCATGTGATTCGGGAATGTACCTAAAAGCCACCGTTTTGCACGTTCTCTTGAATGTGGTAAGGTGGAAATCAAAGCATAGTGGGAATCACACAAGACTCTATGACGATCTCAGGTCTATAGACTAACCTGTACCAGTGTCACCAGAGAACTGCCATCTGACGTTAGGTATAATACCATCTGGGAGTTCTCAGCGAGTCCGTTCAGTGTACCCTATCTTCATTGTACACCTGTATACTGTCTCTGATGTCAAACACCAATGGATATGCGATCATCCATCGCCCATCTTCATGGGTCGAGAAGCTATACGCTGGTCTACTCTGGTATATCGATGCCCTGTCTCGATACACCCTCGACTAGGAACATTTGAAGGATGTACTTAACGACTACTCTATCCCTACTAGTATGATATGCATCATAGTCCCGGTAGTCAAGTACTCATCCTATAGGGCTTTATCAACATGTAACATAGAGTCAATCAGTGTACACGTTAAGACAAAGAGCAACCAAATAACATATTATCATGCCGAGCAAGAAAGTCCTCCCTATATATGTCCAAGCATCCACTACAATATACATCATATGTATAGTAATGGCCTCTAGGGCATACATATAACTAACAATCTCCCACTTACACTAGGGCCATCTGTTGTAGTATCTCATACCCAACAATCGGCAGTGGTTGAAGTATCTCATACTCAACCATCCCATAAAAGTCTTTCCTAGGAATAGGCCTTTGTGAGTGGATCCGCCGTGTTGTCTTCTGTAGTCTACTCTCCTAGCCTCGATCTCCCTAGAGATCAACTATCTCCATGATCAGGTGATACTGCCTAAGAATATGTCTGGATCACTGATGGGGCGGGGGTTCCTAGGCATAAGCTACAACTCCATTGTCACACAATGGTAGGAACTATGTTCATCTCATGAACTAATGTACATCCAGACTACCCATTTGGTAGAATCCTTGGTAGCAATGTATCTCGCCTTTATCGTCTAGGTTGCCACGACATCTAGCTTGGAACTCTTCCAACATACCGTCCCTCTACTGAGGGTAAAGACAATGCCCGTGACTGACATTCAGTCGACCTTATCACCCTGGAAGTTATCCAGTGATTCTCCCCAGGATCGATTGATACCATCTCACTACACCCAGTGAGAATCCTAACATCCACTTATATTTATCACATAGATCCAAAACCTAGGATTTAGGAGGTATCACCTTGATCCTATATGGAGAATCCTTATGATAAGAGGAGATTGACCGAGTGTAGCATAGAAAACTCCTTTCCTATCAAGAGTATGTCATCCACGTACAATACCAGGATCACCACCGTACTCCCTACTATCTTTTGTATATACAAGGTTCATCTACCATTTTGATGAAGTCAAACTCTTTGAATACCACATCAAAATTGATGTTCTATCTCCGCGATGCCTGCTTTAACCTATAAAGCAACTTACACATGTTTCCGCTGCTCCCACTGTCTACGAAGCCCTCTGGCTGTGTACTTATAGACGCTCTCTTCTTTATCACTATTTAGAAAAGTAGTCATGACACCAACCGCCAGATATCCTAGTCATGGTATGTAGCAATGACAAGTAGGATCCAGATGGACTTAAGCATAGGCACTAGAAAAGGATTCATCATTATCCACACCTGGTCGATGACGAGAACCTTTTACAACAAGCCTTAGCTTTTGAAAGTCTCAACTTATCCATGTACACCAAGTAATCTTCTCAAGATATACTTGCTCCTGATGGGGATTTAACTCTTCAGATATAGCAACCAAAGTCCATACTTTGCTGGTGTATATGGATTCCATCTCAGATCGCTTAGCATCCAGCCATTCTCACAGATTCAGCACTCTTGATGGCCTGCTCGAAACTAGTTTGGTCATCATCTCAAGATGCAATTCTCGCTCCAACTGTCACAGAAAAAATCGAAGTATCTATTAGGTGGGTGAGGAACCCTGCCAGATTGGCGGAGAGGCTGAGGTTCGTAGAGAACTATTGAATCCTCTGGTTCTACCAAATCATCAGCTGTAGTTTGTATAGATGGAACTCCTTCCAGTTCTACCTCATGACCACTAATTTCTTCACAAGAAATACCTTTTCTAAAAAAAGGTGGTATGCCGAGAAATAAAACACTTTTTGTTCCTCAGTTCAGTAGAAGATATTCCCTTGCGAATGCTTGGGATATCCAACAAACTTCCACAAAACTGACCTTGCCTCGAGATTGTCCTGATCTTGCTTTTGACATAGGCCAGACAACCCTAAATCTTAACTTTTTTAAGAGATGGGCTCTTCCCATACGATATCTCATATGGAGTGGTAGGAACCTGATTTGGTTGGAACCCTATTCAATAGGTATGCAGCTTCAAAAGTGCATAACCCCCAAAAGGAATAGGCAACTCAGTAGTACTCATCATAGAGCACACCATATCACATTGGGTGTGATTGCTCCGCCCCGATATACCAACGTGCTGTGGTGTATTCGGAGAAGTAATCCTGAGAAAGAATCTCATTCTCCTTTAGAATAGTCCTGGAACTCCGTGCTCAAGTATTCACCTCCCCGATCACATCAAAGGACATAATACTTATACCCGTTTTGGTTCTCTACTTTTAACTTATATTCTTTGAATTTCCCAAAAGTCTCAGACTTGTGTTTCAACAGGAACACATGTGCGAATCTTGAGAGATCATCAGTGAATGTAATGAAGTACAAAGAACCGGTCCTGGCATGTGCAGACAGGGGACTTACAAACATCAACATGTATCAATCCCAAGAGTTCACTAACTCTTTCTCTGTTTCCAAAAAACGGAGCTATGATCATCTTATCTTTGTGACATGACTGGTAAGTTTCACAAGATGTAAATTCAAACTGATTTAAATATGCATCTAAATGTAACTTCGCTAGTCGGGTCGCATTGATATGACCTATTCTACAATGCCTCAAGAAGGATTCGTTTATTTCTGAACTCTTCCACTTGTGTGTGTTTTGTACGTTAAGAACTGTAGTTTGATTTAGAACGTATATGCTTTTAGATAACGTGCTTGAACCGATCAACTCTTGATATAGGAATTGTACAAAATATTATCCAACAATAGTAAATTATATCCTTCTTTACTAAATAAAGAGACTGATATGATATTGTATATCAGGTTCTGTATCTAATAACATTCATTCAGAATCAATGTATTCGGTAATACAGGGTGATAACTGCCAACACCTTGGCTGCAACAATTGCACCGTTTCCAACTCTTAAAACTTATCACCCGTTCTCAGTTCTCTACATTTCTGTAGCCCATGTAACAGATTACATATATGGGATCCTGATCCGGTAACTCATACCCAGGACGTAAAGGACACTGAGAAACAACTCTCTGTAATGAACACACTCGAAGAAGATGCATCATCATGCACTTTCTTCATTTGGGCGGCACGGGAATCCTGATAATCCCTTATTTCCAAATCGGTCTTATAAACATTATAAGTTGGAGCGGGACAAACATTCCCCAGCTCAGTATAACAAGCGGGTTTGGTCAATACATCCATATTATTACATGATTAAGGCGTGACATGGTCGCTACCAGGAGAGAGAGAGAAGAAAACACTCAGTGTATGCTCTTGCAAGATTAGATTGGTTATTATTTTATCTAATCAGGATGGCTCCTACTGTTATAGTCAAATCTTCCTTCAAACCCTAAAAGGAAAGACTAGCCGGGATTAATTACACCTTACAAGTTCACCAATCTTTCAGCCAGGCTGGTGTTGGTACATTGAGGGAGGTTCCCCGTGCTTTCGCACGGACCTAATTAAAATAAACCTCGTTTTCCCAGGGGCGTAACCCCGTTAACACCTTTCTAGACACCTACTTGATCGGCTAATTGTGATGTGTAAAGCTCTCCCAGGAGTAACTCTTACTCGTAGTGGGTATCGGGATCCTACTATCTCATAAAAGGTATGCAATCTCATTGCAAATTTCAAAACATGAAATTCCCGATAATGTTTTGCCCCGAGCGATCTATGACCTTGACAAGGTCAACAAACCATAGACCGCAAGTCAAGTTCAACCCGTCATTTCCTGATTGAATTAAACCCACCCGTATGACCCTTGACAAGGTCGCACGATTATCCTAATCCAATCGCATCATATGCTTATGCAGATAAGCACTAATCAGCTACCGCACACTACGCCTTGACAAGGTCAACAAACAAAGCACGAATTGTCACGACCCGAAGGTATGGAACATGACTGGCACTTAAATTACGACACGTCTAAAGGCGTAACGTAATCTAAGTAAGCCAAAGCCCAGAAATCTAAACCAAAATAGAAGTAGAGTGAAGGAAAACTTGTTAAAAGAAAGCGATTTTTAACCAAAAGAAGTCGCATTAAACATTTTATTAAAGCAACAAATTTTCCCGAAAAATTTGGTAGAGTCTCCTTTGTAAAAACCGGCCCCCGAAACGGGTACAAACAAGAGAATATAGAAATAAATCATGCATAAGGCATCTTGAAGCGGGAGCTAGCTCTTCGCCAAAGGTGGATCACAACCATATATAATATATATCATCAATACCAAGATAAGCATGTAAAAGCACGAAAGTAAGAAAACAACACGTCGGCTCAAGTGAGCATCGACACCAAACTACAAATACGAGTCTCACAAATCTCACCGTCTAGTCTAATATACAAGGGTAGATGGAGTATACTAGATACAAAATAAAAAAAATACACGGTGGGAGCAAAAGCGAATCCTCCAAAACCCAAATGTGAGCAAACTGCAAGCCGAAGCAAAGAAGCGAAATAGAAGATACGCCCGCCGCTACTGCGCTGACGGGTCAAACCTGCAAGATACTATGGCACAACGGGGGTGAGTTGCAAACTCGTGAGTAGTAAGTAATATCTAATAAGGCTATCGTGAGCATGCACGCAAATGCGCCACAACCTACGCATATACTAATATAAAACAATGCACTAACATGTATGTAACGTGAATGCATAATCAACATGAACCAGAGTATGTTTGGTGTGAGAAAATCCTTATTTTTATCTTAGAAAAACTCTTGTGAAATAACTGAGGTAATATCAATGAAATCAACAGAAATCCGTGTCAAGCATCGACACAAAACTTATATATCTCAATGTCTAATATCTCAAATTCTCAATATCTCGGGCTCCGTCAGTCCGGATCGGCCCATATCATCAAATCTCACGACAACGGTCGGTATCCTCCGGATATCCGCCGTTCCAGACATCACCTGTAGGTAGTCTGCCCCTGCAAGGCTTATCGTCTACAACTCGAGCTTGTTTCCCCGGGGTACCGTATCGGGCCCACCATGTACCCAAGACGGTTCATCCACTCCTCGAATCGGGTCCCGAAATCCAACATAAAACATGAAAACTCATGGTGGACGACACATACATCATGAGAAAACCACAACATTCTTTAAAAAAAATAATAAGTTTATAACTTCTTGCGGTTTTCCCCCAAAATCCAGAAATCTCATAAATACTGATTCCTCAAGAAGAAATCACCAAGTGTAAGCATATCAATAAGGATGGATATCTATAATATGATAGTATATGCTATGGAATGTACGAACAAAACTATGTATAACGTATGATGCTATGATGTATATATAAGTGACTAGCCATCTTATGTATCAATCTTGATAAATAAATATACCACTACCAGTTTAAGTATCATGTATGATGCAAATGTTTTAAATACTAATCTAAGCAGGTTCAATAGTGTTCGTGACATAGCAATTACCAATGGCGTGTATGTTCGCATATGTAGTGAACGTGCGGCAGGAACCAATGGTAATGGTGCAAGTGTCCTATGAAATGATATCACATTTATATATAATTATAACTATGCGATGCAACGAGACTACTAACTAAGAAACAACGCATATAAATGAAATTACTACTAGTAACCCTACTGTCGGGCGCCTCGCGCTATCCAGACGATCCCCCCATAGATGTATACATCTACTCACCGGGACGCCTTGGCTAAACTGATCCAATCTCCGTTTGTCTTTCTGCGCCGCGTCCGACACCTCTGGACCCGACCCTAGGATTGCACACAAGAATAAAAAGGATAATACACAATTATTCACAGACGCAAACGACACAAGTCAAACAACGCGCGCTAATTAAATGCGCACGCACCTGGTGCACAAAACGCGTTCGCGACAACGCCACAAACTACAACTAGGGTCGTTATACGTGAAAAACACCAAGCCTAAAACCCAAATCGCATCAATTGCGCACTCACAGCACTCTAGATATTATATAAAATAGGTTATAATTTATCAAAATCTCAAGCTTAATTTAAATCGATTTATTTTTAAAAAAACTAGTAAACGACCATTACCCATTTTAATACAAATCTTGATGTTTTAACAATTCTAGTGACCAAAATGATAACTTAATATCTTAATTATGCAATACAAACCATTACTTAGATTTTATATCACCAATTTAATTAAATCCTATAAATTTAGTTTGCAAAATTTCCTAATTTTAACAATTTTAAAGTAACACTTTACAAATTAACAAGTAAATTAGATTTTGCATATTTTAAAATGTTAAACCACTCATGGAAACCTTGATGATATGCTAAAAACCCTAACTTAAAGTCATAACCCCTTTCTTGAATTTTAAATCTAAATATTAAAATCATAATTTAAACTCCTAATTAGGCTAGATTGGAGTACTTTAGCACAATTTTAAACATGGGTTAGGATTATACCTCAACAAGTTTTGAGATCAACTTGCAAATTTAAGATTTCATGACCTCCCAAAGTGATCTCTTGCTCAAGATTCATGCTTGCTTTTGATCAAGGAATTTTAATGAAGAATTTGCTAGAATTAGTGTTGATTTTCTTTTGGAATTTTGAGGATTTTTGAAAGGAAAAAGAGATGGGGAATTGGGGCTGGTCATTTTCGGCCAGGATATGACAAGGGAAGAGAGAGAGAGAGAGAGAGAGAGAGAGAGATGTGTGTGGTTTTGTGTGGAAGCTTCTCAATTAATACATCTTTTAACCCCCTTTTTTATTCTTTTCTATTTCTATTAATTTTGAAGTGAAAAGACTGGAGAAAAAGAGTGGGGAAGTGGGGAAATATTTGGGGCTGCCACGAGGGCTCGGCCAACATAGGAGAGGGATAAAGAGTGGGGTGTGGGTGGGTAGGTGTCTGTAAAAACTTCCCTCATTAGTACATCTAATAAGTCTTTTCCTTAATTATTTCATTTATTTTATTTTCTAATTAAATTTTCCCATAGAAATCTCTAGAATTATGAAGACATATTAAAACAAAATGAGCATGTTACAAACTTGATTTTATTTGTCATAGTTCACATTTATATAATTAACCCATTTAAATTTGTAATTTACACTAATTAAATGTATAATTAAAAGTTTATAATAATAATTAAAATAATTAATTTAGGAAAAATATTTAGGTAAACTATAAATTTATAAGTGACTAAATAATATCAATTACTAGCAATTGCATAGTTAAAATAGGCGTATTTAAATCAATGTCAAAAAAATAATTATTGTTAAGTTTTACGGAAAATACGGTTTATTTTACCGATTATAAGAAAATTCACCTAAAGGATTTTATTTATTTATTTTAAAACGTTACAATCTTCCCCCCTTAAAGAAATTCGGTCCTCGAATTTAAAATCTAACTACACGTACCCTCGATGAGATTGGAACATTGCTTACGCATCTCGATCTCGGCTTCCTACGCGACCTCTTCGCCGCTCGGACCACACCAATGAAAAATTACGGACGATATGTCCCCGGACCTCGGTTTCATCTCCTGCCGATCTAGAATGACTATCGGCTACCTAGCTAAAAGATGATTGCGCTCCTGCTTGACCGTCTGATGCTGTATCGCATGAGCGGGGTACGGAAGATACTCGCGGATCATCGATGCAAGAAACACGGGGTGAACATCTAGAAAGTCAGGTGGAAAAGCCAAACGATACGCAACTATGCCGATACGCTCCAAAATCTCTAAGGAACCCACCTATCTGGGTCTATGCTTTCCTTAACCCCTGAATCTCAACACGCCCTTTATTGGAAAAACTCTCAAGAAAACATGACCGCCTTTAACGAATTCAAATCTGCGACGACGAACTCAATTTGCAACGACATCCAACAGCATAAATTTCTGCCAGATCTGGACTGCTCTCATTCTATCCCGAATCAACCAAATCTTTTGGGTCATCTCCTGCTTAAACCATGGCCCTAAAATACCGCTCTCACTGTGCTCTATCCATCGTACAGGTGATCAACATTTCCTCCTGTAGAACGCCTCAAGGGTGCCATCTAAATCACCTCCTGGAAGCTGTACTTAGGAAACTCTATCAAGGGCAAAGAGCGATCCTAACTGCCAAAAATTCTAGAACGCAAGCTCGGAGCATTTCATCAAGAATCTGAATAGTACTCTCTGATTGACCGTCAGTCTGCGGATAGAAAACTGCACTGAAACTCAATTTGCGTCTAAAGTCTTTTGAAGTTTCTACAATAGCCGGATGGTGAACTGGTTGCCTTTATCGGACATAAAACAAGTCGAAACTCCATGTAGTCTCACCCTTTCATAAATATATATCTGAGCATACTGAACGAACCCGAAAATGCTCCTAACCGGCAGAAGTGAGGTGCTTCCTTCAATCGATCTACGATTACTCAAATAGTTTCATACTCTCAACTGATCCTTGGTAGACCCACGATAAAATCCATAGAAATCTACTCATATTTCTATTTCGGAGTGGGTAAGGTTGTAATTCTCCTGCTGACCGCTGAGTCTCGGCCCTAGCTTGTTGATAAGTCAGCATCCTGAAACAAATCTATGACATCCTTTTTCATCCCTTCACATGATAGTCGGACGACGTTAAACTTTTCGATCGATTCATCAAAGTCCCACAATTTCCCAAGAGCTCAACACTTGAACACATTTTTTAAAAAAAAAATTACCAGATCCTGGAACACTGGAATACAATTTTGAAGTCGAACTCTCAAACAAAGCCGGCTGTCATGAAGAATCTGCTAATCTATCGTCGACTGTCTCTGAGCCATGCTCAAACAACAAAAGCTACCTCCGGGACTCCAATTCAAAATATCTGCCACAATATTCGCCTTGCCCGGACGATAAAAATTTCGCAATCATAGTCTTTCACCAACTCCATCTATCAGCGCTATCTCAAATTTTGATCTGGTTGTTGAAAAATATACTTTAAGCTTCTTATGATCCGTAAATATCTGGTATGACTCGTCTCCAAATCTTAAATGTAATAATCACTGCAGCCATCTCTTTGTCATGAGTGGAATATTTTTACTCGCGCTTCTTCAACTGTCGCGGAGCATCGCCATACCCAACAACACTACCTGATCCTGAAGGCAAGGACAAAACTAGTGCCATAGTCAAACGAAGCTTTAACTGCTAAAAGTTCTGCTTGCATACCTTAGTGTAAGTCCACGTTGCCCATCCCGGTGCTTACGGGGAGGCGAAAACGTTATGAAAAATTCGATTTTTACAACACTAGGCAACATGGACTATACTAAAGGAGGATCTTTGCTAAACATAAACTAACAATCAAGCTAAAATAGATAGCTACTCGGTTAAGGGGTTATACCTAAGTCTTGAAGTCCTTCTCTTCTTGCTCCTTGGAGTGGGATGAACGGGTTCTCCTCGTCGCCTTCTCTTGCCGAAGAAAGATCCACCCGAGGGCCTCTACCTTTGGCTCCAACCTCAAACTAGAAGTAACTAAGGTGTTTGGTGTGCTAAACCTAGAACCTTAGAAAGAGTAGAGTGTAATTTTGAAGGTTTTATCTCAAGCTCAATGGTTCTCAACTCATGAGAGGGGAGAGCTTTGAGAGAGAGGAAGAGGATGAGAGAGAATGAAAATGATAGAATGAGAAGATAATGACAAACTTCTCACATATATGTGTGAATTATGATAATTAAAAAATTAGCTAAAGATAATTGTGATGGTTAACTTGAAATGACCATTATCATTTCCAATTAATTACTTTTGCAAGAATCAAAGAGCATCTTTCATATGAAATGATGATGGTCAATATGTCAACATAGGTCAACAAGTCAACCATAGTCAAATGGTCAACAACCCTAACCATAACACAATTATAATTAACTAATATTAATAATCATATTTCACACATAAACATTAGGGTTAAGAAAAAGACAATGGTCATCAACCCTAATGAAAGTCCTCTGCCTCTGCCTCAGTCAACTGTGCATACACACCCGTATCCATGTTCCGAGGAACACGAATAAAATGAGATAAAACCAATCCCAAAACATATACTAGGATATGGCTTAAACCAAAGCCCGCTAGTATAAGCTGTCCGGACACCAAACGTGCACAAGTGCGCGGATGTGAACGAGCCCCGTCGCAAAACCATGCGACCTCTACTCGTTTTTCCTAAAGGCGAATAACCCTCTGTGTGGGACTCTAAAGACTCGACACTACGCTGGCAGTGGGTTTAACCACAGACTGCATGCGGCACTAGCTGTACGTAACGGTCCCCAGGTAGATACCGATAAGAAGACTGACGAGGTAAACCCATCTGAACTCCTACTGAGCCTGAATGTGACAGTCTCCGTACAGTCCGGTCTGTTCGTCTAAGAGTATCGCATGGCGGGCCTACGGGGGCAGTAAACGTCAGTCCCCTAATAGCGGTACAAGTCGTGTCGGAGTGTATCCCAGAACACCCTGAGATAACACTGGAAACCTACGAGTCTATCTCGCTTGCCCTGGCCAGGGACTTTGTGTAATGGCTCTCCTAGACACAGCGCGATATCAACCCCCAATACCGGGAGAGACGAATCCTGTCTAACCGTCACTGCCTCCAAGTGCTTCGGGACTGCACCCAACTGCTACCTGTTTGCACAACTCCTTTGAGCCGTGGTAGGGTAGCAATCTAGGAACAGTGGGAACACACTCGAGGCGAAGTGATAGTGTCAAGTCAACGGACTAAGCTGTACTCTTGTCACCTGGGAAACTGATAACTGACGATAGGTATAATACCAACCAACAGTTCCCGACGAGTTTTGTCCAGTGTACTCGTAACCTAACGAGCACCCGCATACTATCTCAGGTACGACGTACTGACGGCTGTGGGACAGACCGTCTCCCAAGCTGGGATGAGAAGCGCATACGCTAGTCTACTACGGAGTATCGATGCCCTGTCTCGATAGTCCTACGACTAGGGACCTGCATAAGGACGTGCTTGTGGATTACCCACCCCCCGCGAGTATGACTGCCATCACAACGCTGGTAATAAAGCAAAGATCCTAAGGGCTCTACTAATGTGTAAAGGCGATATGTTATAAGAAACACATGCACACATTAAAGCGGAAACAAACCAAGTAGCATACTACTATTTAGAGCAAGAATGTCAATACAAGGTGAACATCCTAAGCTTCCATTAAGTAATATACAAACTAGTATGATACAGTAATGGCCTCTAGGGCATATACACTAACAATCTCCCACTTGCACTAAGGCCATGTACTGGCGTATCGAAGACCTATCATCTCGATCAGCCGCTCGAACTGAGTCTGGGGTAAGGCCTTCGTGAATGGATCAGCAGTGTTATCTTCCGTAGCAACTCTCCGAACCTCGATCTCCCGGCGACCCACGATCTCCCTAATCAGGTGATACCGCCTCAAGATGTGTCTGGACTTCTGATAGGACCTTGGTTCCTTCGCTAAAGCTATAGCCCCGTTGTTGTCGCAATACAGAGGTATTGGATCAACAATGGACGGAACCACCTGAAGTTCTGTCAAGAACTTCCTCATCCAGATGGCTTCTTTTGCGGCATCTGCAGCAGCGATATATTCCGCTTCCATCGTCGAGTCAGCAACGGTTTCCTGTTTGGAACTCTTCCAACACACCGCCCTTCCATAGAGGTTAAAGACATAACCCGACATGGACTTGGAATCATCCTTGTCACTCTGGAAGTTGGAGTCAGCAAAGGCCTCGATCTGAAGGTCTTTTCCACCATACACCAAGAACATCTCCTAAGTCCTTCTCAGGTACTTGAGAATGTTCTTTACAGCTATCCAGTGTTTCTCCCCAGGGTTTGACTTATACCGGCTTACCACACTCAGTACATAAGCTACATCCGGTCTGGTACACAACATCGCATACATTATAGAGCCTACCGCAGAAGCGTAGGGTATAATAGACATGCGATCCCTTTCCAAATTAGTCTTGGGAGACTTCTTTTTGGAGAGGGTGATCCCGTGACAAGCCGGTAGATTACCGCGCTTGGAATCTTCCATAGTGAATCTTTTCAGTATGGTGTCGATGTACCTGGACTGTGAAATTCCTAATATCCTCTTGGATCTATCACGATGGATCTGGATCCCCAGAATGTAAGAGGCATCACCCAGGTCTTTCATGGAGAACCTGTGTGACAAAAACCCTTTGACAAATTGTAGCATAGGAATGTCATTTCCTATCAAAAGAATGTCATCCACGTATAAAACGAGGAATACTACAGTTCTTGCTACAAATCTACTATAGATGCATGGTTCATCTGGATTTTTGATAAAGCCAAATTCTTTGACCGTCTCATCAAAACAGATGTTCCAACTCCGCGATGCCTGCTTTAGTCCATAGATGGACTTAAGCAACTTGCACACCTTTTCGCTGCTCCCACTCTGAATGAAACCCTCTGGCTGGTGCATATAGACACACTCCTCTAAATTTCCATTTAGAAAAGCGGTCTTTACGTCCATCTGCCGAATCTCATAATCGTGGAAGGCAGCAATGGCAAGAAGGATCCGAATGGATGTCAGCATAGCCACTGGAGAAAAGGTTTCATCATAGTCCAAACCAGGTCTTTGACGAAAATCCTTTGCAACAAGTCTAGCTTTATAGGTCTCAACCTGTCCATCTACACCAATCTTCCTTTTGAAGATCCACTTGCATCCTACGGGTTTTACCCCATCTGGAGCAACGTCCAACGTCCATACTTTGTTGGTGTACATGGACTCCATTTCGGTCCGCATTGCATCCAGCCATTTTACCGAGTCGACGCTCTGAATGGCCTGCTGGAAGCTAGTCGGCTCATCATTATCAATGATGCAATCCTCTCTATCCCCGTCTATGAGAAAACCGTAGTATCTCTCGGGCGGATGAGACTGCCTACTACTTCTGCGGAGCGGCGCAGGAATGTCCTGATCTTTCGAACCTTCTGGTTCTACTAAGCTTTCAGTAACAGCTCGTGGTTCTGGAATTTCTTCCAGTTCTATTGCGCTCCCACTTATCTGATTTTCCAAAAACTCAGTTTCCAAGAAGTGGGCATGACGAGAAACAAAAACCTTTTGTTCCTCTTCGTAATAGAAGAAATATCCCTTGGAGTTCTTTGGATATTCCATAAACTTACACTGTACTGAGCGTGCCTCGAGTTTTTCCGCATGCTGCTTTTTGACAAAAGCTGGACATCCATATGTCTTAATGTGATTAAGATAGGGTTTCTTCCCACATCACATCTGATATGGTGTAGTAGGCACAGTCTTAGTTGGAACTCGGTTCAAAAGGTATGCAGCTGATTCTAGTGCATATTCCCAGAATGATCACGGTAACTCGGCATTACTCATCATGGAACGTACCATATCCAATAGGGTGATGTTCCGTCTCTCCGATACACCGTTATGTTGCGGAGTGTATGGAGGAGTAAGCTGAGAGAGAATTCCATTCTCTTTTAAGTAATCCAGGAACTCGGCACTCAAGTATTCACCACCTCGATCAGATCTCAGTGTCTTGATACTTTTGCCTGTTTGTTTTTCTACTTAATTCTTATATTCCTGGAATTTTCCAAAAGCTTCGGATTTATGTTTCATTAAGAAGACATATCCGTACCTTAAAAAGTCATCCGTAAAAGTAATGAAGTAAGAATAACCGCTTCGTGCATGCGTAGACATTGGACCGCACACGTCGCTGTGTACGAGTTCCAAGAGCTCGCTCGCTCTTACTCCATGTCCAGTGAACGAAGTCTTTGTCATCTTTTCTTTGAGACAGGATTGACAAGTTGCATATGATTGATATTCGAACGGATCCAAATATCCTTCTGTATGTTACTTCGTCAACCTTCTCTCATTGATGTGACCCAGTCTACAATACCATAAGAAAGCCTGATTTGTTTCCGGAGACTTTCTTTTATGTGTATTCTGGACATTGAAAATCTGTGGTTGGTTTAATACGTATATACCATTGCTTAATGTACCTGACCCAATCAGAACTTGATTAAGGTGAATGTTTACAACATTACTTACAAATGCAAATTCATAACCTTCTTTAGATATTAAAGATACAGAAATGATATTACAAGTTGCATTGGGTACAAAATAACAATTACGTAAAACCAAAACATGTCCATCTGACATTCCCAGGTGATAGTCCCCCACGGCCTCAGCATCCATGCTAGCTCCGTTTGCAACTTTGAGGGTCATATCACCTGCCTTCAAAAACCTACGCTTTCTCAATGCCTACAAAGAATTACAGATATGAGATCCTGACCAGGTATCCAATACCCAGGAAGTAGAGTTTATTGATAGACAGTTTTCAATAACATATACACCTGAAGCTGAAGCCGTAACTTGCTTCAGATCCTGGTTTCTTGCCTTCCAAGCCCTGCAATTTTTCTTCCAATGTCCACTCTTGTGACAGTAAAAGCACTCTTCCTTATCCACAAGCTTTCCCGCTACCTTTGTTGCCTTTGTCTTTCCCTTCGTATCCACTTTACTAACACCGCCCCTTGGTTTGGTTGGGGTTTTCTTCTTCTTTCCCTTGGCTTTCGCCATGGAGCTAGAAGAGAAAGATCCTCGTACAAACAAAGTGGATGTTTCCCTACTTTTCTGTAGGGTGCCCTCTGCACTCCTCAGCATGTTGAGGAGTTCTGAAAGTTCAACTTCCTTTTCTTACAAGTTGAAGTTCAGGATAAACTGGGCGTAAGTGGAAGGAAGGGACTGGAGAATCAAGTCCGTATAGAGCTCATTTTCCAACGTGGTCCCAAGGTCCGCGAGTTCCTCTATGTAGCCAATCATCTTAAGCACGTGTTCCGCTACCGATGATCCGACGGCCAATCTCACCGAAAACAGCTTTTTCGAGACTTCGTATCTGGCGATACGGGATTGCTCTCCATACAGTTCTTTTGTATGGAGAAATATGGATTCGAGGTCCATATTCTCGTGCCTCCTTTGATGTTCATTATCCATAGAGGCAAGCATGAGGCACTTGGCCTTCGCGCAGTCGATTTCCCAGGTCTTACGGATTTCACTATCCACGACACTGGTTTTGGGACATGGGACAGGGGGAGCTTTGGTGGTAAAAAGATACCCCAACTTGTCATAAGTGATTGCCATTTTGACATTCCTGAGCCAATCTTTATAGTTTGGCCCTGTCAGTATGTTTTTATCTAGTAGTAACTTAAGTCCAGTCATGATATTTGGTCTCTGCAATTAGGAGAGAGAGAAGAAACACTTTAGCATGATGCTCTTGCAAGTTTAGAGTGGTTTTTAATTTGTCTAAACAGGATGGCTCCCACTATCTCTGGAATCCCTCCTCAAACCATAAAGGAAAAATTAGTCGGGATCAATCTCACCGTACAATTCTTGCTTCACTGTTCAGCCAGGCCAGTGTCGGTACTTCGAGGGAGGTTTTCCAACGCTTTCGTGAAGTTCCTTAATTAAATAACCTCTTTTTCCTGTGGGCGTAGCCCCGCTAACACCTTTCTAGACACCTACTTGGTTTATAGAATTGATCGTTAAGTGAGAAAGTTCCGGAGGAGTAGCATATGATCACAGTAGGATCAGGATCCAAATATCATCGCGTGACAAAACTGAAGGAATCCTACCAGAATCATCACACTCCAAATGGTAAGCAGCGCTAGCAAGTTTCAGTTTCATTTGAAACTCCCGATGTGGATTTTTGCCCCATGCTCTTATGACCCTGACTTTGGCCAACAAATCATAAGTCACATGTCAAGTTCTAATCGTCATTCTCCAAGTTAATTTGAACCCACCCGTACAGACCCTTGTCTTTGGCCAACAAGGTAGTACGACTGTCCCAAACCAATACATCTATCTATGCTGCACATGAATACCCAATAGCTACCAATCACCATGCCTTGACTTTGGCCAACAAACATAGCTTGAATACTTATTGACCATCCATATGAAATGACGGAGGGCTACGAATGGTTTTGGCGAAACCGTGAACGTAGTGAACTTGATATAATCGAAGGAACGAGATAGCTTTCAAAATAAGTGGTTCAAGCTCCGCATTTAAAAGTTGGTTTTGAAAAGAACCGAATGGTTTTGAAAGTGTTCCAACGACTTTACTTGGTTTATTTTTCTTTCATTAATTTTAATGCGTCCCATCAATTAAACCTACCATTGCAGAAAACAACGAAAATATGACGTACGCTTATGCCATCCGCATTCGCCACGGGGTCCCGTCATCACCCGTTAGGTTACTTAACTAACCATTGAGCGGGGTCTGGACTAGCACGGATGCAAAACATAAGCAACGCCTAAATAGATATCATATATATATACATTCGTCACATGCAATGATAGCCATTCCAGATCACAGATGAACACATTGGATATACTAGGAATCCGTATTTCGTACGAGCCTGTAACGAAGAGCGGATTACACGGTCGCGATGAATAGCCAAACCCCACCCTAGACCCCTACGGGTGCGGCAAACTACCCACCAAGTACCCGAAGCGAAGCAACCTCCCTCAACACCGTGAGTAGGCCACTCGGCACTTCGAGATACGCGGTAGTTTGTGTACCCCACCTTGGGTCTATCCTAGGAGCAAAAACAGTAAAAGAAATTATACAATGACGGCTACAACCCCATCCCGGTTGTGCGACCATATAAATAATATTACATCAATTTACATATTATATGAATTGAAAGAATAAGAAAACTCTCATCTCACAACCCCCCGGCTATTCATCCGCGACAATCCAACGAATTCATATACACAAACCATCAACATTACAGATCACAGATATGTATAACCCCCACTAATCGACGTATAGCAATTAGCAGACGTTCAATACATATATCACATCACAGATACAACCCATTAGCCAAAGTCTACAGAAAATCGATCAAAATACGGATTTTTAACCACCCCAAAAACAAACTTGTTCTCTGGAAATTCTGGGATGAAACAAACCATCTCAAAAATCACAAAACACCAGCAGAAGAAAACTGCAGGAGAAACGATCTACGGCGGAGTCAACTCAGCCGCGGAACCGCGGTGAGTTGGTCGACTCACTGGATCGTTTTTCTTGCATGTTCTTAAAAAAGCCTGAGCCGATTTTTAGTATACGATTTATTATTTTTTGAGCAGAAATAAAAATCGGAAGAAACTTAGGTTTTACGGGGTGTTTTGCGGTTTTTTTGTCCGATCGAAATTCTAGATACTTTGCTAACTTGTTAGTTTGTATTTAGCTAGGCTCTGATACCACTGTAAGTCCACGTTGCCCACCCCGGTGCTTACGGGGAGGCGGAAACGTTATGAAAAATTTGATTTTCACAACACTAGGCAACATGGACTATACTAAAGGAGGATCTTTGCTAAACATAAACTAACAACCAAGCTAAAAGAGATAGCTACTCGTTTAAGGAGTTATACCTATGTCTTGAAGTCCTTCTCTTCTTGCTCCTTGGAGTGGGATGAACGGGTTCTCCTCGTCCCCTTCTCTTGCCGAAGAAAGATCCACCCGAGGGCCTCTACCTTTGGCTCCAACCTCAAACTAGAAGTAACTAAGGTGCTTGGTGTGCTAAACCTAGAACCTTAGAAAGAGTAGAGAGTAATTTTGAAGGTTTTATCTCAAGCTCAATGGTTCTCAATTCATGAGAGGGGAGAGCTTTGAGAGAGAGGAAGAGGATGAGAGAGAATGAGAATGATAGAATGAGAAGATAATGACAACCTTCTCACATATATGTGTGAATTATGATAATTAAAAAATTAGCTAAAGATAATTGTGATGGTTAACTTGAAATGACCATTATCATTTCATATTAATTACTTTTGCAAGAATCAAAGAGCATCTTTCATATGAAATGATGATGGTCAATATGTCAACATAGGTCAACAAGTCAACCATAGTCAAATGGTCAACAACCCTAACCATAACACAATTATAATTAACTAATATTAATAATCATATTTCACACATAAACATTAGGGTTAAGAAAAAGACAATGGTCATCAACCCTAATGAAAGTCCTCTGCCTCTGCCTCAGTCAACTGTGCATACACACCCGTATCCGTGTTCCGAGGAACACGAATATAATAAGAAAAAACCAATCCCAAAACATATACTAGGATCTGGGTTAAACCAAAGCCCGCTAGTATAAGCTGTCCGGACACCAAACGTGCACAAGTGTGCGGATGTGAACGAATCCCGTCGCAAAACCATGCGACCTCTACTCATTTTGCCTAAAGGTGAATAACCCTCTGTGTGGGACTCTAAAGACTCGACACTACGCTGGCAGTGGGTTTAACCACAGACCGCAAGCGGCACTAGCTGCACATAACGGTCCCCAGGTAGATGCCGATAAGAAGACTGACGAGGTAAACCCATCTGAACTCCTACTGAGCCTGAATGTGACAGTCTCCGCACAGTCCGGTCTGTTCATCTAAGAGTATCGCATGGCGGGCCTAGGGGGACGGTAAACGTCAGTCCCCTAATAGCGGTACAAGTCGTGTCAGAGTGTAGCCCAGAACACCCTGAGATAACACTGGAAACCTACGAGTCTATCTCGCTTGCCCTGGCCAGGGACTTTGTGTAATGGCTCTCCTAGACACAGCGCGATATCAACCCCCAATACCGGGAGAGACGAATCCTGTCTAACCGTCACTGCCTCCAAGTGCTTCGGGACTGCACCCAACTGCTATCTGTTTGCACGACTCCTTTGAGCCGTGGTAGGGTAGCAATCTAAGAATAGTGGGAACACACTCGAGGCGAAGTGACAGTGTCATGTCAACGGACTAAGCTGTACTCATGTCACCTGGGAAACTGATAACTGACGATAGGTATAATACCAACCAACAGTTCCCGACGAGTCCTGTCCAGTGTACTCGTAACCTAACGAGCACCCGCATACTATCTCAGGTACGACATACTGACGGCTGTGGGACAGACCGTCTCATAAGCTGGGATGAGAAGCGCATACGCTAGTCTACTCCGGAGTATCGATGCCATGTCTCGATAGTCCTACGACTAGGGACCTGCATAAGGATGTGCTTGTTGATTACCCAGCCCCCATGAGTGTGACTGCCATCACAACGCTGGTAATCAAGCAAAGATCCTAAGGGCTCTACTAATGTGTAAAGGCGATATGCTATAAGAAACACATGCACACATTAGAGCAGAAACAAACAAAGTAGCAAACTACTATTTTGAGCAAGAATGTCAATACAAGGTGAATATCGCAAACTTCCATTAAGTAATATACAAACTAGTAAGATACAGTAATGTCCTCTAGGGCATATACACTAACACTTAGTCCAAAGAAAAGAAACTTCCTACCAGGCCAAACCCAAAAATGCTGTGAACCACCGTCAATAATACAGGTCTGGGCCAGTGTTGAACAACCTCAACCTTATTCGGTTCCATACTTACTATTTCTCGTAACGTGACCTAAGATGTCAACCCCATCCAACCAGAAAACACACTTGGATAATTCAGCGAATAGCTGGCGCTTCCTCAAAGTCTGCAACGAAAAACCTCAATTTCTGTCCAAGCTCCACTCGGCTCCAAAAGTACACTATGACGTACTCAATGGACACGATGATAAACTAATCAAGAATGGCCAGGATATTCGTTTCATCCAATCCATAAATGCTGCTGGGGTATTGGTGTGCTCGAACGACATCACTGGACTCATAAGACTCGTAACTTGTGTGGAAATAATCTTCGGAATGCCATCCTCTCGAACCCACAACTGGTAGTAGCCTGATCGCAAGTCAATCTTCGAGAAACATCCCGGATAGTAACCCGATTAAACTGACGATAACTAATACATAGAAACAAACGGTCGTCCATTTGACGAACTGAACAGGAGCTCTCCAAGGTGACGCACTCGAACAAACAAGCCCTTTGTTCAACAATCTTGCAACTGTTCCCTCAGTTCTTTACGCTCCGCCGGGAATCAAGTCAAAGCAACACTCAATATCGCGCTCTGGCGACAAACCAAGCGACTTGTCTGGAAGACATCTGGAAACTTTCCCACAATCGGGACCTGGTCCAACTGGACCTATGCGGCTCTAACATCATAAACATACGCTACGAATCCCTGACGTCCTTTCCTCAAGAACGGTGTAGCGCGAAGAGAAGAAATCAAATCGGGAAGGGTGGAGCTACAGTTTCCCTGCATAACAAGAATTGGCACACTCAGACAACTAAATCTGATTGCCTTCTTACGGCAGTCCCCGGACGCACAACACGTAGCTAACCAATCCATGCCAAGAAAACTTCAAAGTCCGACATATCGGGAAGAATCAAATTGACAAAAGAATCCTTATCTCCGATGCGAACGAATCACGAACGAACTTATCGAGCGACTAAAAATTTTAGTCTGTCACAACGGCGTCTATCTAACCGCCTCTGAGCCGGCATACTGGTACAAATCCGCCTTGGTCCAGAAATGACCGAAGTCTCATAAAATGCGCTCCTCTTGCAGTCAGGTTGCATCCATCGCCGCTGCATAAGCGTCAAAATGATGGGTGCCTGTGGTAAGAATTAACTGCACGTTCAATCTCCACACAAACCTCTTTATATGTCTCCCTTCTTTGTTCACCAGGTAAGGAGCATATCGAACCACCAATAATTCTGAATGGCGTACTCGGACACTGCCATCCTTGAATTCTTACATAAAGGCTCAAAACTACGAGCTCGGGCATTTCGAACACCCTCCAGAAGGAAACGAGCAAGAATTACAGATATGAACTCATCCCAAATCATAGAAAGTAAATTTGCAGCTCGGCCTCTCTCGACTGACTCGCACCACGTTTGAGCAAGACCTCTAGACGAAAACTTGCAAACTCAACCCATATCCTTTCAGAACATCTCTATGAACGACAATTCCAGCCATCCTGTCGAGGATTGTCTACGCATCCTCCGCTGCATCTGTGCCGGTGAAAAACTGGAGGCTTCAGCCTCAAAAAATCTTGTAAGGATATGGAAAGAAACTTTGTAACACAAAAACAGTTGCGTGAGCAACAGGTACAAACACAGTCCCTGAAATAGGAGGGAAAATCATCGGCTCTCGGATCTCGGCTAACCATCAGTAACAATCCAACCATCTTTCACACGTCCTGAATACTCGACTCCAGCCTAGCCATCCGTCCTAGAAAAGGCGGACCACTCTGTCCCTAAAGGGTAGACATACCGCCCTAATCGGTCCTCATCTCAAACGAGCCCACTCTAACATCATCTCCGGTGGCAGCCCTCTGGCCCTCGTAGTCTCCGACGACATAGTGGCTGGAACGTGGAACAAGATCGATAGGAACATCGCAATCGAATCAAGGATTTCCGGAATCAAGGAAAGAAATACAAGCAAATAAATATCATAAGGTCACTTAGGCGGAGTACCGTATCGTAAGTATGCCGCGGAACATACCCACGCTACGCCACTCTGTTTAAGCCACCTACTCTATCTACCAAGGGTTATCCTACACTCAGAAAGGTAAAACCCTAGGCTCTGATACCAACTTTGTCACGACCCAAAGGTACGAAACGTGACTGGCACTTAAATTACGAAACGTCTAAAGGCGTAACGTTATCTAAGTAAACCAAAGCCCAGAAATCTAAACCAAAATAGAAGTAGAGTGAAGGAAAACTTGTTAAAAAAAGCGATTTTTAACCAAAAGAAGTCTCATTAAACATTTTATTAAAGCTTTTATTAAAGCAACAAATTTTCCCGAAAATTTCGGCAGGGTCTCCTTTGTAAAAACTGGCCCCCGAAACGGATACACACAAGAGAATATACAAATAAATCATGCATAAGGCATCCCCAAGCTGGAGCTAGCTCTTCGCCAAAGGCGGATCACAACCACATATAATATATATCATCAATACCAAGATAAGCATGTAAAAGCACGAAAGTAAGAAAACAACACGTCGGCTCAAGTGAGCATCGACACCAAACTACAAATACGAGTCTCACAAATCTCACCGTCTAGTCCAATATACAAGGGTAAATGGAGTATACTAGATACAAAATAAAAAAAATACACGGTGGGAGCAAAAGCGAATCCTCCAAAACCCACATGTGAGTAAACTGCAAGCCGAAGCAAAGAAGCAAAATAGAAGATACGCCCGCCGCTACTGCGCTGACGGGTCAAACCTGCAAGATACTGTGGCACAACGAGGATGAGTTGCCAACTCGTGAGTAGTAAGTAACATCTAATAAGGCTATCGTAAGTATGCACGCAACTGCGCCACAACCTACGCATATACTAATATGATGCAATGTACTAACATGTATGCAACGTGAATGCATAATCAACATGAACCGGAGTATGTTTGGTGTGAGAAAATCCTTATTTTTATCTTAGAAAAACTCTTGTGAAATAACTGAGGTAATATCAATGAAATCAACAGAAATCCGTGTCAGGCATCGACACAAAACATATATATCTCAATGTCTAATATCTCAATGTTTCAATATCTTAGGCTCCGTCAGTCCGGATCGGACCATATCATCAAATCTCACGACAACGGTCGGTATCCTCCGAATATCCGCCGCACCAGACATCACCGGTAAATAGTCTGCCCCTACCAGGCTAATCATCTACAACTTGAGCTTTTTACCCCGGGGTACCGTAACGGGCCCACCATGTACTCGAGACGGTTCATCCACTCCTTGAATCGGGTCTCAAAATCCGACATAAAACATGAAAACTCATGATGGACGACACATACATCATGAGAAAACCGCAACTTTCTTTACAAAAAAAATAAGTTTATAACTTCTTGCGGTTTTCCCCCAAAATCAAGAAATCTCATAAATACTGAATCCTCAAGAAGAAATCACCAAGTGTAAGCATATCAATAAGGATGGATATCTATAATATGATAGTATATGCTATGCAATGTACGAACAAAACTATGTATGACGTATGATGCTATGATGTGTATATAAGTGGCTAGCCATCTTATGTATCAATCTTGATAAATGAATATACCACTACCAGGTTAAGTATCATGTATGATGCAAATGTTTTCAATACTAATCTAAGCAGGTTCTATAGTGTTCGTGATATAGCAATTACCAATGGCGTGTGTGTTCTCATATGCAGTGCACGTGCGGCAGGAACCAATGGTAATGGTGCAAGTGTCCTATGAAATGATATCACATTTATATATAATTATAACTATGCGAAGCAACGAGACTACTAACTAGGAAACTACGCATATAAATGAAATTACTGTAGGGTCAGCATAGCACCTTGAGAAGGTTTCGGCAAGCATCAATCATGCTACTTTAAAATTTTTGGGGTTTTAAACAAACCCTAACCAAGATCTTAACTAGAGAATTAGGGTTAACATAGCATGTAAACAACTTTACATCTAAGAGAGAGGGATTACAACCTTTGTAGTCCGTTCCTTCGCTTTATAATCTCCGAGTAGTAGTCCCTTCGCCGCGATCCATGAACTTCCGAACTCTAGAGAGGCTCCATAAGCCGAATGATCCATGCTTGCTTGAAGTCTTCCTTTTCGAAGATGGTCTACCTTGAAGAATCTTTAACCCAAGCTTACACTTCACTAAACAACTTATTAGAGAAGTGAACACCCTAATCTAAGTGGCTAGAATATATGAGGATGATGAAGTAGAAATTATGCTCTCTTTTGTTTTCAATTTCTCACATATATTCATCAAAAATGAAAAGCTAGTGAAGGTTTTCTTTCAAGAGAATGAAGAAAAAAAAGAAGAAGATAATCCTTTTTGTGATGAATAATGAATTATTGTTATGGTTACAAATCCAACCATGGATTAAGAATGAATGGCTTAAGCATTGTAGAGAATAAACCATAGGTAAAGGGTTTGGGTTGGGTTAATAAATATCAACACAAAATATCTAAGCTAAAAACAAAAGAAAGCTTCATGAAGCTTCATGAAAAAGCTAACCCAAAAGCTAACCCAAATCCAAATGCTAACTTGTTTAAACTCCACAAAACATGTTTTATTTGTAACCCTAACTTGTTACAATATTATATATCACATATATAATATATTTTGCAACAAAAGAAAATAATACAATTAACATATATCACATATATATCAATGTATTATCCGGTGAGAAAATGAATCAATAAAGCGAGCTTATATTAGTTAACGTAATGTAATATATCACATATATAATTATACATTAAATTATCGAATCAACACTTGATCCGACAATCCGGCTATATTGCATATAACCGACTAATATAACATGTACCGATTCATCGAATCAACACTTGATCCGATGACCCGGCTATATCACATATACCCGGCCGATATCATACATCGCGAGTATAGAATACGGTATCTCATATCGTATTATTCTCGGTCCCGCACATATCACATATGTGCTCCTACTTCATTTCTCCTGAGCCAGGAAACCTCTGTGTATGACTCTAAAGAATCGTCAATACGCCGGCAATAGGTGATGATCATATAAAACACCCACAAACTGTAAGCGGACAGCTAAACGTAACAGCCACCCAGGTATTGAGCGAGCAGAAGATCAACAAGAAAGCATATACATTCTCCTGTAAATCCAATCAGTAATACTACCGTACAATCCGGTCTCTTCGTCTGATATGTCACATATCTAGTCTAGGGGTGGTAAACATCAGACCCCAGTAACCGATAAGTCGTGTAGATGTTGAGGCTCATAACAGGTCGAGAAACTACTGATAACACTTACCAGTAGCACTCCATATCAGTCCTGACCAGGAACTTCCAGTTATAGCCAATCGAACACAGCACAACATCAACTCCCTATACCGGGAGAGACGAAACCCCTCCTATCGCTCATTGCCACCATGTGATTTGGGACTGTACCCAAAAGCCACCGTTTTGCACGCCCTCTTGGACGTGGTAAAGTGGAAATCAAAGCACAGTGGGAATCACACAAGACTCTATAACGATCTCGGGTCTATAGACTAACCTGTACCAGTGTCACAGGATAACTGCTATCTGAAGATACGTATATATCCATGTAGGAGTTCTCAGCGAGTCCGTTCAGTATACCCAGTCTCTACTGAGCACCCGTATACCATCTTTGATGTCAAACACCTATGGATATGGGATCATCCATCGCCCATCATATGGGTCAAGATCCGTATACGCTAGTCTACTCTGGTGTATTGATGCCCTGTCTCGATACACCCTCGACTAGGAACAGTTATAGGATGTACTCGTTGACTACCCTGGCCCCACTAGTATGATCTCATCATAGTCGTAGAAGTCAAGTACATATCGTAAGGGCTTTATCAACATGTGAGAGCAAGACAGTAAACTAATACAAGTCAACATGTTAAGACAAAGTGTAACCAAATAGCATACTATCATGTCGAGCAAGAAAGTCCTCTCTCTCTATATATAACCAAGCATACACTATAATATACATCACATGTACAACAATGGCCTCTAGGGAATATATATAACTAGCAATCTCCCACTTGCTGTTGCGCCACGGCAGCGCCCCGGCCGTCTATCCGAGGCCAAATTGCGGAATCAAAATTTTTCCTTACTCGGAAACCGGCGCTACCGCGGACAAAGAAAACCCGGATCGTTAACCATTAACCTATACTAGCTATCAAGAGATGGGAAGAGAAGTATACCGAGAGATCCGAGTCCTCCGGTCTTCTCGTCATCGTCCCGATCTCCCGCGGAAAGTCTTGCCTCCACATCGTCGCCTCCTCGCCGGAAGGGCACCACATCGCCTGCGTCTTTTACGGGCTCCCGCCTCAATACCGAGGCAACTCGGGCATGAAGCCGGCAACTCGACATGCTCATGATATGCTGTAGGAAGTGTAGTGTAGAATCATAGTCTCTATTGGGGTTTGTTGCCATTTGTAAATGAAGGAGGAATCAAGGTAAGAAAAATGGTGCTTGCATTTTTCTAGCATCAAAAATGAGATCAAGAATGCTACTCTCTCAAAGATGAAGCTCTCTTCTTTTTCTTTTCTTCTTCTCTCTTTTCTAATGAAAACTCTCTTGCTTAGAAAATGGTGGAGCAAAGATTATGAAGCATGAAGGGAGGTGAGTGTAGGAAGTGAAAAGAGGTGACCACAAACAAACATCAACCATACTTCAAGCACATCAAAACCATACCCTCTCTTATCATAATTAATGCAAAAGAATGATGTAGAAAAGAATGGTATCATAATTAATCCATATGCAAGAAAACCCCCTCCACAAAAGTTATTTGCACAATTGCAAATAACCCACTTCCATCGGAAAAGTCCGGCCGGGAAAGAACAAAGGAAAACCGGCCGGAACGGAATGCAAACTGGCAACTCCAGAAAACTGGTCCCGTAATAAATTACAGGAAAACCCCGATACTGTGCATACACACCCGCATCTGTATTCCGTCCGGATACAAATGCAATGAGACAAAATCTACACTGTACTAAACTAGGACCGGCTTAAACCAAAGCCGGCTAGTAATATCCGTCCGATCCTGATCCGTGCAATACCGCACGTATCTGATCGAACCCTGCCATATATCCATACGGCCACTAGTACAAACTGTCCGATCCTGATCCGTGCAATACCGCACGTATCTGATCGGACCTTGCCATATCTCCATACGGCCTCTACAGCGTTTCGCCCGAAAGCTTGAGTAACTGAAAGTGTGGTGGACTCTAAAGACTCGTCAATACAATGGCTGTGGATTTAACCACTAGCACGTCAGAGGTATTAGCCAATACGTGACGGGCCACCAGCTATTGACCAAAAGGGACGTCGATGAGCGAACTCATCCTGACACCCTACTGAGCCTGTCAGTGACAATATCCGTACAGTCCGGTCCGTTCGTCTATGAGCATCGCATGTCGGGCCTAGGGGGTTGGTAAAAGTCAGACCCCCAAAAGCGGTACAAGTCGTGTCGGAGTGTAGCCCAGAACGCCCTGAGATACTACTGGAATACCTACCAGTAAATCTCCTGCCTCGGCCGAGGGCTTTGCATAATGGCTCTCCTAGACACAGCGCGACCTCACCCCCAATACCGGGAGAGAAAAACCCCTGAAGATCCGCTCACTGCCTCCATGCGGCTCGGGACTGTACCCAACTAAAACCTGTTTGCACGACTCCTTTGAGCCGTGGTAGGGTAGTAATCAAAGTACAGTGGGAACTCACACGAGACAAATGACGATCCCCAGGTCGATGAACTAACCTGTACACATGTCACCAGGGAACTGCTATCTGACGTCAAGTATAATCCCAACTAGCAGGTTCCCGGCGAGTCCTGTCTGGTGTACTCATAACCCAATGAGCACCTGTATACATCTTAGGTGAACCAACTGACACCATTGGCTTGTGAGACCGGCCACCGCCCCTCGTCGGGGTCTCGACTGTATACACTAGTCTACTAATGGAGTATCGATGCCCTGTCTCGAAACTCCTACGACTATGGACCTTTTAAGGATGTGCTTATAGACTACCAGCTCCCACGTATATGATCGCCATCATACTGCTGGTAGTCAAGCAAGAATCCTAGGGGCTCTATCAACGTGTAATAGCGACATGTCAGGTCACCTAAAGCAGTACACGATGATAAAGATAAACCAGATAGCATACTATCATCTCGAGTAAGACTGTCCTACCGGGATAGGTCCTCCCTCAATCATTGCAATCACGTGCCTGTGATCTAATAATTGACTCTGAGGGCACTATCTCCAACAATCTCCCACTTGCACTCAAGGCTAATTATTGCGATGCCGCATACTCACAGCCCGTGTGATACCGAACACCCAACTCCTCTACTAGTCAGTCTCACAAAGCTCGTTTGCAAAACTATTGCGTTCGAGGAATAGCCTCAGTGAGTGGATCTGCTGTGATGTTTCTTTCTATGTCTCTCTATATCTCAAGTTCGCGAAGAAAGCCATCTCCCGAAATGAGCAATACCTGTCTTAGAATGTCTGGATGTCTGATGGGACCTAGCTCATAAATGAACTCCAAATCCAAACTTCTTAGACTGTATCATTAACTGAACTTAATCAGTATCCTGCGCCATGCCACCCTCAGTATTTCCTTGGACCACCTGTCCAAAATACTGCCCCTCGTCAGAAGGAAAACTATAACTCTGACAACCTCCTTGTCGTCCATGTCACCTTGGAAGCCGGGAATGATAACTGTCTCCCAAATGAGGCTGTCGTTATCATATGCCTAGAACATCCACTTATGTTCTAAAACTGCCTCCGACTGTTTCTCCAGGATTGGATCAATGTCAACTTATTGCATCTAGTGCAAGAACAACATCTGGTGTGGTACTTGACATCTCATGATTGACTCAATTGCCTAAGCAAGTGATCTGTCAATCATGCGTATCCCTCTCCCCTTTAGTCTGTAAGACACCTTTAGAGAGGGTGACTCCATCACCTGCTGGTACATTACCATGCCAAGAGTCGTCCATTCTAAATACTCATAGAATGCTGTCAAGGTACCCAGATTGGGAAACTACCCAAATCTAGATCTAAAACCATAGATCTAGTAACCAGAATGTCTGACATAATGTCCAAATCCTATACGGAGAAAACACTGTGTGACGACCAAAGTATAACCGATCGTAGTATAGGAATATCACTTCCTACTATCTTCTCAACAGATCCACCCCCTATTCTGATGACGTCAAACCTATGACTGTCACATCAGAAATAGATGATCTATCTCCGCTATATCTGCTTTAGTCTATAAATAAACACAAGCCTGATGTCCACCAATGCTTTCGCTGCTCCCACTGACTACGACAACCCTCTGGCAGAGTCATATAGACATGCACTTCTAAAACTAGTTTAGAACGACGCTATACTCATCCTCCTGCCGGGTCTTGCAGCCTGGAACAACAACAATGGCAAGTGTGGGTAAACAAGAACTTCCCTGTCACCGTCCTTGAGGCTACCGGAGTACCTCTCGGGTGCCTGAAGTTACCCACCTTATCTGCGGAGTGGCCAATGGAATGTCAAAACAGATTGAATCTTTAGGTTCCTTATCAAATCTTCAGTAATCGTTTGCGGTTCTGGAATCACTTCCAGTTCTACCATACTCCCAATACTGTTTTTGAAAAAATCCATTTTTAATAAAACTGTGGCGAGTCTAGAACAATATTTCTATTGATCTGCCAGATGGTAGAAAGTCAACCCTCGTCATAGCCTGGGTCAACCCACAAACAGCCATTACAGAAACGTGCCTTGAGTTGTCCAGTGTCTGGTTTTAAGCATAAGCCGGACAACTCCCCGTACCTTAACAATGTTAAGATATGAACTGTACTATATCCAATATAGAACCAGAGGCACTGATTTAATTGAACCAGATTCAAATCATGCAACTGTCTCCAGTGCATATCAACTAAATGGAGAGAGGCCGATCAGCAATACTCAACTTAGGAATGCTTCCAATTATGAGTAACCTGAAAGAGAAGCAATTTCTCTTTATCATTACTATCAACTGAATACCATACACAAGTATCTACATCTTCGATCACTTTGAAGAATCCCGATACTTGCTATACCTGGTTCTCTACTCTATTCAAATACCTATAACTCCTCAAAACTCAGACCCTGTGTTCCTACGAAACACATGTCTAAGAACTAGAGAAGTTAAAAGTAAACAGAATATAGTGTGAGGACCAACCCCTCTGTCCTAATGGACACTGGACAACATACAATACTCTGTATAAGTCCGCTGAGTCTAACAACTCTTTCACTGTGTGTCGTAGGTTGAAAACTGTACTTATGGTTAAGAAGAATTACACCGCTGTTTAATGCTCCTTACCTAACCATCCACTGATATAGGTAAATGTCATCGACATAATATCAAAAGGTATATCTCACTCTATGAAAATAGACGTACAGATATATCAATTTGAAATTGGTGCATAACCGCGGATATTCAAAACCAAATAATTGCCGTCCGGCAAACAACCCAGGTGACTTCCTCAAATATCACCGATTACAACGAATCCCGATATAATGAGGATGATCACCCAATTCCCAATAACTTACTCCCACTCAGCATCTGTAAAACCATACAGATGTGAGAATCATACCTGGTAAATACATACCCTGGAGTAAGTATCTAATCGGGAAATCAGTTTTCTTTTAACATCATACAGTGAAACTGAAACATTGAAATGTTTCGGTGGGGTATTCCGGTATTCTTAGTAATGCCTCTTCCATTATCCAGATTCACAACTGTAACCGTATATTTCTTTGCCATCTGTCCAAATCCCTTTATATGTCTTTAGTCATTACCGTCTGCACACCCCTTTAGGCCAAATGGGATTTCTTCCTTCCCCACCGTTCGGCACCAGCCTATGGTTTGGAAGAAGACTATCCAATAAGCATAAAAGGTGTACTGTCCTAATCCTAGGAGCACTCGCAAAGCGAGAGAAGGTGAAGATAAAAGACACCTAAATGTACTTTATTCCTATTTCTCCTGAACCAGAATCCATCCCCGAACTGGAACAATTTCCTTTCGAGTTCGTATATAACCATACGATGGAGTATCCAAATAAACTGTGGATCTTCGTAGTGACAAGGAGTGTCCTGGAGAAATACAAAGGTGATTTAGGATTGGCGAAGAAATACTTGGTTTGGTCGTGAATATCAGTCGCAATTTACTTTGCCCTCTTACTAATCCCTTGCTTTGTCTTAACTTAATACCTTC